>OX377202.1:2857738-3050440 GCA_947396885.1 Heligmosomoides polygyrus polygyrus | reverse complement strand
CCAAATTTCCTTTGCGAGTCCTCTCACGAGGAACCAGGAAACCAGCTTTCTTTGCGAGTTCTCTTCGGAGAAACCAGAAAGCATCTCTAAGTCCTTCGCGAGTTCTCTTCGGAGAAACCAGGACTTGATTGTCAGCTGTGCTAGTTCTCTTCGTGAGAAGCAGCCGACAATCCTAAATTTTCCTCTGCGAGTCCACTCACGAGGAACCAGGAAAATATAAAAGCTTTCCTTGCGAGTTCTCTTCGGAGAAACCAGAGAGCGAACGAATTTCCCTTCCGATCAAGGAAAGGAAATCGAAAGAATACCTTCTTCGCGAGTCCTCTACCAAGGAACTGGAAGGAAATTCTAAATTTCATAGCAAATTCTCACCGAGGATCCTAAGAAAGAAGAAAAAGACCCGCGTGGCAGGAAGACACTTCTACTTCGAACCTATCGAAGTAAAATTCTCAGTTTGAACTGAGAAACTTTTTCGAAGACGTGCCAGAAGCAATAGAGATGGCAGAAATACAGGTTTTCAAGACAAAGATCACCAACGCTTGCGCACTTATCAAGTCAAGCGAGCCAGAAGTCAATCGACTTGACCAGCCGTTCGCCTTCCCGGAAGAAAGGAAGGAATGCGAAGCATATATCAGGGAGAAAACGGCACAGCTGAACCACCTGATGAGGATCGTAATGAGCAACAAGCAGTACCACGACAACTGCTTAAAGGAAGCTATTGAAATAATTAGTTCACGCCCCGATGAGAAAAAGCGTGAGAAGCTCATGACGGATTTAAATGACCACTTGCAAGCAGAATCAAACGAGCTTGACATCACGGTCATCCGTTGGCAGAACAAGGTGGACTTCAGAAAGGATGAACTGTCTCAACAAACAGTTTTAATTGCCAGCTGTCAAGAAGGTAGCAACGGTAACCGTAGTGTAGCTGGCAATAGTGGCAGTAATCACACATCGACTAATGGAGTCGCACCTTCACAGGAGCGCACTGTCACGCTCAGACGTCCGCTTCTTGAGGTTCCAACATTCACAGGGAGCTTCAGAGAATTCTCCACTTTCTGGTCGGTGTTCGAGTCGCTTATACATAACGACGTAGATCTAAGTGACCAAGAGAAATTCCTGTTTTTAAAGCAGGCTCTTAAAGGGAAAGCCGCAGCTTCCATTAGCTGTGTCCCTGTAATTGGGGACAAGTACTACGTAGCCGTCAGTATCCTCAAAAAACAATACGACAGATCGGGAAGTATAGCCGATATTCTCATTAGCGAGATCGAAAAAATTCCGCGGGCTCACGATACACTCAGAAGTTGTCGCGACACCCTATCCGCCATAATCTCAAGAATCATACACCTCGAGCAGACCGGTGTATCACTTAATGCGGATCGAGTATGGCGCCGCCTGATCCTCTCTAAATTTACAGAACACATCTGTAGCACCGTAATAAGGAAGGAAAGCGTTGCCGCTATATCCTTCGAAGTAAAGGATATCACTGAGGCCATAGACGAGATCATCACTCTCCAAGAAACTACGGAACTCACAACGAAGACTATATTTGGAAACGAAACCCAAAGAACAAGCAACTTCAGAGAACCGACTGAGAATCAAAGGACAAGCAACTTCAGAAGGCCACACGATAGGCCAACACAATCTAAAGCTTCCACCACTCAGAGAATTTCGAACAAATGTTTGTGTGGAGATTTGCACCCAGCTCAACGCTGCGCAAGCTTCACTACGCCTCAGGCTCGACGGATGGAAGCAAAGCGACAGCGTGTATGCTGGAGATGCTTCGACAATTCGCACAGTTCAAAATACTGTACCAAAGTCGGAAGATGTCCGAAGTGTGGTGAAGATCACCACTCCTCACTCTGCACTCAGTCTTTTAAAGAGTCTGAACATGCCAATCATTCAAGGAGACCAAACGAACCGCAACATTCGGGTAACCAATCGACACGCACTTCGCAACCATGGAATGGCAGCAGATACAGGCCTCAACAAGGAAGTGATCGACCAGTACGTGATAACAGTCATGTGCAAGCACTTCAGAATTCTACTCCGTTAGATGATACGGCTACATCGAGTCGACCGCTCCAAGGGCAGTGTGTGCTACAAATGGCTTCAGCACTGATCTTCAACGAAGCTCAAATGGATTACCAGCCTATCACAATCCTTCTCGATTCAGGAGCTCAAAGAAGTTTCATCAAAGCACAAATTGGAGCGACGTTGAAGTTGTCAGTAGTGAGTTCAACTTCCTTCACTACAATAGGAATGGGAGATATATATATATATATATATATATATATATATATATATGTTCGAATTGTCATAGATCAGCACATTACATATATATTGTATATTTATTACACAAGGAAAAATCTTCATGAGGATAAGAACAGTGAAATGAAAAATACAACCCAGTGGAAATACCGTCATATGTTACAATATAATACACAATAATATATTAGATATACATATATTATATATTTATTACATGAGGAAAAATCTACATGAGGGTAAGAACAATGAGGTAGAAAATACAAACGCAGTGGAAATAGCAAAAGGGAAATAGTGACACATATTTACGTCAAAGGAGACTCAGAAAGCACAAAACCTACAAACACGCAAATAAGGAAGAAATGGCAAGAACAGGAACAAATTTATAATAGTTGGGAATCATACACGCGGTATTCATCGTGCATCTAGGTGAGCCGTCATGAGTTTTTTGAAAGAAGAATGACTGTAAAGAATGTTCGTTTTCTTGCTTAGTCCAGAGTATTCACCATAAAAACGGTTCAAGAAGAAATATTTTCGGCAATACAATCTAGCCCTATGTGAGATAGGCTTGCACGGGATACTGCTGGGGTCGGATTCATCAACGAATTGCATAACTTTAACAGAGAATCCACAGCTGAAAACTAAGATAACGCGGCTTACCATATCGCTTGATAAGCCGCGCTATCAGGGATTTCGGCTGTAATTTTCTCTGTTAAATTGCTGTAAATCATTGATGAATCCGGCCCCTGGTGAAAGGTCTCATAGTAGGAAGCGATCCTGACTGTGGATCACTTAACCCATGCACATTATTTTGTGAAATATCAGCAAGTCGAGTTTAGGCTTCTAAAGGCAAGAGTTTGCAAGTTGAAATTGCAATTCCTTTCGTTGGCAGATGGTATTAGTATGTTCTCCTACTGGAACCCTACTGACCTTATCATGAGCCTACGTGTGAAGCTATTCTGAATTCTCTTTATTTCATCGATGACCTTGTGCTTATATGGGTTGAACGCATCATCGACTCCGGATTCCATCAACGCGAAAAATGGTCTAACGAACGAAGCTCGAGTCAGGCATAATAACGAACGAGATGCTAATGGAGAACGACACTCCAGCACTACTATGGGTATAGAACCTAACGAACCACGCAATGGAATAACCCAGACGACTGCTGCATTTGTGGATGACAAACCTTTGGCAGGAACCGCTGCGCAGTTACCTGAATGACCGTTAATTGTGCATGAAGGCGACAGCTTGCTCATCATCTGCCTGCCGGCGACTCGGTGTCCTAAAGGATGGTTCAGCTGGCTGGAAGCGTAGAATATTCACGGAATAGACAACTATGGAAGACCAACACTAGAGATGTGGAGGAAGCAGGACTGGGGGGGGGGACACGTAAGTTTCAGAACGGTGACACGGCGCCAGCCCCCTTTTTTTGCACCAGGCGAGATCGCAAAATGACTACAGAACAACGAGGTCAAATGCTTTAAGTGCGATCTACCGCTATTTAAATTTCATTTCTCTTTTTGTATTCGAGTGGCCTTCGTAACAGTGTAGTTGTCGTGACGCGGGTGTTCGACCCCCGACGAAGCATCGACGGAGAGGGGGGACACCACCCACGCCCCGGCTTGGAGCCCTTCCGGATCCACCGCTCGCTAAGGTTGCTCGCCCTAAGACCACGCGGTATTACTGCCCATAGGCCCTGTGCAGATCCACGATGCCAGTTGTTAAGACATGAACCCATTCCCGCACTCCTCCATGGTACACCTTGCAGTGAGCTCTGGACTCGACACTTGCCCCAGGGGTACCCCCTTCGGTCGAGGCGGCCCCCGACCTCTGGCGGTTCCCCTGGAATTAGACTGGCTCACACTCTTCAACACTTCGACCAGACATAGGTTTGACAGACCATATTAAATATATAGTAAACTATAAACTATATAGGTTTATTATAGACTAACTAAATACTATACAATACAAAACCTACAAAGAGCACCTACGAGATAAGGGAAGGCCGCACCCCAGCTACTAAGGGACAAGCAAAGCCGACAAACCGCCGGCCATGGCCGGCTCTCCCCCTGTGGCGTGCGCCAAGTCAGGGGCGACGGGGCCGGTCAGAGGACCGGCGTTACCTGCGGGTCACGGACGGTAGACGAGGCGACGAAGGCTGGAGAAGTCGAGCCTGACGATTGGTGGACACTCCAAGGCGATGGCAGCTCTTCGTCGTCCTAAACTGGACGACCTCAGTGATCCGGGCTAAGCGTAGCCCTCCTCGACGACGGCAGACGTTGGCGGACGGCGGAAACCAGACGACCGCTCAGCGGGAGCGGCGGACCGACCACTGACTGGTGGACCGGCTAGAGCGCTCAGGGGCACGCTCCTCCTGCGTCTCTAGCCGCTTCCAGAAGCTTCCCTGCGCGGGAGACGCCTTGGCGCGGGCATCGACGTGTCGATCGACGCGATTTGACCTGTTGGCCCCGCGACGACCGTACAGTTGTACGGAAGTCACGACAGTACTGCAGAAACTGTTCCCAACATTAGTAGAAGGGGAATACCTCTCCAGTTTCCTTAGTTAGATGGGTTTCGTTTCAAAGGTCCAAGTACTTTATATGCTAATGTTTTATTCTGTGTGATTGGAACAAACCACGCAAGACAGATTTATTTATTAATAATTTGTGGATAGGGTCAATATCATACATTTTTTGTATCGCGTGCAAAAAAAACGTTGACCATTTGTTTTCGATTTCGATCGATTTGCGCATGTAGTGCCTTCGGACGCTACTGAGTGCCAGTGACGGCGTTGTAATCCGCAACGAATTTCGCATACTTGGCCTTGTTCTCTTCAGTCAGAATGTATTCATACCTAAAAATTATTGTTAATAATTTAGGCCTGTTTTTATTTTATTTTCCACTTGGTGATAAAATCGTTGTACGTTACCACGCATCTATAATAGTTTATGCAGTTTATAAGGGACCCAACCTACAAGATTTAATGTCAACTTAACGAGAGCGAGCACGCTTAAGAGGTTATGGGACCGTAGCTCTCGTACTACAATGTCTACTTTGGCCTCAGAAACTGGCCAAAATCTTCACATTGGAGTTATAAGCCCTAAAAGGAGATCCAACTTATTCGTTAGGCCTTGGCCCATAAACTCACACCCTACATCGATCTGCGACGGGCTTAGAAGGAAAATCAGTGGATTTTTTGCTTTTCGTAGTGATGAGCAAATTAGCAATGACTCGTTACATGAATTTTTCCTACCTTTTCTGAAGGTACAATTACTGAGCTGCTACTAAAAACTGTCAATTTCTAACAAAACGCACCTTTGTTTATGCTTTTCGAGAAAGTAACAGAACATAACTCGATGGATGTAGAGGTATTGCTGAAAGAATGCAGGATGTTAGAGAGGCACTGTTACAACATTTACTGTCACTATTGTACTTTTAGGACTCCAGAGGTCGAGGAGAGGCCGAAAAAAATTTCTTCGCCCAAACTTCGCCAAGGAGGTTATTTAGGGTGCTGGTCACGAACCTAACATATTTATTTTTCGCACTACGCTGGAGTTTGGGAGAAGTAGATGGCTATGACCCTAGTCACCCGTACCTACCGTACTCCACTGTGAAACGAAAAACGGATGTCAGATTCGTGGTCAGCACCCCAAATAACCTCCCTGGGCGAAGTTTGGGGAAAATTTTTTTTCGACCTCTCATCGACCGAGTACTTAAAAGTACAATAGTGCCAATTTCCTTTAAAACCTAGTAGCACAGCATGAGTCTAATGTCGCGTGTGCTCCTGTTTTGAATTTTTCACTCTAATTTCCCACCCAGGTCAAGCGAGCTTTCCACTGCTGTGTCTGCAGTACCTCTAACTAGGCTTTGCCATAGATTTCATTGTCGGAGAAATCATCCCCACCTGCGCTTTCATAAGAAGTACGTGAAGTATAAGTTCGGGCAAGTCTTCCTACAGTTTACGACCATGCATATTGTTCCTGATATTACATTATTACATATTACATATTTAGAAACTAAAGAGTGACACTGCCTTGATACGCTCCTTGACGTGGATGTGGTAGTAGTGTGCTGTGTTATTTTCAACTGTTGAGCCCTACTTTTTTATTGGGCGATTAGAATGTTCGTTACCAACTCAACCGCCCCTCCCCTCCCCATTTTTCACCTATTATCGCCTATCCTTCCCGGAGCTGAACTTTCTCGTTGATGATATTGCGCTCTTCCTGGCATTACTGCGACTGGTACTGTTTTTCCTTTGCCATTCCTATAGATCTTGCGCTTCGCTTCTTTCATAATTTCTCTAACGAACTCTGCTATTGATTTTATAGTATATTTAGTGTTTTAAATTTGTTTAATTGGCACTTGTAATGGACACTCCAGCGCAGCGATTAAAATCGGACTACGATTAAACTGGAAGAAGACACAGTTGATGAAGAACGCTTGATGCGAAGGAGACCAGATCAACATTGATGACTCTCCTTTGATGGAAGCAACATCATACGACACGGTTCATCAAGAACGCCTGGTGCGAAGGAGACCAGATCAACATTGATCGCTCTCCTTTGAAGGAAACAACATCATACGTCTACCTGAGCCGTTCCATTATTATGGACAATGATATCAAGGAAGAACTATAAAACTAAGAAGGAGGAAGGCTACAGGTCGGCCTGTGGGTCTCTCAAGTAGGCCACCGACCAACTTTTGGATCCCGATCTACGCGCCCACCTGTTCGATTCAACCGTCCTCCCAGCTCTGCTACGCCGCCGAACATGTACTGACACTGCGTCCACGTCAAAATCTCTGCGTACTTCTCAAAGAGCGCTCGAAAGATGATTTCTCAAATTCAACTGGTTATCACAACACCGAGCTGGCCTTCACGGGTCCGACTTGCGCACGACGACTAAGGGCTTGTTCATACTTCGCGACAGCAGCGACAAGAGCGCAGCGCGCGGAAGTATGAACAGGCGACAGCAGCGACTAGAGCGACTAGAGCGGCAAGAGCGGCTGGAGCGACAACGCCGGCGCTCGTATGAACACTTTTCGGCGGCGCGCGCTCTGTTTTAATCGATTCGCATATTTTGCACGGGTGACGGGAGCGACGAGAGCGCAGCACGCGTGGCGTGCGCGGCGCGCGGAAGTATGAACAGGTGACAGCAGCGACTAGAGCGACTGGAGCGACGAGCGCCGGCGCTCGAGTATGAACACTTTTTGGTGGCGCGCGCTCGATTTTAATCGATATGCATATTTTACACGGGCGACAAGTCGCTCTTGTCGCGAAGTATGAACAGGCCCTAAGAGACCCGGGGGAATACATATCGAAGATGAAGCACCGATGCCGGTCATATCATCCGAAGTACAGACGACCGCTGGGCAAGAAGAACAGCGGAGTGGATTCCAAGAGGGTGCAAGCGTCCTCGAGGAGCACCATCCAGATGTGGTCATATGTGTTCGTCGAAAACATCGAAACGCAACGTTCATTGCCAAATTCTAATTCAGAATCGGCTGACGATAGCAGTCGTGGTTCTGATAGAGCTGTACGAACATCGTTGGTGACGACTGCGAGAGAAAAATACGAATCACGATTGCGTTTGGGCCGAACCGTCTAAGCATCTAGGTAAGTTAGTAATGGACACTCCAGCTTAAAAATTAAAAGAAAAATTTTACACAACCTACCAAATCATTCTGTATGGAAAATGCTCGTTGATTTCTGAGCTCTTTTAATAAATCACACATTGACGCGCACTCAACACCAGCTTGCATACGTTCTGAATCAGAACTGATAATGTGTTACTTGCTGTTTCACTGAAGCTTATTTACCTAGGATATACTCTATCGCAACAATTGTTCCTGTTCGACCGATTCCAGCTGAACAGTGCACAATTATGGGTTTTCTTGTTCCTCGTATTCGTGACAGGAGCTCCTAGAAATTTTACTTAAGATTAGTCCGATAACTCAGAGTTCCTTCAGACGATATGTAGCGAAAAAAGAAATAAAAATTCCACTTAAGAGTCTCGAGGGCAAAGAACATGCAAGGTGGTTTCCGCATAGTGTCTGATGTTGAGATATCCAGGTATATGATTTCTAACCATGCTGGTGAGACGACATGGTGGCACTCCACGGTCGGGCCAGTCTAGCCACTGATAGTGCCGCACTTCTCGAACTTCACTGTTACCGTCTGGTCTAGTAAATTTGATGCTGAGTATACTGAGCGCAATCGACGGCTCATCGGGGCACATCGGCCGCATCTGAAACACCACACCATCAGGGGAAATTCTTCCATTCTTGGTAGTTTTATTACAAGTTTTGTGTACTGAAAGAGGCGATGAGGTCTTTAATACTGCACACACTCGGAAGACAAACATTTTCGCTTTTCATGCGCTTAGTAATGTTTTGTTACGATTGCGTTCACAGCTGTCATGGAACGCTCCATCTTCCAACGTGCCTCTATTTAAGGTCCAAAACCGCTCTTGTGCCATGAAGGACGGGGAGGAATAGCGACATTCCAGTCGTCCGACCGAGTCATCGAACGGCTTCCCATAAGTCCTCGGGTCGCGACTACGCTTTTTCTCGGCTTGCCCATCTTATCGGCCCTTTTTGTCGACATGATGAACCTAATTACTGGTAAAGTAAGCTGTACTTTGCTTTTCTCACATCACATTGTTCCTTTAATCAACCGACACTACAGTATCATTCCATTAACATTGGTTGGCTTTGATAATTTGAACAAGTTATTTCTAACATGACCCTTCGCATTTGGATATTAACCGGAAAGTCAACCAGCACAATCAAATTTTGTCTCCATAGCACAACACATTACAATTAAACTCATACATGGTAATTTATCAGATTTTATTACCATATTCCCACGACTACCGCTAATACTTCTGTACTACAAGGTGCGCCAAAATAACTGGTTGAGAGTTTGGTGTTTTCCTTTGCAAACGCATCAACCCGCAACATTACGGCAATGGCGCCGATTGTTTCGGCACATCTTTTTGTACCGGGCAGTTTCCTCCGGATTCAGTTTGGAGCCGTGAATCGTGTTCTGCATAACGTTAAACAAAAGAGCCCCAATTTTGGACATCGTCGAGGAATGCGTCAGAGTGACATCGTTCGTTTACTCGGTGTCACTCATACAACTGTTTCCAAAGCAATAATTCGGTACAAGGAGCTGAGTCATGAAGGTGACCGTTCAGACCGAGGACATAAGCGCACCGTCAACACGTACCAAATACGGAAAATCAGCAAGAAGCGAGTGTCCGAAATGCAAAAACTTCCATGAGGAATCCTTCGAGACATTGGAGTCAGCCCCTCTTTAGTGCGTCGTATAGCCAAAGACGAACTCCGGACACCTTCTCCATCGTTGAACACTGCCAAAATCGGTAATGGTATATGGTGGAATGTGCACCAGCGGCAAAACACCCTTGTACTTCGTGGGCCGAGGGGTGAAAATTGACCAAGATGTAAGCTGTTACGACGATGTTTTGTTGCGATCAAAACTTCTAGCGCCAGGCGGGACTCGAACCCGCACCTCCCTCTAACCGGGCGGGAATGCTCTACGCCATTACATGACCAAGATGTATACCAGCGAAACATTCTTGAGGCTGTGGTCCTTCCTTGGGTTCGACAGCACTTCGGCAGCACGCACTGGGCGTTTCAACAGGACTCTGCGCCAGCGTATAGAGCAAGAACACGCAGGGGTGGTGCAAGGCCAACTTCTCCGACTTTATAACACCTGAGTAGTTACCCTTCAAACTCTCCAGACCTGAACCCGATGGACTACAGCGTGTGGTCGATTTTGGAGTCCAGGGCCCGTGTGAAACGTCATGCAATCTTGAGTCCTTGAAGCAATCCTTGCACAGAGAGTGGGACCGTTTGTCTTCTGATGACCTGCGGCATTCAGCAGAAAACTTCGCGAAACGTTTGACACTCTGTATTTGCGCCAAGGGAGACCACTGCGAAACCGATCGGTTATGATGTTGCTGTAAGTGTATGCTGTTGTTATTTGATGATTTCTCATCGAAATTGTCAACCGTTTTCAGTTGTGATAAAGAAAACTTCAAGCTGTTATTTTGGCGTACCCTGTAGTTACAGGGTCAGGGAAGTGTAGAGGAAGGGCGAAGCATAAAGAGTGACCGCTGCTGCCTACTTGGGGAAGAGTCCCAGCCTCCTATGCCCATTCAGAAGCAGCCGCTCTTTCCATTCCTACATAGGAAGCAGATGCTGTCCTTATCCGCTCACGATGTTCCAATTTACACGGCACTTCAGGGTCATGATTGTATCGTCAAACCTGAAATAGAGCGGTGTTCGGATGGCTGGCTACCGGCAAAACACTTGATAATGTCCTTACACACGATACTGTCATCACATACGTGTGTCTTATGAGCATGCGCATTATAAAGTAACGTGCGTTATCTGTTAAAATGCCTAAAGTATTCTGAAAACCTCATCGGTGAATGTCCCAGAAATGTTACGAACATGAAACGTTATGAAAAGAAAGTGGCGACAAACCTGAAGATTAGTAATTTCAATTCCTTGGAAAGTTTTAATGTCTCCCACCTTGTCTGGCCAATAAGGAAAACATTTAATTTTACCCTAAATTAGTCAAAAATTTAATTCTACATGTTCTCCATTTTCATCTCAAACTGCATCACCATTGTTATTCAAATTGAACTGACCGCTTCATTAACAACACTTAATTCGTCTTAATTAACAAAACATAGCCTTTTATCTGTTAACCGACAAACACTACATTTTGGCATGTAATATATGTATTTCATTTCGCTTACAAAGACTAAAGCAAAAATTGTATACTATTCCGGTAAGCTATCCAAAGATTAGAAAACTGGGTCAGTTTTAATTGGAGCTTGAATTAGAAGATTTTGTGCGAAAGTTTGACAAAATCCGTGGTGGTTGAATGGTGACAGATTTGGAATCTCTTTGCTGCGCCACCGAGGCACATCTCGTGGATGTGTCGTAGAGGTTGATGAGTGTTGCACACACGTCCTCACACCTCTTTTTCAGGTCTTTAAAAAGCGTTCAGCAAAAACTGACTGTAGTTCTAGACTCCGCTCATAGGGCCCCATCCTGTCAAAACAGCTTCGCGAAAGCTCACCATGAGTTGCCAACATTTCCTTGTTAGACCAATTCCCCCACCACCTGTTCCTTATCCTGTACCCATGCATTGTCTGATAATATTGCTGATAAAATGTTGTCGCCAAGGTAGTTCTTAAAGCATTCAAAGTGACAAAAATCTATCTATTGTACTGGAACGATTTCTGCTGGTCGGATGCAGGTTTGGTGGAGTGTTTACAGGAAAGTCAGTACAATCGCCCATAAAAAGAATCGTGCCCGTTGCAATTGCATCAAGATGTCCTCTAGCTAGGAATTGTTTTGATTGGCTTAAAGCATGTCAGAAGGAACACCCATTTTGAACTGAACATGACAGGCATCTAGGTAGCCTGCTAAGTGTCTATTTGCAAATGATAATAGTATGCTTATACCAGTACTGCTGCTTGTAATAGTGCCAGCCATGACACTCACCGTCTCTACACAATTACAAAGCATAACAATAGTTTCGGACTCTTCTTGCAATACCATCATCCAGAACTCTATGACTGTGTTGTCGAGTGGACCCTAAAATCAATTAAATCAATCTTGGTCATCAGCTTGCTAATATGCTGTTTTAGCAATACCTGAGTGCAGATGAACCGTTTATCAGACACTGGTGTTCCCACGTAGTTCGCGTGGATGTAGTCTGTTGGGGCGCCGGGCCACTTTAAGATTACCCGATGTTGGTCCTGACACGGCACATCTTGATATCTGAAACCTCCCACCATGAAAAGATGTTAAGGAGATGAATATCTGCTTACATACCTATTCCGTCCTGCTTCGTGATTGTTTTTAAAGGACTCCCACGTCATGTCGGGTAGCGTATATTTAGCTAGAGACCTGTACTCGGCTCGCAACGATTCGACACCCATGTCCAGTGCCCGTTGAACCCACTTGGCAACCTATGAAATTGTTGCTTACGTAAGGTAAACTATACTTGGAAGTCTACTGCTATAGCTCGTTATGCATACAACTTGCTGTCCTGTTTTCGCACACTGAGCCACTTGAGGGACTTGTTGCTGAGGTTGTTGCGGATTACCTGGATCCTGAAATGAACGTACATATACGTTGTCGCTACTACGGCGGAACTCATTTTGAACATTTCATAAAGACTGCGTCATAATAATAGCCTCATGCCCAAATTTGACATCTTCTTTAATTTTCGTGAAGGCACGAGACAATTGAGAGACTGAGATGACAAGTTATACTTCTCCTCTCGTCGTTTCAGTATAGTCCCCTCCTTCACAACTCTGTTAGCGAACACGCCAGCTACTTATCCACGGCTGTAAGTCCCGATTATAGTTGTGCTCGAATGACCTATTATTCGAATAGGTATTCGAATGATTTTCATTAGAATCTGAATATTCAAATTCAAGTATTTAAAAAATCGCGTTTTTCGAATGCATTCGAATCCCGATTGTATAAAAAATCGTGTTGTTCGAATATATTCAAAATTCGAATGCTCGAAAAATGCGGGTATTCGAAACCATTAGAATATTCGAAAATTTTGCGAGAGTACAACTATACTCACGATGCGCGCAGCGGCCGCATGAGTATTTGTGTGCGGGAAAGTCGCATGCCTCATATACTTATCCAAATGAACTACATCTTTGTCTTTGGATCTGTCGATCGTCCCTCCGTCATTCCCGTCGTTTCTAGTATTCCGTTTACCCGTATTACCTTGGACCCTGAACCACCCATAGCGGTGAAAGGGGAAGTGTCATTCTCCACGTCTCAGGTGTCTGTAATAACCCGGTCCCATCTGTGTGTAGCTACTAGTAAACCACCTACTCCAGCGGCCGGATTCATCAACGACTTACGTAACTTTAACGGAGAATTGTAAGCGAAAAGCTCAGATAACGCGGCTTATCAAGCGATATGGCGAGCGATAAGTCGCGTTATCTGAGCTTTTCGCTTACAATTGTGGTGACACTATCGAGTGTAAGCAGTTTTGGCGGTAGCCAACGATCCGAACGCCGCCCGCTATCAGGTTTAGCGATGTAATCACGACCTTGAAGTGCCGTATAAATAGGGACATCGTGAGTGGATAAGGACAGCGGCTGCTTCCTATGTAGGCATGGAGAGAGCGGCTGCTTCCTATATGGGCATAGAGGGTGGTGGCTCTTCCCCAAGTAGGCAGCAGCTGTCACTCACTTATGCTTCGCCCTTCCTCTACATTTCCCTTACCCTACAACTAGTGCCGAAGGGGTAGCGGTAGGTGTGAGGGCCCAGGTATTGGATTAGTTAGCTAACGGTTCGGGCTCCCTTATGGGGTTCAACCCTTCCCCCTTTTAGACAGTTCAGTGGCCATTTTTCTTGTAAGATACTATGTATGAATTTTATTGTGAATTACGTTATAAGATGCAGATAAAGTTGATAAATAAATCTGTTGGTTGATCTTCCGGTTAATATCCAAGACGCTAGATATTACATTCTCCGTTAATGTTACGTAAGTCGTTGATGAATTCGGCGCCAGGACTGCATAGGACTTAATACCCTCCACTAACTCGTAAGTTTCTCATGCTTTCGTCTATAGTGATATATTGTAGTGTACAGGTGAACACCTTATGTATATAGTGTTCTGTTTTGTATGCAGGTGCAGGGTCAAGTATCAGGGGCACACAAAAAGTCATGAGACACATTGGCGGCTAGGGGGAATGATACTCCTACCTCATGTAGCAGAACAAGGGCAATGCAGGTGTGTGAATTCGCAGAGCGTGCTACGTTGACGAGGCACTGAAGCACATCTGCGTATACAATCCAGTGATGTTGACTAGGGCAGCAGGGCTACATCTCCTATATACTGCTTCTACCTGCATAGTGGCAGGCATGGCGAACCTAAGGGGTCGTTTATTGTGCGCGCGACGTGCGACGAGATACCAAGTGTAGTGGCCGAATTGATCATTCGCGTCGCTCGATTATGCATACTACCTGTCGCGGTGATAAGTTTTGCAGAACAACGCAAAAGGAGTGGAGTGCGCAGCGCTCGTTGCATCACTCATCGCTCTGCAAGGGAGCGCGACGGCGATCCGCCGAGGGCCGACTCTAAATGCTGCGCGTGGCACGAAAAATATGCCATATCTCCGTGATTGGCGTGGAAACCCATCGCGCACGCCGACCGCTACTGTTGGCAAAGTTTCCTTTGATTATTTGGCCGCGCGCGGCGGTATGGTCATGAACTGAGCGCCACGATGGCATGTATAATGGCCAAATTGATCGATCGCGTCGCCCGATCATTGTGGCCACAATACGTGGCGTCGCTTCGCTCGGCGTCGAAAAAAGTATAAACGGGCCTCAAGTCCTGACTATAAGACATCTAGCGGTGTCACTGAGCGGCTCGGGGGGGGGGGGAGTCACCATTAAATTCAGCCCTATAATCCATTCTGTAATGCACAGAACTAAAATTTTTACACAGCACTGGCGTGTTCTACCCCAGTGGTGAACCGAGGTAGGCCATTTCTGATACAATTTGGCATTAACGAGTTTCCTATCAAGATGGATAACCACTCATACGTGGTGACCCCCCCCCCCCCCTATGAAAAATGTACGCGACCCCTCAAGAGTGATTAGAATCTAAAATCCTAAAATAAAAATAAAATCTGAAATATTTATATTGAATAGCAGAACGAGTACCGCAAAAAGTTTTCAGAAACCGTAAAAGTTCAGCATACCTTTTTATTTGGATCTTTAGACTTTGACTCTCTTTTCGTGTCTCTCTCAGGCAACATAGATAATGGATTATCCTCTTTACCGTTTTTTCCCTTCTTTCCTTTTTTCGAGTCTCTAAGCAGAGTAACCATTTCTTCATATAATCTCGTTAAAAAGGAAATGAAACAGGTTTCATGCTTGGGAGGGATAATAAAACTTATCGTGGATTTCAGGGCTCTGGGTTCAAACTTATAGGATTCAAGAGTTCATGTCCACATTCGCTTACATAAATGCAGAGTATTGACGTTAGAACCCAATGCTCCTTTCAGTGGAAGATATTTGGCATATTTTTTAGCAACGGAAAATATGATAGACTATTATAATTATTATTTTTGTTATTGTCCTGTGATCTCCTTACGCGTCAGCGGAAAATCAGCGCTTTCACCCTCATTCCCACTTTGATAGTCAAAGTGAGAGTAAATGTATCATATATCTGGTGAAATTATGTGACGGGAGTGGGCAACGATAAGGAATATTGACAAGGTGCTAACGATGCAGGAAGCCTAGATCGAAACCATGAAGTTGGCCCGAACACGAGGACTGATGTCAGTCCATGCGATACAGTACACATGTGTTCCCTGATTTTCGCATTTGAAAATCGTTTCGGCGCAATACGCGGATGGTGGGCAGCCCATGGTTTCGACCTCCTTGAGCGTAGCAGTCAGATATGACCCTATCTACAAATACAAAACCGGGAGCGACGGCGGTCGCGCGCGGTTTTGTGGCGTTGTCAGCTCTGTCGGCTTGGAGGGTCTTACTTATATCTAACCAGATTCTGCTGATGTCGCGTCATATCGACGTGGCCATTTTCGATATCCACCGACACCATGGTCAGTCGATATGGAGGAGGGTCGTTGAGCGGTCGGTGGCGGATCGGGGCTCTCGAAAGCATTCTTGGCACGAGCCGCCTGGATGGCCCACACCCCGGAGTCCCTTCCCTAGCCGAGTTGCGCGCTCGAAGAGCACACAACCCATCTCCGATGTCCCCCTCAGCGACGAAAGCATTCTTGGCACGAGCCGCCTGGATGGCCCACACCCCGGAGTCCCTTCCCTAGCCGAGTTGTGCGCTCGAAGAGCGCACAACCCCTCAGCGACGAAAGCAGTCTCGGCACGGATTGATGTGCAAGTTTGTGTGGTACTCCAGCAGGAGCTGGCATATTGCCAGCGGAGCAAGTGGTTAGTTCTAATGGCTATCGGCCTGGAGCTTCGCCAGCCCTCTTCGCATTAGAGCTGTCCCAGCGTCGAAAAATGAGTGCTAGGAGAGGTTCGAAATAGAAAGAGCATTGAAAAGGAAAAGAAAAACAACATTATAGTATTTTGTGCAACCACAACAGAATCAAGCGTTGATGTCATATCTTCCTCAAATGAACGTTCTGCTAAACCTTCTTAAATACTCAATACCAAGTTAAAACGGCGCTATGCTGGGGCCGGATTCATCAACGACTTACAGCAATTTAACAGAGAAAATTACAGCCGAAATAAATGCTAATGCGGCTTATCAAACGATACGGTGAGCGATTAGCCTCGTTATCTGAGTTTTCCGCCGTGAACTCTCCGCTAAAGTTATGTAAGTCGTTGATGAATCCGATCCTTGGGGTTACGGTTCTTCTTCCTCCGCCAAGCCGCGTGCAGTCGCCTCGTGTCGACGTGGCAATTTTCGATAACCACCGATACCACGGTCAGTCGATACGGAGGAGGGTGGTTGATCGGTCGATGGCGGGTCCTTCCACCGCCGCTACAAGAGAACCCTGGGAGACGGGAGCAGTTCTCGCACGAGCAGCTTGGATGCACCACAACCTGGAGACCCTTCCCTTGCCTCTTTCTGCGCTCTTCGAGCGCAGAACCCAGCCGCGGACTCCCTGTGAGCGACGAAGGCAGTTTACACACGAACAGCTTTGATGGCACACACCCTGGAGTCCCTTCCATAGCCTGGTTCTACGCTGGAACAGTGTAGAACCCAGCTGCGGACTCCCCGTGGGCGCTCAGGGCTAAGGAGGAAAGATTTCACGCTCTGTTGCAAAGATGCGTAAGAGCAATCGCGCGGATGTCAATTCGTTAGACGAAATATCGCGGCAGGTGCGCGCGTACGATGTGCGCTCGCGGCTTGGAGGAGGAATGATAACCGCGATCGACCCCTGAGGCCGGATTCATCAACAATTAATCCGTGGGTATGCGGGTGATAAGGGGTAGAGATAAGATACGAGTCAGGCAGAGATAAGGCAAAAGTAAGAGACGCAGGCTTTATTGTGGGTATCTCTACCCCTTATACCCGCGGGTTAGTCGTTGATGAATCCGGCCCCTGGTCTGCTTTAAAGTGGATCTGCTGCCTTTCATGACTTCCTACAACCCAGATGCTAGTAGGTAGCATGCTGACATGCTCTTGTGCGAAAATTGCGGCAGACCAGCAGAGCTAGCAACGCGCCAGGCGCCGCCGCGCGCGACCACTGTCTCTTCCGGTTCTGTATTTCTAGATACGGTCGCCGGATATGGTGACGTGAAATTGACCACATTGTACACAAACTGACCAGTACGTGTAATGCACGTTGCAACGAGGTGGACCTAGGCCAAACGATACTTCCGGGCCAACCAAACAGGTAAAAGTTCATTCACACGTAGGAAATGCCACGACATGTCGTACTTTTTTGAGTACTGACGGGCTGCCCCCCCCCCTCAGAATCGCGCATTGAGACGATATCACGTCAATAATCGTTTCGTCAGAATTTTTTGTTTAACTATTGTGTGAAGCACATCATATTCTGACGTTATTGAGCGTTATATGAGGTGACTCCTCAATTACCATAGCGCCTAACACCTCGTTAACGCCGGAACTTGCTTTTAGAGCGCCCTTTCTTTCGGTGCACGATGAGCACATTTGACCACACGGGTATCCAAGGTTGCGGACGTTCTTACACGCACAGTAGCAATGTTAAAAACATACACTGGGGTCTTTTTCGGACCCATCGCGTGTTCTGGTACTGCAACAGGTATTCAAATGAACCATACTCCGTTCCGGTGATATAACTTTGGCGTTGAAAGTGCGCGGTATAAGGATTGTTATTATGTGATTATGATTTGCTTTATTCCATTTGGACAAACTAAGTTTTCACAGACCGGTCGATAGAAGGTACCAACAATAAAGGTTTATCACTCCGGGTTCGTACGTTAGGTGTCTCCCTGAGTTACGGTAGCCTGCCGCCAGCCATCACTGTCCCCGATTACGGTAACTTGGTGGTTTGTTGAGCCCGCTTCAGTCGTGGTATAACGGAAGAACAGAGTGCACTATGCGCCATGAAGTGACCTTTTTTGTGAGGGGATGATTGAGGAGTTTATTCGCTTTTGTCCTTCTTTCTCTTTGTGACTCCTAGGGCCGGATTCATGAACGACCTACCTGCGGGTAAGTGCAAGATTTGTCCACACTCCCCACTTACGCGCGATTCATGAACGCGCGGCGGGGAAAACCCGAGGGCAGTGTCGAGATAAATGCTAACTTGTCAGCGCGTAGGGGAACATTTACCTTCAAGGCGAGGGTTTCGCTCCGCTGCTAATTTCTGACCCTTCGCTGGCCCGTTGCCAGCTCTGAGTGATTGTGAGCAACAAGCGACCTACGACACATGCGGAAATGTTTTTGAAGGAGACAATATCTGCTTCTTTCACATTTTGACAATTTGCCACACTTTGTTTCATGGTTTTTGTTATTCAGTTAGCATGTGATATTACATCTTATTTCTGCTTTCATCTTCCTATTAATTAGGCAATCGTGGTGACTCGCGGATGACAAGGGCATGCGACCGGTCGGTACCTCAGGGTAGGTGCGTAGCCGCAATGCCTTCGTATATTGTCGCCTGCGCTACCACAGGACCTTTCGAGTCAGTCTATGAGTGCACGAGCCACACCCCTTGTGTGCTAACGAAGAAGGAATCTACAGATGTAGTGCTGTGTAGGATACTACTTGCTGCTTAGCACTGTTCTCGTTTGTCTCAATTCTTTCAACTCTTTATCTTTCTACTTCCTATAACCAATCCCCAGTATGCGTCTTTGCCAGGCCAGTGTAGCATAACCCTTGCTTTGGACGTCATGAATCAGAAAAGTGGTAAGTTTAGGGAAAGTGGCGGGTAAGTGGCCGTCGAGATAAATGGGGGTAGGATTTACTACCGGCCGCGTTCATGGATCCGGCCCCTGGTGAGGGTTCGCCTCGTAGTACATTTTAACGAAGGTAAGAAAGATCGAATTAGCCAATTACACATACTAGTGACGACTGCACTCAAATAACAAACTCTGAATCACGCAAAAGAATGCTCATAGGAAAAGTCATAAAGAGAACATGGCCTGTGCCAAATCAGAGACGGAATGTGGTGGGATCCAAAACTTGCACAAAAAAGAATATAGGGTCAGATCTCACGTGCTCCCGCACGGAACCTGCTCCACGGCAGTATTGCGAATGCTCTGCTCAACACGCCTCATCTTGTTGTAAAATCTTGTCCGAAGCAGGCGCAGCACCCGGTCAGCCTACAGTAATCGAGCGTGTCGCACCGAGCTTTATAGTAGTGGAAGATACCTAACGTAACACACCCTAAGACCAACACTGCATGGCTGTTCACTAACTTTATTCATTTTATTGTACAGCTATCATTTATTATCATCATTCATTAAGAAGATCTATCTTCACAAAGCGAGGGCGTCCATGATGCCTAATGTTGTATAGTTGTCGAGTCAAATGGCTGCCAGTGATCTGCTCAGGGCCGACATATGGACGAAACGCTGGTATAGGAGTCGCTAAATGAAAGTCAGGCATTGGCTGCTTTGGATAAAATAGTCGGGAAGTTTACATGGAGCAAACACGTATTAAGTGACTGAAGAAGGTGGGTGAACGGTACTTACTGGTCTCTTCGAGAAGCGTTGCTGGTGGATGCATAGTCAACCTGGACGCACTCTCCACGGGCACTGAAATAGCGTCGTCAATCTCTGTTTTCACTCCTCGAAAATCTTGGTTTTGCTTTTTCAACATTAAACTCTTAAAAGTTGCATGTTCTGGAATTAGAAACGGTTCCAAAACCTTCACAAAGTTAGATGTCTTTCAGCAGAACTGTTATCTTGCTTGCGTAATAAAATTGGAAACGGCGCTTGTAGCGCAGTCGGAGGTCTGTCGCCCTAAGCCGATACCAGGTTCTTGATTCGGATTTCCTGTCCAAGCCAACAAAGCATTCCATCACTTCGGGATCGGTGAATTCGTATCAGAGTTGTCTAGGAAGGATAAAACGCTGACTTGTTCCACGAGTGACAACGGCAAGTCATTGTAGGCAAAAAGCACATGAGCACCTGTATACTAGAACGTAATCTTCAAGACGTTCTCTAAGGCTGGCTCTGGAACAGCTTTTTGATATTGCACTGCATTACAATGCCGTATGGGTCACATTTCCACGTCAATCTCCAGGTTTTTCGTGCTCGTACTTCCTCGTGGTCCTTGTGGTCATAACCATGTAGGCCATAACCCTCAGGGCCCGGACGTTAGGTACCCCTTAAATACCTCGACTGGGAGCGCTTCCACGTCAGCCCAGCCTGCGCGGACGAGTTGTCATGCGTCAGCCATTTGGCGGCGGGTAGGCTGCTGAAAGTCTGGTTATTGTATACGACGGAGGCCCCTTCGTGGTTTGGTCTAGGAGATCAGCCGAGCGCTTTAATTTGTCTCACGTTTCATCTTTCAGTAAGAGATAAAGGATAAGATTCAAGACTAAACAATCCTTTCGCTTAGCATAGTTACTTTAGTCAAAGGGGTTAGGTAGAAATGGTTAATCTGACTTTCGAGTTCACCACCTAGATGGCACTTATGTATAACATAGAAGGCGTTCATGTATATTTTTTCAAAATGAGACCCTCGCTTCACTTTGGCTAGATACTGTGCTAGAACCATTAATAATTATGGTGCTTTCAAGACTTTACGGTAAATCCCCTTTAAGGCATCTTTAAGAACTATTTACATGCTCTCAAATATTAGTCGAAATTTCTTGAAATCAGCACTTTATCGGTGTTAGAGGAATTATTATAATATCTGGTGAGTTAAAATCCAGGAATTCAAAACACTCTACGATATCCACTTCGGAAAAGTACCCTAGAGTCGATTTCCAAGGGCTGACGGAAGACGCTAGACTTGTCCTTACGTGAAGTTACGGATAAATTTTCATCTTGTATCCTTTATCTTGCTTTGGAAACATGCTTTGGTATTCCTACTCTGTACACTTCCATAACGTGCTTCAAAAACCAACTTAGGATCCGCCCTTTGAAGGCAGTTGGCATTAGAGGCAGCCCTTCGATAGTACGAGGTATCTAAAGTAGCGCACTCATAAGCACACGGCTACCCTACAGATTGTGTGATCTACTGTAACATGCGCTGTAAAATTAAGATAAAAGAATCGACAAACGCTAGCCAGTTCAGAATAGAGCAGTAAAAGCGAAGTGAAAGATCCAAACTTGCCATGGAGCCTTATTCTTTCATACCCGGAAATCTCGTCCACGATGAACGCTCGGAGTGCTCTTGCACCGCCCTTTGTTGATGATAGTGTAAGGAACTCCTCTCCGCTATTTGTTTATGCTATACATGGATAAACACGCAAATGCAAAACGAAAGTTGAAGTCATTGTAAGAAGGAAAAACAGAACGAGCAACAAGAATCAGAGAAAAACTGTACGCAATATATGAAATAGAAAAATATAAACAATAAATATTAGGTTGTCACATAAGTTCTGTCTGATTTTTGAAGGAAACTTTACGGTGTAACATCTCAGCAGAAAATAATGTCTATTAATCAAAGTAAGAACCGTTACAATCAATTCACTTCTGCTAACGATATACAAGAGCATTAATTTCATTTCGGAAGAAATCTGAATTCCTAAAAGCAATGAAACACTTAAAGTTCATTGCGATATCGGTTTCGTTGGAAAAGTTTTTTTCTTTGAGGGAAAAGTCGAGGTGTTTGAAAGTCCATTGGGTCTAGGTAGGGTGGATAAGCGGTATTAGGGATAACTTAACACATCAACTGAATTAGGGTTTGTATGGTCAGATGTGAGACACGTGGACGGGCATAGAAATGAAGAAGGATCGATTCACAGGTGCAGGACGCATTTCACGCAACTCTTAGTGATCCACGTCTAATTCATGACAGTTACTCTCTGCCGTGATGGATTCACCAGGCTTCAAGAAGTCATAGTAAATAATACCAGTTGCAGCCCACCAGACAGTAAGCATGAGCTTCCTCGGATGGAGACTAGTTTTGGGAAAGTCTTTCGGCGGTTCTTCCTTATCCAGCCATTGCGCTGATCTTCTTCTATTGTCGTACACGATCCGTTTTTCGTCACAGGTAGATACCCAGTCAAGAAACATCGTCTTCGTTCCTTATAATAAGGGAAGAACAGATCTCTAGGCGACATCTCTGCTGCTCCTCGGTGAGCTCGTGGGGCACCAACTCATCCAGCTTTTTCACCTTGCCTGTCGCATCTATGTACATCTAGGTAAAACGGTTGTACGACTGAACAGATCTCTAGGCGACATCTCTGCTGCTCCTCGGTGAGCTCGTGGGGCACCAACTCATCCAGCTTTTTCACCTTGCCTGTCGCATCTATGTACATCTAGGTAAAACGGTTGTACGATTGAATCCAGGTCCTTTACCTGTCTTACGCACAGTTCGTCATGGATCGGATTCTACTCTTTCTTCCAAACGTTCGTCGTCACGCTTGCGTGGTCATCCTGAACGGCCCTTCTCTTAGAGGTCCACGTCTGCAACACAGGACGTCGGGTACCACCTGCGCACGGGGCGTTCGTTAGCGGAGTCCACTGCCCATGCAATCTTGATGTTTTTAGTTGCCTCGCTCACACTATGGCCAAGCTTGAACTCATGAAGCATTATTACCCGGAGATGCATTTTTCCCTGGTGTTGTCCAGCACCTAAAACGAGGCGGTGTTCACGACTTTTTAAAAACAGTGCACCAATTTTTTTTCTAGAGCGAAACAAGCGCTACAAAATGGTGTGCAACTTATATAAAATTACTTTCTCTTTCGATAAAAAAAACAATCACAAAGTACCGCCTATCGGAATCGTTCAAAACTTATGTAACAACCATATATATGTATTTGTAAATGTCCGTTATCTTTATTCCCTTTAAAAACGCGAACTAGATTGGCAGAAGAGGCGCAAACCTGATATTATTGCGGTGGTGTCTCGTTTTGGTTCGGGTGTTGGATATCGTGGCTCTTCTTTGTCGAAGCGTCCCATTGACCACGATCCCAGACGGTCGGTCTCCAAGAGATCGTCACCTGAGAAATTTCTAACTTTGCCAGGTCGGAAAGGGATAATTTTGTCAGCAGTTTGCTCGAAATCTCGAAAAACTACACAAAGCCACTGGAAAGGAAGAACTTGGAACCTATGGTTTGCTTCGGAACTGGAGCAATTTCATAGGGTGCAGGTGGGAAATTTTCGATCATCACTGTTCCACGACCTGCAGCTGGCGCAATCACGGTCTTCACAGAAAGTGCCCCTGAAAGAGGAAGCCTTCAAGAAATTCTCCGAAATGTTGTTCACAGTAACCATCACCTTCTCGATTGTCCTGAGTCGCCCAACCATCTGGACTTTGTCCTCCATATTTCAAAGGGCGCTCAGCCTGGCGTTCAAATTGAGCCTGATTGACGGCTTCAGGAAAAAGGCCTGCCCTGAAGTTGGTTGGAATGAATTCCTTGAAGAAGCCCACGAAAATGTGGCTAACCTGTGGTCTGGATAAATATTGTACGAGGGACGTTGTGCTTCAGGTTTGGCAACCAGATAATTACGATTTGGAGGGGAGATCGACTCCATTCCCTTCGCTGGCAGTGCCGCGGCCGAAGGCAGAACTACGCTGAAATAGGAACGTGAGCCGGGATTCCATAATTATACCATTTTAAAGTTAAATCGGACGCTTTTCAAAGCAGGATTGACGAATTTGAATCCAAATTGAACATCTTCTTGAAAAAAAGGAAAACAAAACTTCGTATTTGTCTTTCTTCGAAAAGTTTAAATTTCCTGGAATTGATGCAAGACTTTCTTTTTTTTTTAAACAACAATGTCTTCAAGTTTACTATAAAGTGCAAGAAGGCATCATCAATTGTCGAGAACGGCTATTTTGTAGTATTAGTTGGTAGAATGCTTATTTGTGTTGTTGTAAACATATGTTCAGCCTTTAGGTGCCTTAGCTCTAGCCTGGTATGTCTCAGCTTTAACCGATATGTGCCTTAGCTCTCTATCTAAATCGATCAATGCCAATGTTGTTGTTCTCAAGTGCGTGGCTCGCAGGTAGCAGACGGTTCGATTTGAATGGAGGTGGAGGCGAGCTCCTCCTTTTAATGCTCACCGCCGCTCGAGCCGAACGGTTCGTCGATGAATTTTTTTCTATTTCTTTCAAGTTTTTATTTATTATCTTCTCCTGCTTCGTCAGCCTTATTGGACCGATTTCAGTTAGTCAAGTAGTCAAGTGGAAGCAAGTGTTTCCTCAATTTTACTGAAGTATTGGTGCTATTTCATTTGTAGTCTTATTTATTCGTAATCGATTTACTCTAATGCTTGTAAAGTGGTTCAATTACCCAAGTTCGAGGTAAGTCTTGCTTCTACCGACTCGTTTACTTCTTAACACCGCGTGGCGTGGTTTCATGAGACCATCTAAGGCGAGCAGTACTCAAGTCGAGCGTGGTTAGCTGGCCAAGTTCTAGTCAAGTCGAACTTTGACCATTACCTCGAACACACCGACGTCAGAGAGCAACCTTTTTGCGACATCAATTTTTCAATAGACCATTTTCTCGTCGAATTGAACACTTTTCAAATCAATTTGGACACTCTTCTAAGCCTAAACCTTAAGACTTGAAATCAAAGCGAACTCTTCCAAATCGATATGACCTTCAGGTAAACTACAGTCTCTCCGAGATGGTTAGAATAATTTTTTATTCAACGAAAATATGGCATAACTTTCTTTGAAATTGTTTGATCTACTGCCTCAAGAAGTGTAATAATTTTGCAAAATTTTAATTTTCAGAGAAAAAATAATCAGTTAAAATTTGTTTTGAAGCACAGCAAAGAATAAAGCATTTAGCACATTGAAATCTTAGATTGCGCCATGTACTTGAAATGCTCGTCGCGAATTTTATTTGACTGATAATGTGAATGCAGCTTACATGAAGTATATAAATGAGGATATGTGTGTTCTTTACAATTACGGGGCATTGCGCAACGTCCTTTTTGGCGATAAAAGTCTCTAAAACAAACTTTAATCCATTATTTAAAAAAATAAAATGTTTATAAATATTCATACAATGTGCTCATTTATTGGGTGGATGAATTAAAACTTCAAAGAAAGTTATGCCAAAGTTTTCCTCGAACAACAAAATTTTTTTAACTTTTTGGGGGTTTCTATTGTGTAGAAAAAGATCATTTCGACATGAGAGAGTTTGCCTTGATTTCAAAGGTCTTAGGCTACCTCAGAAGAGTGTCCAATTCAACGTGAAAATGGTATATATTAAGAGAAGAGATCGCGTCATGCACTTGCCTATCCCATCGCACTGTTGACAGATGTATGACTTCACACAAATAGGATTTTTGATATCAGTCAAAGAAAAATCGAGGCTCGAGGGTTCCAGTACGAGTGCATGGCGCGATCTCTTCTTTTAGCACTCATAGTTATTGTTTTCCTGTAATTCAGGAAGCTTTAACCTATTTTTCCTTAAAAGGATAAAGGATAAAGGACGCGTTATTCAATCCCCTTTGGGATGCGCCACGCATTCGACATCTACTGGATATCCTGGAGGCGACTTGAATGCGTATTTTGCCATACAATGACTTGCGGTGGCCAGCCGATGGACAGGTCAGCGCATTATCCTTCCCAGACAAGTCTGGTACCAATTCACCGAGCCCGTAGGGATGGAATGCTTGGTTGGCTTGGGCGGGAAATCCGAACCAAGAACCTGGTATCGGGTGCACGCGATAGCCGGCATCTCCTTCGAGTGCGCTACACGCGCCCGTTTCTCTTTAAAGGATAAAGGACGGCGTTACTCAATCCCTTTTGGGATGCGCCAGCGCATTCTACTTCTACGGGATGTCGTGGAGGCGACATGAATGCGTATTTGGCCATACAATGACTTGCGGTGGCCAGCCGATGAACAAGTCAGCGCTTTATCCTTCCCAGACAAGTCTGGTACCAATTCACCGACCCCGGAGGGATGGAAGGCTTGGTTGGCCTGGGCGGGAAATCCGAACCAGAAACCTGGTATCGGGTGCACGCGACAGTCGCGCCTCCTGCGACTGCGCTACACGCGCCCCCGTTTCTCTTTAAGACTCAAAAATTTCATAAGATTGTGAACAAGTTGTTCACATTTTGAGGCCGGCTGAGTTGAAATTTTTTAACGAAAGTCAACAGTAAGTTCAGAAGGCGGAGGTCTACAGTGTAAAAGGATAAAGGACGGCGTTATTCAATCCTCTTTGGGATGCGCTACGCATTCTACTTCTACGGGATGTCGTGGAGGCGATTTGAACGCGTATTTTGCCATACAATAACTTGCGGTGGCCAGCCAAGAAACAGATCAGCGTTTCACCCTTACCAGACAAGCCTGGTACCAATTCACCGAGCCCGAAGGGATGGAAGGCTTGGTTGGTCTGGGCGGAAAATCCGAACCAGGAACCTGGTATCGGGTGCACACGACAGCCGGCATCTCCTTCGACTGCGCTACACGCGCCCATGTCCACAGTGTAGTTCTCCCAAATATGGCTGCTTTACCCAAGCGAAAACAGTCACATATCTTTTCCTATGGTCTCTTTTATACGTACTATATCCGCACTTGCTTTTATTTTAAAAGTTTTTGAACAAATGGGCAGGTTTCTATGCAGAAAGTAAAGGTGGTCCCCAATTTCTAGACGTGCGAAAAGTCATGTTCACTTTTTCTTATGCCAAAAACTATTTTAACTCTCTCGGAAAATGTCTGGCTTAATCTAGAAGACGTCATTTTTATTTGCTTCTATTTTATATATATATATATTTATTTATTCTCATATATTATATATTTATTATATATAGTAGGATATACTTTTATTTTTTTTTATTTAAACGATGTTCAATTTGGTTTCAGAAGTGTCCAATTTGCTGTGATAATTGTGCACGAGAGTATAAGAATGTACCTATTCGGTACACCGCCGGCAAACCGTCCCAGATTTGTGTCGTAGGTGGAGAGCTCCATGCCAGTCTTTGCACTATTGATGGGATTAATTGGACGAGTTGAGGGTGGTACGACATCGTCTCGTGAAGGCAGAAGACTGCGTTCTTCCGTCACTTGACTTGGGTTACCGAACTCTGGAAATCTCGGCTTCTACTTTCTACTTTACTACTTTATTTTTTTCCAGCCAGTGAAATCGATCAGAGGACTAACCATTTTGAGGTGGTTGGTAGTCTGTCTCCGGTATTGGGAAGGTGTAGGCTGGCGCATATCTGAAAATCAGAACTCTGTCCCTCTAAATAAAAGGAGACCTGCGTGGAAATAATCGGCAATAATTGAATAAAGAAAAAAGAATAACTGGTTCGAGATGTATGGCTGAAAAATCACCATAAAAGTCGTTTAAAGATGTTTCTTTCCACTGCGTGGAGCTCAGTCATAAGCTATAGCAGTGTTCCCCAATTTTTAGAAATCCTTGTAGTATCAGAAACGCTCGGCTTTGACTGCCAGCGAAATCGGGTAAAGAAAAAAACACTTATGTCAATAACCACATCATGTTCTCCCTAGATCAACAGTTACTGGTCCGAGATGAGCTAATTTGTTGCCGGTTTCTAATTGTTGAAGAACCGAATGAGTCAACGTGGTCGACTGTTGTGATGGTCGGAGAACAGCGTCCGCTAAGAAGGATCTATTCAGGTCGCTCTCGGCCAAGACGGACGACGAATGAATGACTCGTGACCGCTGACTCGCCTTATATAACCGTGGAATCACGGTAGCGCGGCAACATTTCGCACGGGGACCTATTGGACGTGAAAGTGCATACCTCCGCAAGCTCGGACGTCAGTTGGTAGTTGCCTGACGCTCGTGCTGCTCCACGCTGGCGTATCAGCTCAAGAGTTTCCGGAGACAGGCGTCTCTTGGTGGTCTTTAAGCTCTCGGCTCCCTTAGCACTATCGTGGAGATGGTGCACGAAGCGATCGTATTCCTCGTCGACGTTGTCCATGACGGCATCTTCCCAAAGGCCGACAAGAGAGGTGTAGAGATCCCAGTTGATGGTCGTTCTGGGATTCCTCTTCTTGAACTTCGCGGCCTTCTCTCCTTGACGCGAGAAGCGGAACCTCGCGCGAAGGAGGCGGTGGTCCGATCCCGTGTAGAACTTGTGGACAACGGAGACGTCGGTCAGGCAATACTTGCGGTTGAAGATGATGTGGTCGATCTCGTTGTAGAACTGGCCACCGGGGGTTCCCAGGTCCATCGTAGGGAGGGAGGCTTCTGGAACTGCGAGTTTCCATGGATGGTCTTGGTCGACATGATAAACTCAGACAGCCTTTCACCTTGCTCGTTCCACTCCAAACCGTGGGTTCCGATGGGAAGTTCTTCCGGCGACCTTCGTGGCCCGATCTTGGCGTTGAAGTCGCCGACGATCACCTTGTAGAAGGTGTGATCTTCCTTATAGAACTTCTCCAGCTCCACGTAGAAGGCCTCGACGTCTTCGTCGTCGTAGTCGGATGTGGGGCATACGCGACGAACACAGTCAAAGCTGGCACGGAGCCACATCGCTTCAGTCGCAGACGTCCGATTCGGCTTGTCAGAGACTCGTACGAATTGATGGTCATGGCCAAGTGCGTGTTGACGAGGACACCAACGCCGCCTACTCCCCTGCTGTCGCATGTTCCGAGGAACAGTTCTTCTCCGGAGTCGTAGGCGGCGTGTAGGGGGTGGTGTCTTCTCGTCTCGGTCAGTCCGATGACGTCGTACTTGAACTTCCTGGCTTGCATCATCAGATCCTCGACGGATGCTTCCGATGCAAGCGTGCGGGCGTTGTAAGTACAGATCGTCATCGTAGTCCTTCTCAATTTGCGCAGCCTGCTTAGGCCCTGAGATTTTAGCAGCCTCTCCGTACTCGTCCTTCCCGTCGCCGTAGAAATGGGGGCTCTTTCGGGGTCAGGGAAATGAGGCCCTTTAGTGGAGCTAGAGTACGGGTAGCGGATACCAAGGCCATGAGATGTAAAGAATACCTTAAAGAGAAGCGCATAAACCTTACATGTTTGGTGGTCGGTTACGCTGTGGAGAAGTCCGGACCATGGGTATCGTTCTTTCAAGCAGACGGACAGCATCCGAAAGTAGTGAAGTACGAGGATTCAGAAGATCGGCGTCGTCCATCTGACTCAGATCTGGTCGTGTTGTCTGAAGAAGCTAGCCTTCACCGACATCATTCTTGGTGACATGCACAAACAATGGACCAACTCACCCCTACAGAACGTGGACGACCGTTAGTGGAGACAAACGGTCGTATCGGAGAGTTGAACGATCCCATGTACGACGTGCTGTCCGACTGTTGGCGCTTGTTCTAAGAAGCATTCGTTAGCCCTTTGTTTTCTCGAGCGCCTATTCTGAAGGTGACGTCAATACCTTCGTCATGACATCGATCAGCCTTCCGCCTCCGCCGTTATAGTCATAAATTGCCGGCGGAATCCCTAGTCGGACCGGTCCATCGGGATTTTTTAATGGCATCGACTGGTCCTGCGTATCGTACAGCGGCGGCGTGTCGCTTTTTCGAATCGCTGAACTAGCTGGAAGACCTGGAATCGAAAACGTACTCCGGCGAACCAGTTTGGAAAAGGCTCCGCTCGGGTTTACTTATGCCAATTTCACGTCGAATTGAACACCTTGATGTCAAATTGGATGCTATTCTAAGCTAACTTAGGACTTTTCAAATCGAACTGGACGTCTTCCAAGTCGGAATGACCTCCTTGCAGGTTAAACTACAGACTCTCCTCCCCAAGTTGGTTGGAATAATTTTTTGTTTAAGGAAAATTTGGTATAACTTCCTTTGATATATTTGGTTCAACAAAATAAATTAAATTTTGTTTTAACGCGCAACAACGTGGTAGTCATATTGCGCACTAAATGACGAGATCGCGCCATGCACTCGAGCAGCTAATCGCAACTTTTATTTGATTCGTAGTGCAAATGCTGCTTACATAAAGCATTTGGGCAGAATATATAATGGTAAATAATTGATGGTCGTGAAGAACTGGGAGTTGTGAGCGCGTCAGCTAACCATAACCAATCAGAGCACCTACCAAACTCATGCCAGCCAATCAACATACCGGCCATACACACCTTCTTTCAATGGCGCGCCCAATCGATGCAGCCGGATTCGCTGGCGCATTCCCACCTTCCAATGCTGCCCACCTTCTCGACATGTACCAAATTGAATAAAATTTTTGTTTTTCAGAAAAAACGAACTAATTTTCGTTTTAAAGCACGATAAGGCAGCAATCATTTTGTGCATTAAAAGACGAGATCGCGCCACGCACTCGAAAAGCTGGTTGCGACTTTTACTTGATTTGTTGTGTAAATGCTGCTTACATAAAGCGTCAGAGTGAGGAAGTGTGTGTTCTTTGTTAGGAGGATGTTTAGTTGCGATCAAAACTCTTGCGCTAGGCGGGACTTGAACCCGCATCTTCTGCTTTCCGGGCAGCAATGTTCGCCTTACACCACCAGTGCTGTTTGATCGAACAGAACATCCACGATATCTTCCTAGCAATCTCGCCTATCAGCACTCACCCGTGATATCGGGATGTGTGTTCTTTAAAAGTGTTTTTGTTGGAATCATTTACAAGTGTGAAACACCATGCAGGCAGAAAGTTTTCTATCAATCGAATAAAAATCGCGACGTTTCGAACGAGGGCATGACGCAATCTCTTCTTTTGGAACGAGAAAATGGTCGCCTTTCCGCTCGTTAACTTCCTCTGATATTTTCAGTTCAGCAGATAAAATTTTTATTTTAATTTTTAATTATTAGACGAAAGCAGATAAAATTTTTATTTTAATTTTTAATTATTGGACGAAAGCAGATAAAATTTTTAACTTTCAGAAAATTGAATTTCGTTTCAACAAGGTAGTAGTCATATAGTGCACTAAAGAACGAGATCGCGCCATGCACTTGAACAACTGGTCGTGAGTTTCATTTGATTCGTGGTGTAAACGTTGCTTACATAAAGCATTCGGACAGATGAATAATATTAAAAAATTAAGTAAAAAAATTTTCTTGAGAAAAATATTAAACTAAATTTTGTTTTAAAGCGCTATAAGACAACAATCATTTGGTGCATTAAAAGACCAGATCGCGCCGTGCACTCGAAAAGCCGTTTTTTTATTCGTTGGGTAAATGCTGCTTACATAAAGTGTCAGGGTTTCTTTAAAAGTGTTTTGGTTGTATCATTTACAAGTGGGAAACTCCACGCAGGCAGAAATGTTTCTATCAATCGAATAAAAATCGGGACCTCTTGGACTAGGGCACGGCAGATACTGATAGGTGGACGACGCTTGTTTCCACGGAAAATCAGCCTGGATTAGCTTAAGATTGTTCGTCTGCTATTTTCTTTACGTGGCGCGTCTTATGTCGTATTTGATAAATAAATAAATAAATAAATAAATAAATAAATAAATAAATAAATAAATAAATAAATAAATAAATAAATAAATAAATAAATAGTTTCAATGCTTCTGTGCCACGCAGGTTTGATATAATGGAACATTAACTTCGGCCTGACGTTTCGACAATTTCGTCGTTTTCAAAGGCCTGAAAGAAGTTCGAAGCCTAAGATCAGGCACTCGTCTCGGCATAGACTTAGGCCTCCAAATCAGCCAGTTTCAACGAATTCCTAAGAGCGCCAAGGTGAATCCTACTGAAGCAAACCGAACCCACCGTTGTTCCACCAGTACTGAGTGAAAGCTCAGTTATTGGACCACTATAGAGCAAATGAGACCTACCAGGTATAAATCTGCAGTTACGTTGAGCTACAGAAGTACTTGGTCTTGGTCTCATATCCCACACAACGGAGTGAACGGCAAAAAGTGCACTGTGTTGATATGTGAAAGTGAGATTGGAGCCAGAAAGACTCTAGAGGCTTTTTGGATTCGAGAACGGAACCCAACGATGCACAACCGAAACGAGTGCATTTCGATCTCCAGTGACTTTTTGCCGTTCATTCCGTTGTGTGGGATACGAAACCAAAACCAAGTACTTCTGTAGCTCAACACCACCGCAGATTTATACCTGGTAGGTCTTATTTGCTCTATGGTGGTCCAATAACTGAGCTTTCACTCGATGCTGGTGGAACAACGGTGAGTTCGGTTTGCTTCAGTAGGATTCACCTTGGCGCTCTTAGGAATTCGTTGAAACTGGCTGATTTGGAGGCCTAAGTCTATGCCGAGACGAGTGCCTGATCTTAGGCTTCGAACTTCTTTCAGGCCTTTGAAAACGACGAAATTGACGAAACGAAGTAAACGCTCCATCATATCATACCTGCGTGGCACAGAAGTATTGAAACAATTCAGACATGCCCAGGTTTCGTGACAGTCGAACATGGAGAATAAATAAATAAAGTTGTGCTCTTGAAATTTTGCCGAACATTCGAAAGATTTTAAATGCTCACAAATCTCTAATCGAATTCGAATACATTCGAAAATCACGATTTTTCTGGATATTTTGCGACAAATATAGTGATGACGCAATAAAAATCTTCGAATTTTTTGAATTTCGGACACATTCAGAAAATTCGAAAATTTTGATGTTTTTGGAATATATTCGAATTCGAGTATTCAAATTCGGATGATAATTATTTGAACACCTATTTGAATAGGTCATTCGAGCACGACTAGATTACGTTTCAATCCCTTCTTTGGCACGAGAAAATTGCCGCTTTTCAGTTCTTTAAAAACAAGTTTGAAACCATTTTTGCTAAAAAGAGAATATTATATTTAAAATTTCAAACAATGAGTCACTTACTGGGTAGGTGAATTAAAGCATAAAAGAAAGTCATACTAGAATCTTCCTTGAACACAAAATTATTCTGACTTTTATGGAAAGCCTCTGTTTAATGCGAAAGGAGCTCGTTCTGATTTGGAAGGTGTTTAGTTTGATCACAGGAGCGTCAAGTTTGTTTAGAAGAGTGTCTATTTCGACGTGAAATGTACAATTTGATTTGATTATTATACATTTTTATTAACTTTTTACACATTTTTCACTTTAAGCTGGACATTTTCAGCAAAAATAAGCATATCTACAGTCAAAACAAGCACTTTATAACAGAGAGTAACATCCTTAGTTTAAAAAAATTGCTGTGAAAAATGGTCACACAGCATTCTAATAAGAAACGTGTTCACTTTCTGGATGAGTATAGAATTTCTGTTGCATTGATTAAGCAAAATTATTATTAAAAAAGGCATTATTAAAAACATGTTCCGGACAGCCATTGCCACTTCGTCGGATAACGAGCAAAAGCTGCTGTCATTAAAAATGGCACAAGATATTGCAGAAGTCAACGGGTACCCAGCTAATAACACTTCTCGAAGACGGAGACCACGACCCAGCGTCATGGTTCGCTGTGAGCAAGAGCGGGGAAAAATACCCCTCTTTGTACCTTTTATCTCAGACCAAGTGAGCGCAGAGATCCGCACGTGTGTTCGCAAAGCGGATCTCCAAGAAGTGGTGAGGGTGGTCGAGGACCCTCCCACAAACTTGAAGGGGCAGTTGGTCCGGAACCGAATCTACGATCGGATGTGCTCCACTCCATCCTGCGTAGTTTGCCCTAACGGTAAGGAGGAAGACTGCATGACATCAGGGGTAGTATACCTCATGTCATGTAGGATGTGCGGGCAGGAGTACATACGGGAAACGGGCAGACCCTTGTGTACCAGAGTCAAGGAGCTTTGGACGGCCTTAAAAAGCCCAATGTGTCAACTCCTTGGGGAGAGCATAGGGTCCGATGCCACTATGGCGCCATGTTCCAAGTGTCCGTCTCCATCCTAGCGAGAGAAATTGACATCTCAGCACGCAGGACACTTGAGGCGCTTTGGATAGCGGCCAAGAACCCACAGGTCAACCGCAAGGATGAATGCATAGCGATAACCCAAGAACTGGCACCCTTTGTCGAGCTCACATACTAGTCGTTAATGTGTCCAGCATTAAAGAAGGATAGTGCAGCGGACCAATCAGGCCGCATTGAATGGGCGTATCACTAGGAGGGGCGTGCACAATCGGCGCGCTCTGATTGGTCGGCATCCGCCCCTGCTATGAAGGCCACATTAACGACCACTACCAAACCTGCTTATAGGGTCAAAACGTACGTTCAAACTGGAGCATGCTGTCCTCGGTGCTCTTGAACGGTCTGCTGTCCTGCTCAATAGGGAAGGATCTCGTTATGTCCTTCCTGTGCTCAGTTCTTCCGTGCGGATCCACCCCAGTGGGGACGCCATGTAGTTGATGTGCTTCCTTCGCTCTGGTGATTTCGAAGGCTTCTGGATCCATCTGCGACGGCGTGGCTTCTCGGTTGAAGAACTGCTCCAGTGTTTGTCGATGCTCTCGCGGGAGGCTACCGAGGGCGTTCGACAGCGACATCACCTTCTCATTTCCACTGAGCGTGTTGTTCATGAGGATACCGCTGGCCTCGTCCATTGTCTGAAAGGTAGGAATATTGCTGAGGGTTGTTTTTGGATACACCCTCCACAGTACCCTTGCTAGGACCGCAGGCAGTTTTCTCCTCATCTGATCCAGCCTCTGCTTCCTCTCGTTACGCAGCGTCTCAGCCAGGCGCCGAACGTCTTCCATCGTTTTCGTTTGGAAAGTGCCTTTGTGGAGCAAATAGACAGAGATCTCCGTCAACTTCTGCATTCGGGATTTGTTACTGAAATTAAAATATAAGGCATTTTGCCATCGAAATTCTCATACCATGAGTATACCATGAAGAAAGGATGGCCTCGATATGACTGAGCTTCAAAGGATCATCCATATGAGCTTGAAGAAGTCCAGTGGCCAGCGAGGCGAAGTCCAAGTCGCAGTCCGGAACAACCTTGAAAGAAGCGGATTGAAACAGACAAATAAAAGCAACAGCAGTTTCTACTTTAGTTTCAGAGCTACTATTTAGATTGTGGAGGCTTTCGAGGAATACCTGCTGGATGCCCTCACTTTTGCTGATGTTGTTATGAGGAAGTCAAAATCCTTGAACTAACCTGACTTTGGACAACAGCACCTCCGGCAAGTGCAACGAAAATGATTGTGAGAAGCGAGATCATATCCGAAGCGAGGTCTTCATCGAGGGCTGCTGAAAGGAGGAAGATAATGGATATTTGAAACTTCTAGAACTTAGACGCAATGAAGTAAAAGCGAAGGAGCAATGTTTCAAGTGACGGAAATTGCTGAAGAGTTCATATACACATGCTGAGTAATCTACCGTAACAGTTGGATTCGTCAACGATCCAGCTCTTACGACCGCCTCTGAATCTGCACAGGAGCTCCAGGAGCAGGAATACGAGAACTTCAATCCTCAACTTACTCCTACTGTCGGTATAAGGCCTGACAATAAACTCCCTTTACTATATGGTAGCACAGTCGGAAGAAGCACCGGCTGTCGCGCATACTAAGGATAACTGTCCTCGGTTCAGATCCCGCTCAGGGCAACAAAGTCTTCTGTCGCTGCAAGATCAAAGATAAAAGGATAAAGAACGGCGTTATGCATTCCCTTTGGGATGCGCCACGCATTCTACTTCTACGGCATGTCGTGGAGGTGCGTATTTGGCCTCTTCAATGACTTGCGGTGGTCGGCCGATGAATACGTCAGCGCTTTTTCCCTCCCATACGAGTTTGTTACCAATTCACCGACCTCTGAGGGATGGAGGGCTTGGTTGGCCTGGGTGGGGAATCCGAACCAAGAACCTGGTATCGGGTGCAGGCGTGGTACCGGCGCCTCCTCCAACTGCGCTGCACGCGCCCTGCTATAAAGAACATATGAAGAACGAGATAACACCTAGAAAATATCGACGAGATCAGAGGCAGAAAACAAGGTGACATTTCTTCTGGAAGATGCTTCAAATTCAAAAAGGAGCCTGGAAGCGCAGTCGGAGCAGGTGCCGTCCGTCGCGTGCACTCGAATACAGTTTCTTGGTTAGGATTTCCTCCCAGGCCTATCACCTCTTCCATATCTCCACGGTCGGCGAATCGGTACCAGATTTGTCTGGGGAGGATAGAGCGCTGACTTGTCCATCGGCTGGCTACCGAAAATCATGGAATTGGCCAATTCAAATTGCTTCCTCGACATCGCATAGAAGTGGAATGCGTGGCGCATCCTAGAAAGTGGATGGTTAACGTCGTCTTTTACCCGTCATCCATGTTTTTGAAGACTAAAGCTGATAGCCAGGGAGGGTACATGGTAAGGCGGCTGCGGATATAGACCGGCTGAAGCTACTAGAGCAGGCACGATATCGGACTCGTTGTCAAGGCAGCTGAAATGGAAAGTGTACTGGGACAGGGGTAAGTGCGAGGCGTCATACAAAGCGGGGTAATCGCGGATGATAGCCACCGAGCGGACCGGTCTCGCTGGCTAGGTAAGCCGGCGGCGGTCCGGCACACGAGGTTCCAATTACCCGCGCCCGTCCTTGCGCACTATCCGACGGGTGGTTGATGTTCTCAACGGTGCTGTAGTTGACCAGCAAGCCGGTGAGGATCAGTCTTCTGATACTCCTTCGAACAGTTCCGGGGGCGGATTCATCAACGCTTATACCAGTGGGTATGCATGCGAGGTATAGCGGTAATGTACCCACGATAAGGTTTTCATAATAAACCTTCTCCGACACATCATCGTGGGTATATCAGTGGGTAGAGAATACTAGAGGGCCGTTGTGTGTATATCCGCACACTCGCGAGGATTCCGCGCCCCATCGACAAAATGCGCCCCAGTGAGATCAGCTGCACTCGGGAAAGTCCTAGTTCTACCCTAGGGCCTGTTCACACTTCGCGACAACAGCGACAAGAGCGACAACAGCGACAGAAGCGATGACGTCAGCGCTCGAGTATGATCAGAGTTCTGAACAGCCTTGCCTAGGCTGGAAGTGAAAGAAAGAATGAAAACGAGCGTCCTCGGGAGGATTGCAATTCACGAAGGAAGGATCAGGAAGAATGGCCAGCGCATCAACGCCGAACTTCCCTTCTGAAAGGAAGTGGACAGCAGAAAGCAGTGCCCAGAGCCGTCCAATCGAATCAACTCTAAGCGCGAAAATTCGGCAAAAGGAGGTCGGAATCGCGACAATAAGCAGTGAATGGCGACGGCTATACGGCCAACCGCATGAGAACCTGGCTGGAAGGAATCGAAAGGAGAAGACGAGCCGGAACTATCCTAGTTGGAAGGGGCGCCTCTAGGCGAACGAAGCAAACAATGGCTTGGGTGGCCCCTTTTTCGGCTCGGAAATGACCCGGAAGAGTCATCTCGTATGTCGGTTCACTGTGTTGATCTTGTAAATATACAATTTCCACGTTGAATAGGACATTTTACAAATCTAATTGAACACTTTTCATACGGAATTGGGCACTGGTAAAGCAAGACAAAAAATTTCCTCTATAAGGTAGTTCATGTAAAGTGTGCATTAGTTTATAGTTGTTTTTTAACTCTGTCATATTTAATTTTAATTGCAATTGTACCATTTCCACATCAAATTTATTTATTTATTTATTGACGTGTAACATAAGCACACGTGATAATCGATCGAAAAGGACATGCCAAATTGCACAATTTTTAAATCAAAGCCTTTCCTTCCTTTCTTTTTAAGTCTTCTTAACTAGCGTTATGACTTTTGAGATCATAACGAACTTTTCGAAGTCGAAATGACCTTAGGCAGGTAAAACTACAGACTCAATAAGATGGTGTTAGAAATATTTTTTGTTCAAGAAAAATTTGGTATTTTTTTGAATTTTTTCTAGCTCAGTTACCGGAACGAATATTATACTATATAATAATCCACTAAGCGATGAGTCACGATGAGTCATAAAATAGGGGAAGTTACGGTGCACAAATTGAGGCCAGAAAATATCGGAAAATACCCAAACGCCTTCTACATGCCTGGCGACTCAGTAGACGAGCAGAACACGTCGCCAACTTCAGCCCTGGGGGTAAACCAGACTTCTTCTACCTGCCTGAAAACTTTAGCCCTGGGGGTAGTCGAGGTCGCTGAACACGAATCTGAAATTCGTTTTTGAAGTATCGATTACCACGAATCGATGCTGATCAAGTTACGGGGTGCCAAAATAGCGGAAAATATAAAGACATCTTCTACATGCCAGGGGATTTGGAAGACGTGCAGAATACGTCGCATGACGTGAATGGGACTCAAATGACGTGCCAAAGACTTCGCTCAACGTGTTTGGGGATTCAGGTAGACGTGCCGACGACGTCGTCCAAAGTGCCTATGGACTCAGAAGGCGTGCCGAAGACGTCGCCCGCTAAGGGGATCATCAGTACCAGTAATGGGGGACCGTTTCACTGAGGGAGGACCAGTAGTGAGGAACCAATAGATCGCCCTATCATACTATATATTGTACGTACTGCGAGCCTTTCGTACTCCCAGGTAGGGAAAAATGCTGTACAAGTAGAGCAGCTAGCTCGATGTGATTGTCCTTAGCTTAGTGATACTGCAACATCGCGCGAAGCGCGCAATTGCGAGGCACACTGATAGGCGTGACGGAGCACTTGTTATTAAATAATTGTATAAAGTTTTTGTTTTCAGAGAAAAAAATAATAAATGAAAACTTGTTTGAAAGCACAACAAAGAAGAAAGCGTATAGGGCATCAAAAGATCGGATCGCGCCATGCACTCGAAAAGTTCGAAACTCTCGTCGTAACTTCTATTTGATTGATAGTGTAAATGCCACTTGCAAACACTATCAAAATGAGGATATGTGTGCTTTCTACAATTGTTTTTGTTGTATCGCTAACAGATGTCAAATTCCATGCGAACAAAAATTTTGCTATCGCTCGAATAAAAGTCGCGACATCCTAGAAGAGGGCATGGCGCCATCATTTTTTTCGGCAATAATAAATGGCCGCCTTCCTGCACTTTAAAACGATATGAGTTTTGATCACAACAAAAAAGTTGGAAAAGCTTTAAATTATATTTATATATTACAAGTGAATTATAAATTATATTTATATATTACAAGTGCGAGACACGCCTATCGGCGTGTCTCGCACTTACGCGCTTCGGTCGACCTTAGAGAGTCACTAAGCCAAGATCATTCACTTCAAGCAGCTGCTCTGCTTATGCAGCGTTCTCGGCACTTTAGCAGTAAAAAGGGGTAATTGAAAACCTTAGCAATTTCGAACCTTGGTCTACCTTCTTTAAGATCAGGTGAGTAGTTCTTCGAAATGAAGCCGTCCAACTCTCCCTCCCTCCATCCTCAACATGTCCTCAACGTCGGCACTATCTTCAGACAGTTCAGAAACATAATTCATTTGCGTTAATCAGTGCTCTCGTCCTCAGACTGTTGTGGAGCACTCCTCCGGCCATAGTGCCCTGTGTCTCCCACCCCAACCCACCCCGACCGGTTAAATCTGGGAGAAAACCACCGGTCAGGCGATCGATAATATCGATCGATACTGGCCTCCACATAGAAACTTTCCACCTGATGTGGAGCACTCCTTCGGCCATAATACCCGCGTGTCTCCCACCCCTCCCCACCCCGATCGGTTAAATCTGGAAGAAAACCACCGGCGTGTCTCCCACCCCCCCCCCCTCTCCACCCTGATAGGTTAAATCTAGGAGAAAGCCACCGGTCAGGACCTCGATTAAGCCCCAAAGCTGAAGTTTCGTGCCGCTCGAACGACACCCACAGAAAACCGATAATATTGATCGATATCGATTGGTCGACTTCCAATTCGTGTTCAGCGACCTCGATTAGCCGCAGCGCTGAAGTTTCGTGCCGCTTGAACGACATCCGCAAAAAAGCGATAATACCGATCGATATCGATTGTCTCCCCTTCTGTGAAGGCCTTCCGTCGATGACCATCTAAATGCCCAGGCACGGTTGCAGCCGTTTTCAGCAAGTCTACGGCTCACCATACACGGTCGCCGACATGTTCTGCTCGTCTACTGAGTCGCCAGGCGCGTAGAAGCCGTCTGGGTATTTTCCGCTAATTTCTTGCCTTAATTGTGCCCCTTAATTTCCCCTATTTTATGACTAATCGTCGATCGATAGTGTGACTCATCGCTTAGCGGATTATTATATAGTATGATATTTTATATTTTATTTATTATTTTTATATTTCTAGTATTTTCAAAGTTTTATATTTTATATTATGATTTATTTTTCCTTGAAAAATAAAATTTTTATAAATGTCTAAAATATGTGCTCTCTTATTGGCAAGTAAATTTAAACTTGAAAGAAAGTTTTGCTAAAATCTTTAAAAAATCTTCTACAAATCATCTACAATCTGAAAATTTTCTTCCACATTAAACTGGAGACTTCGAAAAATTATTCAAACCTTTTTTGAAGAGTCTCCAGAGTTGTTAGCTTTTGGAAAGTTAATGTAGAAGAAGTTCATCTCAATTTGGAAAGTTTGCGTTGATTTCAGAAGTCTTAGGCTGACTTACAAAAGAGTGCCCAATTTGACTTGAAGAATGTCCAGTTTGATTTGAAAGGTGTCTAATTCGACGAGAAAATGCTACAGATATTCAGCTAATTTTAGAGTTTCTTGATGGAATACAATTCTTTATTATGAGGTTTTAATAAATTTTTTCAATTCTGTGATTATTTCCTAACCTTGTCTCCTCTGGCTAGAAAGAAGTTATTTTTGCGGCAACTCTGTGATCGATTCGAAAGGCACTGTAAAAAAAAACTTTTAAACTTCAAATGAGCATTTAAATTGTTTTCGTTAAAGTTTAGCAATTTAGCAACTAACATAGAAATTTAAGAAAGTACAGCTTCAGATCCAGATGTGAATCGTTTAGGTAAAAAAGTGCGTCGTACCATGACATTTGGCAAAAATCGGCAAGAGATTGATCCCGTCCTGTTTGATTCTGATGCTGAAGAAAACGTAGAATTGAAGAAGTGGGACAGTCTGTGAACAGTCGGTGGCATCATGTTTTGTCTCTCAAAAGGTAGATTTCGATTCAAGCAACCGCAGAGAGGTACAGGAACCTGATTAAAATCTTCTTGAAACGCGCTGAATGACCAACTTCAAAAAAAAAAAAAAGCAAAAGCATTAGGCTGTTAGTCGCACGGTATACGAGGGCGGCTGTGGGTCATCAGGTTCTAGTGGGCCCTGTGGGAGGTGTTTGAGGAACACTCGACTACTGTGTATTGACGCATCAATAACGTATCGAGTGGGTGCAAACAAAAACTGCGGTCCTCATGGTCCCTCATTCTCTTTGAACCATTGGAAGGGGGTTCAATAGCGGGAATGACGAAAAGGACCAGGAGGAGGGACCAGGGTACTAGCAAGGGGAGACAAGCAAGAGGAACCAGTGAGAGGAGTCCATGAAATGGGAACCAGCAAGTCCGAATCGGATTCAGGACATCGCAGACGTCCAGGTTTAGAAGACCCGTCGCCGACAGTGCGCCATAGGCACGGGAGAACCATAAAGAGGGGGAGGGGCACTGTAAGGTGGACCTCGAGGAGAACCAGGACGGGAAACAAGTAAGAGTGGTACTGTAAGGGAAACAGACCCCCGAACCGGTTTCAGAAGACGTGTCGTATACGTCGTGCCACAAGAGTACGGGTTCAGAAGAGCTGTTGCCGACGTCGCCGAGCGGTCAGGGGTTGTGCCTCGATGTTTGCGTGCGAAACCTACTCCCCAACCAGACGTTTGGTGGCGATAAGTCACTGAACGTCTGCTTGTAGATATTTGCACACAGCTTCACTCACGGAGGGGACATGAGCTGTAAAATCGATTGATATTGATCGCTTGATGAAAACCTCCCTCCGCTATGAAGCACACCCGTCGTCAATCAGACCCGCGTGTCTCCTACCAAGAAATCTGCGAGAAAATCGATAACGCCGGTCAGGAAATCGATATTATCGACCGTTATTGATTGGCCTCCCGATCAGAATTTTCCATCTGATGTGAAGACCTTCCGTAGGCAATCATAGTCACCCGAACACTGATCAGTTTAACCTTCACTTTTAGCGCGTTATTATATGGAATTAAAACTTAGAAACCTGAGAGAACATCGATACTTCTATCCAATCGTTGATTAATATTGATCGGTATTGACTGTCTTATCGATCCGTGACACGTTTCCTGACTGCCTTCTGCGGCTCCCGACGTGTACGCGTATTTTACCGTATTTTATTCCCCCAATATTATCCATTTTGCGCAGCGCTCTTAGCTCGTTATTATATGGAATGATATTAAAATTAGAAAAGAACACTTCAAATGGAGATTTTTTGGGGGAAATTTTCGATTCTATAACGTCGAGTTCAACCTCTGCCGATTTTTCGAGGATCCCATGGGCAGGGCTCATTGTTCTACGTGAAGGAGCGACATCAACGCTTGAAATTGCACTCCATAGAAGATTGTGTGCTAGTTGGTGAGGGTTATTCAAGTGCTCTTCCGACAAAGATCTTCTGAAGCGCTCTTGGAATCAATAACGGAGTTAGCCCCATTAATCGATTATCGATCGACAATAATCACTTTTAGTGAGCCTTTCCAACTGACTATCCTTTCGTATGATCCTCCCTCTTTTTGCTGCAAATTCTCGACGAAAATCGATAACATTGCTCAATGTTAATTGAACACTGGGAACTAGTCGCGAATGTGGGCAGCACTGGGAGAATAGAACGCTCCAGTCAATAATGCCGCATCGAATGAGCATACCAATCAGACAGGGAGTGCGTGGTGAGCGCCATGATTGGATGATGTGTGTTCGGTCGGCGCTTTAATTGATTATGAATGGCCGGCACGTTCCCACTTTCCCAAATGCTGTCCATATTCCCGACTAGCATCGAACGGCTGTTTAATACTGCTTACTTGTCGTGAAAGCTGTCGACAATCGGATGATGCTTATCTCATTCACCTTTTCCTCAGCAGAAAGAATGACACCAGCTCACCGTCAGTTGTTGTGCGTTTAATTTTGCGCGGATGAACAGACAGACAGAAGGACGGACGGATCTGTCACCTTACAATAGCAGAATGGCTGCACAAGGGCAGTTCACACCAGATAACTTTATTGAGTTGTGCGTTGTACATATTTCATGGAATGCTAGCGTACATTTAAGCGCTTTCGAAGAACAGCCGTAGCTTGCTGTTCACGTCGACTGTCTCGACTGTTTAAGGTGGTTGAATGTGGGCTCCTCAACAGGTTCTCTGGATCTGGAACGACTGCGACTGGAGCGCCCGCTGTGCGTTGACCTCACTGAACTCTCTGGTGAACGAGTCGGCTTCTCCTGTGTTATTCGCTGTGGATGAGTAGGAACGAGCGTCATTGGAGTGCCACTGCTATAGGTATAGATAGGAGTAGGAGTAACGGTCGGCAGCGGAGAATTCATCACTGGAGCGACAATCATCATCTCACCTGAAAGCAGTTAAGTAAAGGATAATGATGAAGGATAAAGGTCGGTGTTGGTGAATCGCTTAACGGAATACGCCACGCATTCTACTTATACGGGATATCGTGGTGGCAAGTTGATAGACAATGACTCCAGCCGATTGTCAAGTCCATCTTTTATCCCTTCCAGACAAGTCTGACACAAACTCACCGACCCCGGAGGGATGGAAGGATTGGTTAGTCTATGGGGAAATTTGAACCAAGAAGTTGGAATGGGGTGCAGGCAACGGCCGGCGTCGGCTGCGACTGCGTTACTACGCGTCCCATAGGCAGACTGGACTTCATGGCACCAGTTATTCTGGCAAACTACAGTTATGTATTTGGGGATAAAAGTAAGCCTACGTTTTGTGAAGCTCACTCCAACATCCACGGCGTATCCCACGGTAATTTACTCACGCCTACTCCCCATCGTTTTGATCGTAAACGAGCGGCATATACGTACCTTGGGGCTCGTTTCGTCTCATGTAGTATGAGTAGCAGCAGAACATAAAATAACAAATGAGACAGATTGCTGGCAGCAAAAGTAGAAAATAATAAAACGCCTGAAATGTGTCATCTTCGTTACGGTTACGATAGGAAATTGGCGCAATCCCAAGGGCGGGGTCCACTCCAACCACACCCTCCCCCCCTCACTCACCCACCCACACCTGAGATTCCTCGAGGATCTAATGCCTACCTTACGAGATCTCTTTCTTCCAAGCGAAGAACAAGCGTTGAGATAGCCTTGTATAATAACAAGTGCTCCAGCACGTCTAAAGCATCTGGCATACCTCCGAGTCGCTCCAGCTATTGTCTTGGGAGCGACGCGGGCAACTGTCAAAGATGCGCCCTCGCTGAATTGGCGGACGGCGCAGTGGATTTCGCGGTTGCCAGTTGTCGCACCGTCGCTCCCGCAACGCGTCGCAGATGGGCTGACATACCTCCGTCCGGGCGATTCCTTTCAGAGCGGTCGACAACGGCGTGTCTCGCACTTGCGCTCTACTTTGCAGCATCACTGACCTACGGAAAGTCTCAGTGCTCACCCGCATTCATTCCCACCTTGACAGCCCAAGTGGAAGTGAATGTGTCATGAAATTATGCACGGAAGTGAGCAGTGGCAATAAGTGATGGGAAAATGGTAGCGAGACGCCCGAATCGAAGCCACGAAATTGGCGCGAACACGAGGACTGACGCCAGCCCGCCCAGTACAGTACATCTGCGCAACCTGATTTTCGAATTTAAAAATCAATTTTCGCGCGGCGAGGGCGTCTCGTCAGTATTCGTTTGACTTCTTTAATTTATTTTTATTTTTTAACCTTTCCGTAATGGTTTTAACATTGATCAGACATCGTGCATGCCATAAGCGGTGAGCTGCCATCTCTCCGTTCGCTTAAAGTCTGATGCCGGCTGTTCCATGCATTTTGATTTGTGCTTCTTGCATGCTTTGTTGAGTTTTGGAACAGGATTGATATTGACTGGTAAATATTGCAACATTTTCATGGTAGTTAGGCATGGTCCGCATGCTTTCTTCTTGTACATAATCACCCTCACATCTAGTTGAAACAGCTTCGGCGAAGTACAGACGCAGAGTAGCGAGAATCCTCATTGCTCTACTATCTTCAATTTTGCATCTGTCAAGTCACGTCAATGCGAAGGTTAACCGTAGGAATAATTTTTGTGTGAAGCACTACATTCTATAGCGTTATTAGCCGTGATATGAGTTGACCCCCCCCCCACCCACCAACTACCATAGCGCCAGGTAAAGTAAAAAAAGGAGCAAGAAAGTCGTCATCACATCTCTGCACCACGCATTACGCCGCTAAAATTTCAAATCACCTCTCCGAACGGCCAGTCGACCAGTGGCAACACGAGTAAGCGCATAACTGAAACCTACCTTGAGAAGATGTTTACCAAACCAACCAATGATCTTGGACTGTCGAGTGTGCACTACATAAACGCAAGTTGTTGGGTTTCTTATCTCTCCAAATGCTTACTAAATGCTTCCGTATGCCTATAAATAAATTTGGTGACATGATACATTCATTTCCAACTGTAACATTTTGTGGTTAGTACGTGGTTGAATGTACAATAATATATTTCCTTGTACTCCACTAAAGACTAAGTTAATTAGTTGCATTCCTTATTGATGAGCCTCGGAGTAACTAATTCTAAAAATGTTTTATATTAAGATAAAGGGAAACAAGGCATGTTTACTGTTGTTGTTGCGTTGCGCTTCGTGCTACTGCAGTACTGTGAGAATTTGAAGGTTCTTTATTTAGAGGTTTACACCTAATTCTAATTTCAAAAAAAAAAAACGAATTTCAACGTTTATTCTCACTACAAGATGACAAAGTAAAAATGTGGGTAGCAAGTGGTAAAATAGGACGAGATTGCAGGAAAGATTAGTAGCGAGTGAGCGAAGCAGTAAGTAGAAAGAGAAAGGCCATTTGTAGTTTTATACATACATAATTAGCACAGTTCGATGAATCGGAGATCAGATAAGAGCACTAGTTTACAGGAGGTCTATATTAGGACTTCACTGAGTAACGCAGTGTGGTCTTTTCAGCTTTGCCATTTCAGCAAAGGATTTTCTTCTGACAGAACTTTCTTGTAGCTCTAGAGCATGGATACGACCGATCTCGAAAGCTTCTTCGAAGACCTCATCCAGTCCTTCCTAAAATGACAACGTTTAAAAACTTCTTCGAAGGCCAAGGACGATCTGATGTAAAAAAAACACTCCGTTCACCACAGTGCGTCAAATTTTCACGATAGAACGCGCAGTCTTTACGTATACCATAAAATATGGGAACCATCCCACGCATATAGCGTGCGCTTACTGCCGTAGGATCCTCGATGGGAAAGGCTCAATAAAGGCATTTCATTTCGGGGTACAGTGACTATGAGTAGATAAGAGAGAAGGATAATTCAAACGGGGCATTCTGTACGTTCGCGAAGACCTTTGTAGATGCGATGCGACTCTCGTTTCGCGCCCTTCTGAAAACGTAGCGATGCTGTGAACACTACGCGTTTAGCAGCGAGATGGCTCCAAATTGTGCACCAACGCAATATTGCCTAATCACTGCAGGACCTGCTAGGTCTTGTTGTTTTGCTTACTCGTCGGATCTATCCTAGCCGGATGAGGAACATATAGAGAAGCGAATCAAAACAAACAGGGCGGCCTCTTACGGCTAGGAAATTGCGAAGAAAGGGTCTCACGTAGGTCTCCAGAAAAAAGATTTCCACTAACTTTATTCATGCTTACCTGGTATTTGTATTCGGCCGGGTTTTTTTATTTGCGCATGAATTTATGCCCGTGCAATGAAAAATAAAAGTATTGAAGCCCTTCAGAAAAAGTATCATCCAGCAGTGTCGATGAGGTTCTCAGGCGTTGAGCGATTTGAGCCCGACTGTCAAGAACCTCCGAAATAATAAGGAAATCTCACTAAAATAACGTTTTCCAAAAACACAATATTAAATAACAACGTAGCATAAGAATAATAAAACAATCATGAAAATAAGAAGCGGTGGCAGACGAAACAGCAATGGATTGCCAAGCGATTCTTCGCTCTTGCAATTAACAACAATCTTCATAGCGTAGCGATGCTGACAATTTCGTAAGATATGATGTTCGCTACAGCTCGCGTGTACGGCCTATGTTATGCCTCAGCGGTGATTGATGGCGTGGGCAACAGACACAATTCGTGGCGGGACAGTATCAGACTCTGTAGAGGTAGAACACATGAATAGCATCGGTTGTGCCCCCCCCATCGCTAGCGATGCCGGCATATCGCTGAGCTCAGCACAGCATCGGCCCGCCGTCGCCAGCGACGCCTGGCACTGTACCTTTCCCAGCACCTTCCTTGAGTTTTCGTGCTTTTTGTTTTCTTCGAATATAATTGTGTTCTTGTAATATTCAGTGTTGAATTCAAATCTCAAATGTATCAATCTCGCCCCTAATTGTGTCTGTTATCCACGCTATCGCTCACCTCTGAGCGATGTCACAACATAGGCCTATGAACACCACGCGAAGGCCCGATACAACGTCGCTCGATCGATATGAAAGCTCATCATTACGTCGCGTCGCGTTGCGATGACCAAGTCTTAAGGCCCCCACAGACATCTGCGGCCAGCGGCGGGCGGCGAACAGCGAAATCGATGAGTCACGCCGCTCAACGGCGCCGCTTGAGCCGGTGCCCGCCGCGAACGGGCAGAGCGCAGACAGACTCTCCCGGCGCCGCTGGAGTGGCGCCGTCTCGTATGAGTCAAATCATTTTCGGCGGTGCCGCTACAGCGGCGTGCTGGACGGCGCCGCTGGCGGCGAGCTCTGCGTCCCTGCCCTATGATGAAGGATAGGGCAGCGGCAACGCCGCACAAGTCTGCAGAGGCCTTTAGTCGATCTGACCATGAATGGTGAATGAACCGTGATAGAGTGCCCACAAGATCCGACTACTCTGACTGCACGACGTATCCCCTCCGGGGATGACTACATTTTGGAATCCTAGAGCAGAGTGACCCTATCATTCCACTGTCTGAAACCGTTGATAAAAACGGGGAAGATTAGAGCCAAGTGTTCGGAACCAGAGCATATGAAGATCACTAACCCCAGTGGTCTCCGAACATTCGAGGTATTCGCTGGCTCCGATCTGCTTCGCAAACAACTCGGCGCGATGCAGTGGCATCGGATGATAGTTTTCCTCGTCTCGACCGTTGTACTCGATCCTCGTCAGCAGGCGTTTCTCTATCTGTGTTCCCACGAGAACGAACGGAACTCCACGTATTTGATCAAGCACCTTGTCCAGAATCTGAAATGGACGCGAAATCATTGTTTGTTAATGATAAGTTATACTGAGTGTTATTTTACGTTGTGCTTTAAAAAATAGAGGCATTAATCAGAAATGCGACCTATTTCATTCCTACAAGGACTCAGAACTTTTTCATGCGTCTTATCTACAGACGTTCTGATCTTTTATTACTTTCTTTCTTTACTTTGTACACTTCAAAGAGTGTGCCATAAAGCAATTAAGCATAGCAAAATGCTAAGGAAGAAATGATAGAAAGTGTAGTAAAAACATAATAAGGATAATAATAAAGGCCAAACTCAACGCTACTAGTAGCAGCTATGCTCAGAAAAAAAAACAGTCGTTGATGAATCCGACCCCTATCCTAATTCGCTATCAGGAATTTCGGCTGTAATTTTCTCTGTTAAATTGCTGTAAGTCGTTGATGAAACCGGCCCCAGGACGAATAGATCTCAAGAGATAATTGTGGTACTACGTGCCGTATGGAATACTCATTCTCTTATGATCTTGAGCTCGTCTACAATTGATTTATTTATAACTTATCACTAGTTTTCGTTGCCCACCCCCCCCCATATTTCGCTCTAGTTTTGGGTTCTTATACGCTTCTGACTTGCTCAGCTTATTCACTCCCTATACTAACGAAGGGTCTCAAGAAGTGATTAGATCAGTTTTTTTCTCTTTGTCGTTTACTCTTTCAGATGTCATTATGTTTCTTGTCCAGTGTAAGAGACGAAATAGAAGCCACAGTGGTTCGTACTTCCGTTGTTTTCTTTATAATCATCAGTCCCCTGTTCGTCAATGGCTAAAGGCCTCCGCACACTTGTGGGAAAGTCCCGGACCGATCATTAACCACAGAGCAGGAACGCAGAGCTTGTCGCCGGCGTCGAGCCGCACCAGCACACTTTTGATTTACGACGCCTTCCTCGGACGAGACCTCTCTACGAAATGAGACGAATTGAGCAGAACTCGCATTTTCTCGCTTCTTTTGGGCAAGTTTTGGGTTCGACCACATGCCGCCACTGAGATTACAAAGACGAAATGATGAAAGAAGCAACACACCTTTCTTGATTTTCTAAACTTCCTTAGTCTTCGACAGCTTCATTGGTTTCGCTCAGGTCACAGTCTGCTTTCAACTTTCCTATGCGCTTTCCTTTGTTTGTTTTATAGTTTGTTAGTTGAGTGCAGACTTCACAAGTATGTGGATGTGGTCAGTTCAATCTTTATTGCCTTGGTTAAAGTTTATTGTAAGGCGAACCCCGCACGAGGAGTCGCTCAGCGTCCCAAAGCATATGATAACTGGAAGATCAAAGACAAAGAAGGGCAAAAAACGAGTAAAATCTTCACTCTCCACATAAGAATGTCTGATCCGCGGCGCATAGTCTGCTCTGTTCATGCGCTATACCTCGTCTGAGGCGGGCTCAACAACATGACACGCTACCGTAATCGGGGCAGCGGCGGCGCGCTACCGTAACTCAGGGAGACACCTAACTTACGAAACCGGCAGTAATAATTAACATCACTGTTGCTGGCAGAGTATGTCTGCGCTCTAGCCTAGTGTGAAAATAGACGCGTCCTTTAGGCGTCGTGCATACTTCCCATCGCCGCGATGAAATCGCGTCGATGAGTTTTGCAAAGCGACGCGAGAGCATTTGAACTTCTCTGTGCCCGTCGCATCGCCCGTCGCTCTGCAGGGAATCGCGACGGCGATCCACCGTGACCAACGCTAAACACCGCGCGCGGCGCGAAAAAGTGTGCCATGCTCGCGTTGGGCGCGGGAAACCATGTCATGCCGACTGCCAGTGTTGCGGCGGCCACGGCAAAGTTTCCTTTGACTATTCGACCGCGTGCTGCGGAATGACCATGAACTGAGCGCCGCGATGGCGTCGCGGCTATGGAAGTATGCCCCCGGCCTTAAGCTTGGCGATCAATAGCAATCAGATGAGATCCGCAGCTGGTCGGCATCGTCGAATTTCAAATTTCCCGCAGCGGCAGTAGATCCGGACTGGCAGGAATACGGTGCTTAGCCACTCCCGTCCTCTGCCGCTTTCCGTCGGCAAGGAACGAGTGTGCATGAACAGCGCGGCAAAATTAGGGGGGTGCGCCGCCACTTCAAGGCACCGCCTCTGTTTTGCCGCCTGCCTCATTGCCGCGCCTCAAAAGGCTTTTAGCAGTTATAGCTGGCCTCTCGGCCGTTTCATAAGTTCAGAGGAGTTGGCATACTACCGTACCCTTCGCCTCATCCTATTTTTTTTGAATTTGTTGTAATCATTCGAGAGTAATAGAGTCGAGTCTGTTGCCTTTTAAGGCGGCAAAAAAGGCACATGCATCGAGACTTGATCAAGATGAAGTGTACTTAATAATCTTGGTTCCAAGCTTCACAGGAATTGACTGCTATTATGCTGGGAGTCACCAGTAGTCAAACTGCATATAAAATTGACATACTGCTAGCACAAAATGGCCAATAATTTTCCGCTAGAAGGAGTGACGTTAATGAGGTTTACTTATCATCGGTTCATTATATGACTGAACCTACCATTCTCACAGTGTCCTCAACACTAGCCTGTCGTGCCACCGAGACACAAAGAAGGAAGACATGCGGATCAGCACCATTTTGACCCATTGTTGAGTCGACAAAGACACACTTCCTGCCATTGAACGCCGTCACAAGCTGCTTACTCTGAAACGGGCCACCGTGAGACAATAGTCAGACTGCAGTGTTCATGACATCACCATCTCCGAGTTTTACCTAACTTGAAAGCCACTATATCTCCACCTACCTCTTACTCGGTACACAGTATTACTTGGGGTAGCCCGCGGCGTCCATTACGTTGTTCGTTTTTGTTAATGCTGGACGATCACAGTGGTTATCTACAGGGTACGGCACTTAAATCCGGACAAATTTAGATTCCAATCTCCCGCCATTCTGTAATTCCGTCAGAGGCCGCGATTACATCCTAGAGAGCGAGAAGTCTCTAGTAAACAGCCACAACCTCAGAATGACCTCGATTTTGCAGTCAATTGCGGAGTGCGATTATCGAAAGTAGTTAAGCTTGGCGTTCGCCAGCCAAAGTATTTCGATTCCTCGGGTGCTCGAGATCAACCGTTTACGATGCTGTGGTCAGGTGCTTCTGAGGAGTCTGAGGAAGGTTCCGCAAACCCGGCGGGAAAACCTATTCGCGGGAACGCTTCTTAAGAACTTCGTCAGTCGTGGAAAGGCTCAGGCGCTGATTCTGGAGCACCCACGCCAATCGTGTGTGAGCCATCTATGCTGACAATGGAACTGTCTGAACGGTACGCCGGAACGGCAAGAACGAGTACTATAGGGAGAATCCCCGTCCTCCAAATAGTAACAGAACATGTTTTGTTTTTGCCGAATCTTCGAAACAAACGAGTACGAGGGTGTAATGGTTAAGGGTACGCAGAGCGAGCTTTTCACGGCAGCGCAAGATCCCCGCGCCGTGAAAAGCTCGCTCTGCGGACTCTTAACCATTACACCCTCCTCGTTTGCCTCAAGGATTTGGCAAAAACAAAACATGTTCTGTTGCTATTTGGAGGACGGGGATTCTCCCTATAGTACTCGTTCTTGCCGTTCCGGCGTACCGTTCAGACAGTTCCCTTGTGAGCTCAGCGATGAGCCGGCATCGCTAGCGATGGGAGGGGCAAGATCGATGATGTGACACGCCGCTAGCGACGTATCGGTTGACGCTGAAGACCGCACAACCGTCATGCGCGTATCCTCTCTCGTGGAGAAAGTCCGACGCGGCCGTCAAGGTCTGATAAGGTCGTCAGACAGAGTCTGATACGGTCCCGCCACGAATTGTGTATGTTGTCCACGCCATCGAGATCACCATTTCAAGTAAAGTACCTTAGGTTGAAGAATTGCTCAAATAACATGAAGCAACCCTCGAAGAGAACCGACTTACCGATGATTCATACGGCACGCCGGAAAGAGAAGCGTACTTCCTCAGCATCTGTTCCTTTCCACACGACGAATCACCGATCACGACGCATCGCACGGCGTCGACTTGATTCAAAGTGTTCATTTCCAAGGCACAGCCTGAAAGTGTCGCTTATACAAATGCCCACATACATTTCTTTCTGATAACGATGTCTTGTTGCGATCAAGACTCTAGCGTAAGGCGGGACTCGAACCCTCACCACCACTTAGCCGGGCAGAAAGGATAAAAAAGGATAAAGGACGGCGTTACTCAATCCCTTTTGAGATACGCCACGCATTCTATTTCTACGGGATGTCGTGGAGACAAGTTGAATGCGTATTTGGCCATACAATGACTTGCGGTGGCCAGCCGATGAACTAGTCAGCGCTCTATCCTTCCCAGACAAGTCTTGTACCAATTCACCGACCCCGGAGGGATGGAAGGCTTGGTTGGCCTGGGCGGGAAATCCGAACCAGGAACCTGGTATCGGGTGCACGCGACAGCCGGCGCCTTCTTCGACTGCACTACACGCGCCCAGCCGAGCAGAAACACAGTCAAATTGTCGTTGGGCTAACTATGGATAAGAAAGGCAGTACGTCTTTCCGAAAGTTTATATTGAAATGAGTTCAATGGAATCAACGGTTTGATATGGATGAGGAGTTCACAATGTGTACGCAGTGACCATTGTTGAATAAATGATCTTAATTCTCGCAATAGAAGCTATGTATTGAGGTGGTATATACCATTTCCATGTCGAATTGGACACTTTTCAAATCAAATTAGACATTTTTCACGTCAAATTGGACACTCTTCTAAGCTAGCCAAAGACTTCTGAAGTCAAAGCGAACTCTTTCAATCGAAATGATCTTTTTCCACATTGGACTAATTAATCTCCACAAACGTTAGGAAAATTTTTTGTACAAGGAAATTTTTGTATGAGTTATTTGAAGCTTCATTTCATTTACCCAGTGTTGCGGTAGTAAATACCATTTCTACGTCGAATTGGACACTTTTCAAATCAGACATTTTTCACATCAAATTGGGCACTGAACACTTTGTCTGAAATTTTGAAATTTTATTAAAAAAATTCTCATTTCTTGTGGAGAAATTACGGTTGATAACTTGTTCTAAAGAGAAGGAGGGCGGCATTTTTTGATGCCAAAAGAAAAGAACGCGCCATGCACTCGTCCAAGACGTCGCGATTTTTATGCGATTGATAGAAGAATTGCTGTTTACATGGAGTTTCACATCTATAAACGATACAACGAAAAGAGCACGGGTTTTCTCACTTTGATGGTTCATGTAAGCGGCATTTACACTAGCAATGAAATAAAAATTACGATGAGCTTTTCGAGTGCATGGCGCAATCTGGCTTTTCAAGTTTATTCCCAATGATACGGAGGAGGTATGCATTTAGAATAGAAGTGAACACTAGGAATTTTTTGAATTAGCAGGAAGATATAGATAAACAAGTGCTCCGTCACGTCTATCAGCGTGCCTCGCACTCGCGCGCTTCGCAGGATGTTGTAGTATCAATGATGTCCGTTAGCGGACGACGTCTTCGGAACGCCATTTGAATCCTCAGACACATTGGACGACGTCATTGGCACGTCTTCTGAGTCCCAGGCACGACATGCGACGTATTCCGCACGTCTTCTTTTCCACTATTTTCGCGCCCCGTAATTTGATCAGATCGATTGACGGTGATCGATACTACAAAAACGAATTTCGGATTCGTGTTCAGCGACCTCGACTACCCCAGAGGTAAAGTTTAGGACCGCCTGGGTCCACAAAAAATCAATAGTTTGATCAATATCGATTGATGGCGATTGATACTTCAAAAACGAACTCCAGATTCGTGTTCAGCAACCGTGATTACCCAGGGCTGAAGTATCTAGGCAGGTAGAAGAGGTCTGGGTATTTTCGCTATTTTCGTTATTCCCTCCATTTTCCCCCGCACTTCCCCTATTTTATGACTTTAATTTCTGCGGCGGCGCCAATCGATAGTATGACTCATCGCTTAGCGCGTTATTATAGAGTATGATAATTGCGAAAATTTGCATTTGCTTTATTTAGAAAACCTAAAGACTTACTTTTTTTCGACCTGAGTTTAAGCGGAAATTTCATGGCGGCGGGCGTCGGTGAAGAAGAGCCGCCGAGCGGACCGCTATTTATACGCCCATTCAGTGCTCTCCATTTGATCACAAAACCTCTTGTCCGTCGGTACACCATCACGTTTCGATGTACGCAAATAGACGTCAACGGGGCGCGCTCCGAACTATTCACGCAGCGAACATGTGACGGCGGTGACGGGAGCGAGCTCGTCCACCCTCTCTTTGCTTAAGAAAAGGTCAGCCCAGATGATAGTGTAGGGTGCTCTTCGATTGTTCAGAGGATATCGAGGCAATGAGCATGAGCATGACTCAGGTCCCACCTACAAAGACCCACCATGAAGGGTGGCTGGAAAATTGCTATCACTGCCTGAATGACCAAACATTTCTCACCTTTTTTGAGACAACAACGTTCTATAGAATGTTTGAGATCGAGAGTGCCCCCTGCACTTATTCAAAAGCGCTGGTTACCAGATTGCTAGGGGACATATGCCATTTACACGTTTTTTTTTCAATAGAAAAATGGAGATTTTTACGTCTTACTCTTCCATTTTTATTTACCAAGATCTCTTACCAACTTTAAGCTAGAAATACATATTGCTCCTTGATGCAGTTTATAATTAGCTAGCCAAGCTACCTTTTAACAAGGACATTTCTCAGCTCAAAAATCTTCAAAAATTCAGAGTAGGAGTAAAAGTGTAAACGCTGTCGTTACTCAATACACATAAGGGATGGTCCACGCATTCTACTTCTACGGGATGTCGTGAACTGCTATAGTTGTGCTTTAGCGAATATATTCGAATAGTCATTTGAAAAATTTATTCGAATAGGGCGCTGGCGCGTGTAGCGCAGTCGGCGGAGGTACCGGCTGTCGCGTGACCCAATTCCAGGTTGGTTGCTGGTTCGGATTTCTCGCCGAAGCCAGCCAAGCCTTCCATCCCTTCGGGGTCGGCGAAGTGGTACCAGGCATGTCTGGGAAGGTGATTTATCCATCGACTGGCCACCACAAGTCCTTGTATAGGCAAAAATGCGCATTCAAATCGCCTCCACGATATCCCGTACAGGTAGAATGCATGGCGCTTCCCAAAAGGAATTAAGTAACGCCGTCATTTATCCTTTATGAGGATAGGATAACGATAAAAAACGGCTTTATTCAATCCCTTTGGGATGCGCCACGCATTCTACTTCTACGGAATGTCGTGGAGGCGAGTTGAATGCGTATTTGGCCATACAACGACTTGCGGTGGCCAGCCGATGAACAAGTCAGCGCTTCATCCTTCCCAGACAAGTCTGGTACCAATTCACCGACCCAGGAGGGATGGAAGGTTTGGTTGCCTGGGCGGGAAATCCGAACCAGGAACCTGGTATCGGGTACGCGCGACAGTCGGCGCCTCCTCCGACTGCGCTACACGTGCCCCCATTTATCATTTATCCTTTATCCGATTAGTCAAACCTTGGCATAGTTTGTTCCTATTGTTCTGTTCGAATAATTCGTTGTTGTTGTTGTTGTTGTTATTCTACTCGAATAATTACTCGAATAGTCGACAATCCGATATTTCCAAATTTTCCAATTTACTCGTTTGAATTCGAGCATCGATGGTTTCAAAAAGCCGAAGATTCGTTCGAATTCGGACATCGAAAGGGAGCCATATTCGAATACTATTCGAAAATCGAAAACTTTATTCGATTATTGAATAAAATTAAATTCTTCAAGAACAGATCGCGGTTTGAGCAGATTATTCGACTATTCGAATATTCCAATTAACGAAGAATAGGGCTTACTCGATTTTTGATCAATCGAAAAAGCTGACGAGGAAATAAATTCGTTCGCTCAAAATTTTTCGACATCGAATTTACTCGTTCATTCATTCGCTCCATAAAATTTCTCAAAGCACAGCTATGTATATGGAGTGCTATGCGGATACTTGGCCTACAGTGATCACCCGATCTAGAAGACAGAGTCACTGACCCCGAAGAGGTGGAAGGCCTGGTTGGCCTGAGCGGGAATCTCAGAACCAAGTACCTTTATTCGGAACTATTCCCAACTGCGTTTCCATTCTCTTATACGGACTTAAAGTAAATACTACAGAACCTTCTCAACGATATTCTAAACACATTAGTGTATAACAAGTCCGCGATCATATTCCCTAAATGTCTAGGTATATCGACCAGGTTCGACTTCCGTAAGTCTTGGCATGATGATCGAACTTGTTGTTGCTATTTTGATTGAGCCAAAGCCAAGACGGTAATCCTTTATTCGGCTAACGTTTCGGCTACTCGCCTTCGTCAGAGCCTGGAAAAATCAAGGACCAAAGTGATCCAACCGGTCCCAACTGCATTTTTAGGCTACAATACAAGACAAAAGGCGGCATTACCAAGTGTAGTGGAACACGTAGACGCAGGAAATGCTCACCTAATGGGATGGAAAGTACCTGATGGCAGGCCACCTCCTCGCGCAACGTGCAGTGGGTAGTCTGATAGACCGGCGAGAGGCCCTCCTGACTTGGAGACGTTGCGATCAAAGTTACAGAAGTCAAGGAAGGCTGAGAGCTCATTAGTGAGGGCAAGGCACTCATCCTTTCGATTCAGTTTTGGACTTTTCGCAGTGATCCAAAAGCCCTGTAACGTCTTGCATGCTGAAGTCAGGGTTCTCGTGCCAGTGTCTTTATCGAAACCGTAAACTCTTCTCCGGAATGACTCTCCATCCTGTGCGCACCAAGTGAGGTCGCCACGTCTGACCTCCTCAGTCCATCTAGGTGTTCTTTAACTCTTAGAGAGGCCTTTTGGATTACTGCGAAAAGTCCAAAACTGAATCGAAAGGATGAGTGCCTTGCCATCACTAATGAGCTCTCAGCTTTCGTTGACCTCTGTAGACTTTGATCGCAACGTCTTCAAGTCGGAAGGGCCTCTCGCCGGTCTATCAAACTACCCACTGCACGTTGCGCGAGGAGGTGGCCTGCCATCAGGTCCTTTCCATCTCATTAGGTGAGCATTTCCTGCTTCTACATGTTCCACTACACTTGGTAATGATCGGCCGCCTTTTGTCTTGTATTGTGGCCTGAAAAGGCAGTTGGGACCGGTTGGATCACTTTGGTCTTCGATTTTTCCAGGCTCTGACAAAGGCGAATAGCCGAAACGTTAGCCGAATAAAGGATTACCGTCTTGGCTTTGGCTACAATCAAAACAGCAACAGGTTGTTTAGGTATATCTTAGATCCGTCTAAAACTATTTTAACACTCGGCAGTTCAAAGGGTAGTAAAATTTCAGGAAAATTGAAGGCTTTTTTCATTCCAGAAACAATTGCTGAGTAGTTTCTTATAGGGATCTGGGCAATCCTTGATTTCCCGCCTGTAGAAAGTAAATTTGTAGCAATCGGCGTTAGCAACGTCTTCGGCCAGCCTACGGCACATTGTGTAAAAAGAATGGTGACGAGGGCAAACCAAATTAAGATTTTGACAACGAAATTCAGTCGCAGGCTGAAAAATCAAGTGTTCGATGCGCTTAAAGCCTAAGTCAAGTCAACGTCCCTCCTCACCCTAGACGGATCAGCGCGGCGCCTAAGCAAAGTTTTGAAGAGAAAACACCCTACGGCTGGACCTTCGCCTCACTTGAGCTTCCATGTATTGAATATCCTTGAAAACCCGCAATCTGCACTGTTTCAGCACAGCAATTCTGAACTCCACCAGCTATTCTGTTCTATGAGCGAGTTTGCAGAAGTCTGCAGTGGTCTAAATATTAACCATGAGCAGAGTTCTGTCTACCTCTCACGTGAAAGCTGCAAGCACCAATTTGCTTCTTTTTGCTCTCGAGGCTCGAACGCCTGCAAACAAGCACCTCTTGCATACTAGTGTATGGCATATACTGAGCTCTTTGCAGTTGCCGCAGAGCTCATTCCTCTTTCCTAAGATTTTATATACAATTTTCACCTCGAAATGGACACTTCTCAAGTTAAATTGGGCACTTTTCAAATCGAATTGGTCACTCTTCTAAGCCGGGCTAGAGCATTTGAAATCAAAGCGAACTCTACCAAGTCAAGGAGGCCTTCAGGTAAGTTAAACTGCAGAGCCAAAATGATGGTTAGAACAAATTTTCGTTCAATGAAAATTTGGTGTAACTTTCTTTAATACTGTTTGGTTTATCGGCTCCCAATAAGTGTAACACTTTTATAATTTTTTAGAGAAAGTAATCAAATAAAATTTTTCTTAAAGCACAACAAATAAGCAAGCACATAGCTTATTCAAAAGATCAGATGTCATCATTCCCTTAAAGGTTTGCCGCAACTTTATTTGATTGATACTGTAGATGCCACTTACTGTGGAGTCCAAAAATTTGTGAATGCCTGCATTTTTTGAGATAAATTTCTTTAAAAAAGTTCAGACAGAGGGAAATTTGGATATAAAGGATAAAAGATAAAGGACGGCGTTATTCAATCCTTTTTGGGATGCGCCACGCATTCTACTTCTACGGGATGTAGTGGAGGCGATTTGAATGCGTATGTGGCCATACAATGACTTGCGGTGGCCAGCCGATGAACAAGTCAGCGCTGTATCCTTCCCAGACGAGTCTGGTACCAATTCACCGACCTCGGAGGGATGGAAGGCTTGGTTGGTCTGGCCGGGAAATCCGAACCAGGAACCTGGTATCGGGTGCCGCGACAGTCGGCGCCTCCTCCGAATGCGCTGCACTGCGCTATAAATTTGGATATATGGTAGCAAATTAGATCGCAAGTTCGTTATTATCGATTTTTTCGCAAGTTCAAGAACAGTCGCACGCAACGGTCAAATGTGAGCTGCTAAAGTATTGAACATATTTGTCAATAAATATAGTAGCGTTTTGGTACAATATGGTCTTTAGCAAACTCCGTTATGCCGAGAAAAAAGAATGTCTCTGTTGAAGTACGACAAGCCATTTTTCGACACGTCCAGAAGAAGGTCTCTTATCGACAGGTAGGACTGCTTTTCGGATTCGGAAATTTGACAGTTGATGCTATATTTAAGAGAATGAAACAGTCCGGAACAACGGAAGACGCTCCTAAGTCAGGTAGGCTACGGATTACGAATTCTAGAGACAATTTTGTCATCCAAAGGATGTCGAGGCCTATCCCGTCCCTGATCGCCGTCGATATAAAGAAGCCTGTAGCTGCTCACCATGGCTTAGATGTAAGCGTGAGTGCGGTAAAACTTTGAACGAGATCTTCTGGACTCTATGGAAGACGTCCCGTTAAGAAACCGATCATCAGCGAGAAGAATAGGAAAGCTAAACTCCGGTTTGCCAAGGAGCATTTGAGCTGGACGATAGACGATTGGAAAAAGTACTTTTCAGCGACATCCTTGCATGGTTTCAAGAAGCTGCTCTTACGCGTACAATGAGTGATTCAGTTGTATTTATTTGTTTATTCTAACATTGCATTTTCACGTGCGGCCTTAGTCCACGTTATAAATAAATAAATAAATAAAAACTTTTCCAGCTCGAGCTTTCTTAGAACTGCATTTTCCCTATTTTTATATTGAACACTGAGGTTTTAGCATCGGAATCCAAGCGTACGCACCACCGCCAAATCCGAAAGTAGGAACGATGGGGCGACTGCTTTATGCTTGCTCCCGTCTATTCGAGGTTTGCGTAGCAATCACATCACTAAGCCTGACATCATCTGACCTCATTGGAATTGCTTTAGAATCGCAATGAATCAGAAGAACAATGGAGTGTCGTTCGCATCACTTTCAGTTCGTTGCCGTCCACCACTTCTCAGGAAACCACTTCCCATGGAACTTTGGAGAACGACATACAGAGTGTCTCAAAAAAAAATTCAGCTCTATTTAGAAGGTGATAACTTTGCTGCCAGTTAAGGTCTTGAAAAAGTTAGGAGTTCGTAGAAAGTAGAAATTTTCCGTAGATAGGAAAAACTGGGCGACCCCTGTGCCTGAGAGTTAAAGAACATCTAGATCGACTGAGGAGGTCAGATATGGCGACCCCACTTGGTGCGCACATGATGTAGGGTCATTCTGGAGAAGAGTTTACGGTTCCGATAAAGATACTGGCACGAGAACCCAAGACTTCAGCACGCAAGACGTTAGAGGCCTTTTGTATTACTGCGAAAAGTCCAAAACTGAATCGAAAAGACGAGTGCCTTGCCATCACTAATGAGCTCTCAGCTTTCCTTGACCTCTGTAGACTTTGATCGCAAGGCCTTCAAGTCGGGAGGGCCTCTCGCCGGTCTATCAGGCTACCCACTGCACGTTGCGCGAGGAGGTGGCCTGCCATCAGGTCCTTTCCATCCCATTAGGTGAGCATTTCCTGCGTCTACGTGTTCCACTACATTTGGTACTGATTGGCCGCCTTTTGTCTTGTATTGTAGCCTGAAAAGGCAGTTGGGACCGGTTGGATCACTTTGGTCTTTGATTTTTCCATGCTCTGACGAAGGCGAATAGCCGAAACGTTAGCCGAATAAAGGATTACCGTCTTGGCTTTGGCTACAATCAAAACAGCAACAACAAGTTTAATCGTCATGCCAAGACTTACGGACAGTCGAACCTGGTCAATAGAAATTTTACAATATATGAACTGTAGGGATTGTGCAACGCACTCGTCTAATTTCCTGCATTTTACACTTAATTGATTGCGTTTCGCTTGAATTGATGATATAATTGTTCCGTAAAGTGGCCGTATACCCTGACCCGTCTATCGCAATGAAATATAGTATATGCATATCAAATAAAAATTGTCTCCACAATGTCACGTATAAGTAGAAAGCGTGGCGCATCGCATACATGGGTCGAGTAATGCCCCTCTTGTCCTTCGTCCTTCGTTTTAATCACTATTTTGTTTCCAAAGAAGTCCAACTAAGACTTCAAACTTAACTTTAAAAAAAACATGCATGAAACGAAACATATGGAAGCAACAAGGAGTGCACAGAATTTGACAAGCTCCGAAAGATTCGCTGTCCTTCTCGTGTCGTCTTCTGAAAATGACAGCCGCATCACAGCAGTGGATGGCAGAGAGCTCACTTTCAGGGCAGGCCCTTCTCAGAACTTGCGCTAGCCATGATGAAGCCATGATGGATCAGAATCGGCGACAAATGACGCGGACAGATGTCTATTTGATCAGTCCTACCGTGCGCCACTGCAATGAAGGGTAGGCTAGTTAGACACTTTCTACTCAGAAATCTTTTAGTCACACGCTCAGACACTGGAAGAGTTCACCTGCAGGTGAAAATAACGTATTTTGACGGCACGGGCGACCTGTAGGAGCTATTTTGGGGAGGAGTTTCAGTGAGCGGTCTACCTCCAGTCATTTCGCCTCTCGCGTGATTCGCTACGCAAGCAATTTTATGTCTGGCCATTCGGTCATCTGTTGGTCTTTTACCGCTCCTCACCTATTGGTCGAAATCAGGTCACCTACAAGTGCAAGGTTAGTTCACCCAATTTTCACCTGCAAGTGACCTCTCCAGTATCTGAGCGGCTCTGAAGAAGCGCAAATGGTATCGCCTTCAACCCAATTCGTCAAAAACTCCTAAATATGACTGCCACACTAGAATATTTCTGGAATTATGTAGTTTATATGGTAGCTATGGTAGTTCTCAGACATTGAGAGAGTTCACCTGCAGGTGAAAATGACGTATTTTGACGTCACAGGTGGCCTGTAGGAAATATTTTGGGGCGGGGTTTCAGTGAGCGGTCTACTACCGGTCATTTCGACGCTCGCTTGATACGCTGCGCATGCAATTGTAGGTCTGAAGAGCTCACGTAGCGCGGAGGGGGAGGGGGTACTTCATATCACACTAACAAGAATTGTAAAAATTACCTTTTATGGAAAATATTTTGAAACAAGGCATATAATAGGATGTGGCAATACGATTATGGGCGATTATGGGTGCAGAATAACAAAAAAATGACGCCATAATACTTGGGGGAGTGGCTTATAGCATTAGCCTCAAGCTTTGCTCCATGCTTTCCTTCGCTGACGCGGAAGACGGCAAGTAGCTGGGCAAGAGAAGGTAGTCCAGTATGGGCCATCTGTTCGAAAACCAGCAGCTGCCAAAGTCTACAGTATCAGTTGTTGATAAACAACAAATTTGAACAATTGAATACCTCTTGAACGAGCCAGTTGTCACAGTTGAGAATGAACGGCTGTTTGCGGAAAAATAAAAACTATGCGCTGTTTCATCACTGAGCTGATGCACTGCTCTGACTCACATAGAAGTCACTGTATTCGTTTACATCTCTTGGCTATTGAGCTGTGAGATTCTATGTTCAGAAACGCAAGTGGATTGCATAAGGACACATGTCTTTTGCAGCAATTATACTTGTCCCAAAGACTCCACTCGTCACTTGACCCTGTCGCTTGCAAGAGTAGCCCAGTCGATCCTCCTCATTTGAAGCGTATGATGAGCGTGAGGTCTTTCGTTTGCATTCAGAAGTCCAGCCCAGGCGCTGATGGGCCTGCTCTCCCACCGTAACAATGACAGTAATGGCTCTCTTCCAGAGCTAGATTTCGTTCTATGAACACCTGTGGCCGTATTCATCAATGTTACCGAGAATGTTCACGACTTCTCACAAGAAGTGACCGGGTCAGGAGCTTGAAGTAGCTATTCATGAAACGATTATAATCATGAATACCACCCGCGTTTCGGAAGGCCCATGAAGGGAATGGAGCGGTAACGGGAAGATCTCGTTTATCTTAGGCCTATGTTATACTCCCGCGAGAGCATCCGCGGGACATCCGCAGACGAAAGGTGCGCCGCGGACGGTCGTTGTCGTCCCGTGGCGGCTAGCATCGCATTGGAGCGCGTTTTTGGCGCTGGATTCCGCGGAACGACAGCAGTCCGCGGTGCAACGGACGGCTGCCGTCTCGCGGTCGGGAAGCATAACAGCCCTCTCGCCGTCTGTGGGCGGCGATCAGCGGACGGCGGCCGTGCCGGGGAGAGGCGATTGGCCAGGTTAGGGATCCCGGCGCGATTCCCGTCCGTCCGCGGATGCTCCCGCGGGAGTGTAACATAGGCCTTACCGTTCCCGCAGCTTCATGAATACGGTCACGGAATTCTAGCGAATTTGCCGAAGTCGACGCCGTCGGCCCAAGTCTGCTGGGCTGCAGCGCCGGGTAGAACGCTTTATCCACTGCCGCTCCCAGTCAAGGCAGGCAACAAATGAGTGTATAGTGACCGCTCCCTCGCCTTTTATAGGCGTCGCGTTACAGTAACGCGGAAAAATGGCGCGCGAAAGTCTTTGCGGTGCACTATAGAATGCAATGGTATAAAATTCAAAAAGGCGTGTCGATCAATAAATGGACAATGCACTTCGATAATACGCTCGATCATTACTTAACACCAACGCGGCGAAACTCCGAGCTTTTAATGGCCCCCGCACACTTCTGCGGTAACGCCGCGGCCCTATCCTTAACCACCTTAACCATAGGGCAGGGACGCAGAGCTCGCCGCCGGCGGCGTCTCTGCCCTATCATCAAGCATAGCGGCGAGCGGCGTTGCCGCAGAAGTGTGTGGGAGCCTTAAGATGCCTTCTATTTGTGCACAAATGTTCTATCATTTAAATGTGGGCGATATTGTGTTGGATTAAGCAGCGCTGCTGGGCTGATGGGCTAATATCCATCCAAGGCATAAGGCGCTGGCACACTCCGCAGTAGCGGCAGTGACATTGGCGGCGGCAAATGCTTAGGCCTATGGTATACTCCCGTCCGCTGCAGCGACGCTACGGTTCGCGATGCGCGTCGCGAGCCGTCGACATCGCTGTGGCTAAAGGCTCCCCCAGACTTCTGCGGCCAGCGGCGGGCGGCGGACGGCAAAATCGATGAGTCACGCCGCTCAACGGCGGCTTCCGGCCGGCCAGCGGCGCCGCTCAGCGGCGACGGCGAGGTACTGTAGTCTTTCTAGTCGGGACCAACTGCTGCTTAATCCCGATCCCCCCGCGAAAGGGCAGAGCGCAGACAGAGTTTCCCGGCGCTGCTGGAGCGGCGCCGTCTCGAGTGATTCGAATCATTTTCGGCGGTGCCGCTCCAGCGGCGCCGCTGGCGGGGAGCTCTGCGTCCCTCCCCTATGATGAGGGATAGGGCAGCGGCAACGCCACAGAACTCTGAGGGGCCTTAAGGGGTCGTTTAGTGTGCACGCGACGCGCGACGGGATGCCATTTGTAGTGGCCGAATCGATCAATCGCGTCGCTCGATCAATTTGGCCACTACACGTGCATCGCGTCGCGCGTCGCGCGCACACTAAACGACCCCTAACATAGTTCACGGAGTTCTGCAGACGGAGACTTTTGCAGAATTTTAGCGAATCAGCTGATCCAGTGCAGTGACGAAATCGTGCTTTGTCCAGCACACCCACCGTGAATCCTGTCGTGAATTCGCTCAAGAGTCCAGCTGGACTAACTGAGAGCATCGTGCTGCAGGAATGTTCAGACAAATGCAGCGGGGGGAGCGGAAGGCATAGGAAAATGAATCAAATGCCTTAATCACCGTCGGATACCCAATCTACGAGTCTTTTCTTTCTCAAAACGAGTTTACATAGATTTTTCATGTAACGGAACAAGATTATTTGACCTCACAGAGGGCGCATGAGTTTTTTCGAGACAACCCGTATTAGAGCACTGATAGCGAAAGCAGTGGCAGAGTCGGAAAACCCTAACCCGCATGAGATGCAATACTGCTAGGGTCGCACGGTTCAAAATAAAGGTTGCGATGGACTAATCCGTCACGAAACGTCGCATGCTCATAACTCCTCCAGTTTAGATAGCTACATATTTTGAGAAATGGTTGACATCGTTCTTTTCACCTCTTTGAGATCTCCACAATCATTTATATAATTTCACCAGATCATGGGAATTTCGTCGTGTGCGGCTCAAAAAATGATTCGAGCAGCCTTTACACGATTGGAGCAGTTTATTTTTGACATAGAAGTTCTCGAAGTCGCATGGCGTACTTTGCCAGTGCCCTGTAGTGTGCCAGATGGACAATCTTCGAGAGCATTGCCTAGCTTCTCTGCTATCTTAACAATCTTCCAGATCCAGACACGTGCCGAGAGAGCGAAAATACATGCAATTACCTCATTCCTTGGAAACTCAACAACGTGCAGATAAAACTACACATCCAATGGTATAAAGGTTATAAACAGGCTACGTCCTCCGACGGTCTATACGCTCTAACCGTGACTGAACCGGGAACTGCATTGCTCCGGCCAGAAATTTAGATTTCGGTGCCGGCGAGGAAGTTCAGAAGCGAAAAAATGCAAAGATCGGCACAAAAGTGGGAAAAAACGGCCTAGAAAAATATCTCCTCAAAAATCTAGCCGCTCATGCCGTCGAAAAAGCCCAAAATGAGTCTACCACGACGAAAATCCTACGAGGAGAACAACAGAGACATCACATGACCACCCAACATCACCAGACGTGTTGAAATTGTGCACTGCACTGCGACGAGCGACGGACTGCGACGGCCGTCGCAAGGGAGTATGTTTCACTCCCGCGACGCGGAGGTATAACACCCCTCTGCAACGCATCGCGGGAGCGATGGCGCGTCAACTGACAACCGCGCCCCATTGCGCCGTCCGCCACTGCAGCGAAGGCGCGCCGTTGACAGTTGCCCCGCGCCCGTCGCTGGAGCGACGGGGGAGTATACCATAAGCCTTAAGCATAGAGCCATCGATTTGGCGGGAATGCTTAAGCATTTGCTGCCGTCGCTGCCGCTGCCGCTGCTGCCGAGTGTGCAGGGGCCTATAGGGTGTGCATTCAAGGACTGCTATTTTTTGTAGAAACATTGCAGTAACAATTTGGATCATCTATAACAGTCGCTCTATGCTTAAGGAAACATCGTTCAAGTTTATCACTGCATTGCATTGCAAAACGTCGTTCAAGTTTATCATTCTCGGATTTATTGTTGAGACTAGCTTAATTAATTCCGTGAAAACCTAAGATCTATCGCTTTTAATTAAGTAGATGTGCTGTAGCTGCGAGCTAGTCAATGAATGTTGTTATATGTACATAGAAGAGCTGTTTCGTTTGTCACTGAGATTCTTGTGTTTCGTCAGGCTTCTTGTCGGATTCACTGATTTTGAGATTAGGCATGTTGTCGAAAACTGCCGGCGAGTAGACAACTGGATGAGGAGATGGTGTCGGAAATACCGGAGTTAGAGCTCTTTTTCTATCTGAAATATCTATTGTAACACTAGGCATGATCAGCTTGTGACCAGCTTCTTCAAAAACAACATTGGGTGCAATGCGAGTTGGGGGAGGGGGGACAGTCCATGGGCTTCGACCTCCTTTAGCATAGCAGACGGATATGGTGACGTGGAATTTCACATTGTGCACGAACTGACGCGTACGTACCTGCAATGCAGGTTGCCACGAGAGGGGCCTAGGTCAAACGGTACGTCTCACGCGAACTAAACGGGTAAAAACTCGTCCTACATGTGGGAAATGCCACGACACGTCGTACTTTTCTGAGTACTGATCGGCTGTCCCCCTCAACTCCCACTGCGCCTATCATTGTTGAAATTGCTTATGGCTTTATTTTGTGTTGCACAATTCCACCTGTGGCGAGGATGTCTTTGCTCCTTTGCTGTGCCTGATTTAAAAAGTCCAATTTGGTGCAATCCCAAGGGGCACTCTATAGTCACTTGTAAATCACTCCTATTTGAGGATAAAAACATACAACATAATATGTTAACGAGCGGCGCAAAGCGGTCTGGAGGGGGTCATCTTGCATGCGGTGGTTATTCACCTTTGTTCAGAGGCACGTGAATGCTCAGTCACAAGAAAGTAGTCTAGCTCAGTTCCCCACGAGGGTAGACCACACCCGTTTTGTGGACTGCCTCACATGGTGACCCCTTTCCGAGCCGCTTCGCGTCAAACGAACTTATCTAATCCCTCTTCAGGAAATAGCGGATGTTGACGCTAGAATACTTAAAAAAAAGTATTGAAAGGATGAAGAGGCTCCAGCGGCTCCACTTGTAATCCCCGTTTAAATTCCCGCGCTACCAAATGCCTGCGCGTCGGCTCATTCACCGTGGGCGATACGTAGAGGTGACGGGGACGCCTGGGACGTACTTTTTGTTCATTATTGTTGGTTTTTCTTTCTGTTTTTGTTCTAATGTTTCCGATACTGTTTGGCTTTCCCAGGGACTCTGGGGGCACCTTGTAACTGGGCTTGCGTCCGAGGGCGAGCAGTAGGACGCAAGTCCAGTTTAAGGTGACCTCCCTCCTTTTAGATTGCACCTCCAATTTGATTCGAGAAGTATCCGATCCTACGTGAAATTGTATGAATTTGCCTCGTCACAGAATGGCACGAGCCTTCGTGAGCGCCAAATTGTTAAGCCTTCATTTACATCTAGCTTCTAAACAACAATTTTGATTGTTCGCTTTTAGGCACCGAAGCTATCACTTTTGTTGTCTACTAAAGCTCACCACGAGGGAGATGCCGATACATGTAATGTAGTCGTATTGCGAAAATGCACATACAGGTCATCGTAATTATAACAGTAACTGCTCCGGTTATGATGAAAATCAGAGCCCAGGCATTCTGGAATGGTCGAGTAGCAGGATCTTTAGATTATGCTTTAGAAGTACATAGCGTCCTGTCAGTTAAGAAGGAGAGAAGGCATCGATGTAACAAAATGCCACCCGTCCCTACCGGACAGGATTGATTTCGCACCTACCAGTTGTCCGGTTCCGTTTCCGTTAAAGAAGTAAAACGAAGTCCGATTAACCATACATGCAAAAGGATTGCAAGAAATGAGAGTCCGCATCCTACTTTCTCGCGATGATGATATCTTTGCATTTCTATCACATGATAAGAGAGCCCGACTGATGGAAACATCAATTCTTTTTGTACACAGCAGCCCACAACATAATCGCCTTCGATTTGAGCGGTTGAAGATACTGAATAAAGTTTCATTGTTGCACGAGAGGTAACGGGAAGCCTCCATATTGATTGCACTATAAATCGATAAAGGAGCTTATCGTCATCACCTCGCCCAACAATGGTATTATACACACCGCCTCAGTTTTTACTACTTTTTATTATTTTCAGGATTTTCATGACGTGTTCCCATCTCCCAATGCTGCCCGTCTTCGCGTACTTGAACGCCCCATACAATAAGACCCCATTGAATGGGCGTGCCATTGAGAGAGGGCGTGTACAGTTGATACCCTGATCGTTTGGCATGTGTTCGGTCTGTGCTCTGCTTGGTTATTATTCGCTGCCGCGCTCCCACCTATCAATGCTGCTCACCTTCGCGACATGTACCACTTTTTACTATTTTCAGGATTTTTCTGACGCTGCGTGGTATGTTTCTACGAGCGTGGTTCTAAAATCCTTAAGGCCTTCGCACACTTTTGCGGCAAGCGGCTGGCGGCATGAGGCAATACTCGCGAAGCGCGTCGCTCACGCACTCTCGAGTCTTGCTAACGGGAAGCAGCGCTGGCAAGCGGCAGACATACGGAGCGGCGAGGTACTATATTTCTAGTCGGAACCTGCTGCTATTCGTTTTCCCGCCTTCTATCCGCACTCTAGACGCCCTGTCGCGAAAGGCTAGAGCGCAGCCTGTTTCTGCCGGCCGCAGATTGGCTGAAAATTATGATGTGAATCATTACAGCCGGTACCGCACTTGCGGATCACCCGCCGCCCGCCGCTTACCGCAGCTGCAGCATTCGGCGCTCGCCGGCAGGCTCTGCGTCCCTACCCTATGGTTAAAGATAAAGCCGCGGCGTTGCCGCAAAAGTGTGCGGGGTATACTCTATACATCCTTCGCCGCATGACGCGATTCAAACGAAGCGATGCGCATCATTGCGTCGCGCTGTTTCGGACGACGATGAACACTCTGAACAGCCGAGGACGCGGTCACGCAATGACACCCCATCGCGCACTTGCACACACGTAATTGTGCAAACATTTCCGAGTCCACTACAAGCGACAACTGAAGCACCAGTACCGTGTCCAGTCCACTGCGTTCAATCGCATCGCGCCGATTTTGATGGTAACGCGATCCGACGTTGGGCAGGTTCATGCGGTTCACTCCGGCCGGATGTCGTCGACGCTGAGCGATACGACTGATCAATTGGCCGCTATATGTATACGGTATCGCGTCGCGCAGCGATGGAAGTATAAACGGGCCATAGTGGTCAACTGTGCGAATGTGTATCTTGTGAACGAAGGGACAACTAAACGTCGCATTAGGCCTATGTTATACTCCTGCGGGAGCATCCGCGAATGGGCGGAAATCGTGCCGGGACCCAGACTAGGCCACTCGTCGCGGCCCGCCACACCCGCCGTCCGCGGATCGCCGCGGACAGACGACGAGGGAGCTGTTATACTTCCCGCCCGCGGGACAGCAACCGTCTGCGGTGCAGTGCAACACGGACCAATGGAGTTCGGCGCGGGAAATGCGCTCCAATGCTACGCCAGCCGTCCCGGGACGACGACGACCATCCGCGATGCACCTTTCGTCCGCGGACGTCCCGCGGATGCTCCCGCGGGAGTATAACATAGGCCAAAGACGGCGAGAGGACTGTTACTTCCCGTCCGCGGTGCACCTTCCGTCTACGGGTTTCTTGCGGATTCTCCCGCGGGAGTAAAACAGAGGCCTAAGGCATGTTTTATCTTATACTTGCGGAGTCGTTGGTAGCTTTCACTTTGATAGGACTGCTATGATGAGGACCGGAAACTTTACTTTGTTTCTTTCAAACACGTACGGTTTCCGTCATATCGATTTACGAGTGAAAGTATAACATAAAATACACTATACAACTCCCGTGAAACATTGTGGTTAACACAGGAAAAGCACTATTTATTTTCTGGGCAGATATAAATAGGATAATACAAGACAAAATTCACTGTTGTTGCGTGAACCTTCTTGTTTGAACGTTTACATGCGTAGTTATATACGTGACAAGATAGGATGAAGATAAAGCAAAACTTCCGGCTGGTCACTATTTTATTGCACAAAGGGTAGATAGTGGCTTCTTGCCCAGTCGGGTGCAAACAGCGTCAGTCAAATAAAGCCAATTGCTGTTTTGTTTGCCACTGTATCAGAAAAAACGATTTCCAGGCGTTAAGTTTACCGGTGCCTGTACCAGACGGTAGGGAGGCACCTGGTAAGGAGCTCCTACTGGAGGTGGATAGTTTCTGGTTCCAATTCCATCATCCGCAGATCGATTTCTCGGAGATTCATCGGGGTTATCGTCGTCTTCATTATCGGGAATACCCATGTTTACTGCCGTAGGTGTTGTGTATACAATCGCATGGGGCGGTTGAGCTGGACGACATTGAGCAAACGCTATCTCTTGACCTGCAATGCTCGACGATTATCTTCCTAGTTAAACTTTTAGATTAGATCAGTTACACCCAAAACTTACTAATGGCTATTCAAATCAGATATGACAGTATTTAATATTTTCTTTTTCAGAAATTCTGCAGTTCTATTTATGTGCGTTATTTTCATGTCGCGAAACGATTTTAAATTTGGCTAGCGCTAAGGCTAACAGCTTCATTACCATGAAGAATCCATTCACAAAAACAGAATGCATGGCGCATCTGATTTGGCTAACCTTCTACCGATAAATGGTAAACTGCCTTAATTTGTGCACGAACGACGCAGTATGCGAAGTATGCGAAGAAAAGCACCGGTAGCTGACATCCAAGTAAGAGTGAGCTAGAATGACCAACTATGTTGCACTACTCCATGTTCAACTGCCATTGAATTTTGGCATGAATCTATTTTGCACTATGTTAGTGACGATAACTATAGAAACGAAAATGAGCACATGCAGGAAGGAGAAGAAGATGCAAGTGCTACAGCTGCGCTAGTAGATGTTTAGGGTCAGAAACCATTTTATAGTTTCTCAAGTTTTTCTCTTATCAAGTGGCTGATCTAATTGTAATGTTTTTACAGGGATAGACGAATTTTCTTTCGAGTGACAACGTGTAGAAAGGACGACGACGCCAGGAATCGAGGACACCTTTTCGGCTTCTTCCCGCTATAGTCCAACGGCTACGGTGGACATCGTCCAAGAACCTTTCCAAGAGCTTGTCAACAAGAGATTGTGGTGTCGGTGATTTGAGACGTAAGTTAAATTATTCGGTAACTTCGGCGTTGCTTACCCTGTGAAAATTACTTTAGCTGAACAATGATTACTAATCCGCGTGGAAAAGTATTTCGGGAGCTCCACCAATAGACAAAAATTGCCACTATTTATCAGAAAGGTGGGCGCAAATCATGGAAAGACCTCCCATGTTGCTTTAATCTTTGTGCAGAACTACGAGAATTAGTTCCAGAAAACAATGACAATGGGATACTCTGGGTTTCAGCAGTGTGCCAAACGAGGTTTCTATAAGGAATCTTCTTTATTTATTCGTGGCTCAACGTTTCGAGGTGATCGTCGCCACCAGAAGCCTTAAAGCAAGATTGAAGTTGCACTTTACAACATCAAACGCCGTAGCCACCCTAGCTAATTCAAAATCGTAGGGGCCTCAACAAACCTCCCCGAAGAGAAGAATAAACTTACGATTCGATCCATCAAGAGTGCTGATGTCACTTAGCGTTAAGATTAGGACGAATGGGACTTATTGCAGCGATCTTGCACCATATATTGAATGTCAACGACCCCGCCGCATGGCGAAGGGAGAAGCTTTGATTTAATACAACATAAATGTTTTTCGGACCTTCGGTGCGATAAAACAGAATCTCAACTGTGCTTCCGAGCCGGCGAGGAGCGGGGTTGAGAGCCTCCTCGCCGGCTCGGAAGCACGTTTCGACTCCCATCGGCTGGTACGCTGAGGCCACCGTCACAAGTGCTGTTTTGTTGGGGTTCGTCACCTCGGAGTATTATTTTTAGTTCGAATTCCTTCTTTGATTTTTTTTCACCATTCGGCGACCTGAGATTCGTTATATCGCGTTTCAGACGGAAATATCGGAGGTCCGCATACCCCAAACCGTACAGCGCATATTTATTTTCGAAATTTGTAATGCTTTTTAGTTTTAGTTTTTAATAATTCTTTTGCTTCTACACAAACTCAGCATCACTACAGGCACCCAAGTTCTCCGTTTACATGGGAAGCTAAATCCTGCCCTAGCCCCTAATGTATACTGCGCCTGAATGCGTAAATGCTTCATCCTTATGAGCATTGAGCAGTGGCACTTCCACCATTCTTATAAGCGCCGAAGACTTCTATTTTAATTCTAAGGCGGAATAAATTTACCGGGGAGATCTCGCTGCTTGAAGTGAAGCCATAGATAAAAGACGCACAAACAAAGCAGTAATGCTATCATAATTACGCCAGAAACAATGAAAATTATTGTCCATATATCCTGAAACTCAACGTTTAGGCTGTGTTATAGATGCCTAAAATCTAGCCTAGTCGGAAGGGGTGGTGCACTACTAGAAGAGCGGAGCAAGCCCAAACGGCGTGGCCTACCCCTGTCCAGGAGGGGTTCTCTCGTGAACTAATTCAGTGTGCCGTCATTGTAAAATATTAGGTCTGTACGAACATATTGGCTGTTATGTACTTGCTATGTTTCAGTATTCCAATGAAACAAAATCTTGAGAGAATGCAGACATGCTATGCATGTTAGAAAGCTCATTTTTTGCTCTATCGTAAGAAATCATATCCGTTTTTCTATAATGTTAGCGCCATGGCCCAAGAGGAGCGCGCATCAGGATGAGAACCAATAGGAGACGGCGGGCGTAGCTTGTCGCAGCTAGGCTGCACATAAAGGCACCCCCGAGCTGACAGAGTCAGTCGTGGAGCGCGTCGCAGTCGACCAGCGAACCGCCACGCACCAACGCCATCGCCTCAGGACTTCGCCCTCGATCTGCCGGCCGCACGATCTCACCCCCTTCTGGAATAACCTGTTCCTACTTGGCGTGTGCTTAGTTTCGGCGTCTAGTCGCTGGTGTGTTGGAATTGCCCTAGGTCCTCCGTGTATTACAATCACACTTTCTTCGGTGATCTCGGAACGTTTACGATGATGCAGTCGATACAGGAAATTCTTGTCGTTTCGTTTTGCGTGTTCAAACTCTGCCGCAATGCAACGAAAACAACTCGAAATGTCATCAACGTATTGGGATGGCGGCACAGCACCTGGTCGTATTACGTGTAGATGGTTCGAGAGAACCCGAGCTGGAGATTTTGGTCAGTTTGGTAGGTTCGGGAGGGACGTGGTCGGCTATCAGAGGTTGACAATGATGAGTTGAAAGCTGTAATAAACCTAGCACCTCTGGTTTATTCACGTGTAGATCACACGACCTCTTGTCCCTTACATAACAGGACTCGACAGTAAGATAAGATTTTATTAACAACAGTAATGCCTATGAACGACAACACGGGCGACGGGTAGAGAGCCTGGGGGGGGGGAAGGAGAACTCCGGTTCGGGAGCACCTCAAGGGCGGGGAGGCGCCGGAGCCGACACCACACGTCCGGAGATCGGAGGAAGACGACCAACCCCAGAGCATTCCGAGAGGTTCTTTTATATTCTTCACACAGCAGAATGAAACAACCGCTGTCAGTGTTACAACATCCTGAATACACCGAGAGTTGATCCCGAATTAGATGCCTACGCTCATTACGTCCTACCCTGTTTGGAAGTCCCTGCCCCAGAGACTGAAAGGTGGAAAAAATTCGTGAATTTTGTCATACGAAGCGGTGCGAGCAGTGTTCTTCCAATGACATGTTGGCATTCGTGGCGGCTTTCTATTCCAGTCGAGAGTGAGAAGATGCATAATAGATACCTGTCGTGAGTGTCGTCCTCACTCGTTTGGTGAAGAAATATCATCGTCGGGGATAACAGATCAGTCGATGTAAATGAGGTAACGAAGGGATAGGGCTTGTGATAATTAATATCTTCAGCCAGGGAGTGAGTCGAATGGGAAGGGCTGTGGAAGAGAAAGATTTCGGAAGAGGGCGGGACGACTGGTAAAAGTGTAACTTGGTGTGGTGGATGATGGCTAGAGCTATAGTCAGCGTCAGAAGCGACTTGGTTGATTGATGTGAGGCTGATGATCGGGATTGCAAAATAGCAGAGCAAAAAATGAAGAACAGGAGCAGCTCTCAACGCGTGCGCACCTGTCTATTCAAAAATATCTTATTGTATCCAGTAAGGTTGGGAGAGGGGCATTCTATTATTGGGTACAAAGCAGTTGGTGGATGGATACGAATAATTGCACCTAGGACACAATGTAGAGTTAAACAAGTATCGGGCTGTAATGCGGCAGGATGGATGTGTGCGGGGTCTATTCTTGGAGTAAAAACAGGGTTTATGAAGGCAACTGCCGTGTAAAAGCGATTGCGAAAAACACACGGGGAAAGATGTTATTAATAAAACCTGCATTACAGCGCTATAAGCAGCGCTATAATGAACTAACTAGATGATGCTACATTTTTTTTGCAAATAATGGGTTTTTAGTATGTGACATTCCATGAAAACTAAGTTTTTTCTGCGTTAATATATGGGCAGAATTTGATCATTACAGCGCTTATTCGGACACCATCATTATTCACTGAATAATTTTATTGCACGAGGTGTGGTGCGGTCTGGCCGGGATTTCACTTGTTGTTCAGAAATATGTATGAATATATGCAATTTCTGATTGGCCTCGTGCTAGAGGGAGCGCTTCGACTTCGTATGGAACGAAGGAAAGAGAAGAAAGATTCAGTTTAGTACATCAGAGGTAGGAATGTCATAAATTTAAATTTTGCACGAAATATTATGATCTTGCCGCATCAGCAAATTATGTGGAGGAATTTTAACCAACTGAGATAGAAGGGGTGTTAAGGGGAGGAGTTCGTTCATTAAGGTTTATTCTAAAAATCCTAGTCGGGACCTCCATGTAATAAACTGGCACCTCAGGTTTATTTACGTGTAGATCGCATCACCTCTTGGCGCTTAGATAACAGGACTCGACAGTAACATAAGATTTGATTAACAACAGTAATGCCTATGAACGACAACACGGGCGACGGGTAGAGAGCCTCGGGGGGGGGGGGAAGGAGTGCTCCGGCTCGGGAGCACCTCAGGGGTGGTGAGGCGCCGGAGCCGACACCACAGGTTCGGAGATCGGAGGAAGACGACCAACCCCAGAGCATTCCGAGAGGTTCTTTTATATTCTTCAGCCAGCGGAATGAAACAACGGCTGTCAGTGTTACAACATCCTGAATACACCGAGAGTTTATCCCGAATTAGTCGCCTACGCTCATTACAAAGCTATGGTAGACGCCAACCCAACCCAAGAACATTAACACGAGATGTTTTTGAAGAGCTAGACGTTGACCGTTAACCACGCAACAGTAGCACAGCACCTAAAATTGAAAAGGTAAAAATGCTTGATAAGTGGGTGGCGCACGAGTTGACCGAACATCAGTAATTTCATCGTCTCGAAGTGTATTCGTCTCCTCATTTGTCTCTTCGATTCTTTTCTGGAACGTATTGTGGCGTGTGGCGAAGAATGGATTCTTTTCGACAATCGATGACGTTAAGGTCGACGGTTGGACCATGACGAAGCTCCGAACCTTTTTCAAAAGAAAGCATTCACCAAAGAAGGAACACGGTGACTGTTTGGTGGTCAGCAGTCGAACCCACCACAGCTGCCTGGCTCCGGGCGAAAGAGTGCTTGAGAAACCACACAAATGCATCAAAAATTGCATTGAACCCGGCATTGGTTAAAGGAGAAGGTGTAATCCTACTCTTTGACAATTCCTGGCCGTCATTTCACTGATGACAATAAAAAGCTGATTGAGTTGGGGTAGGAAACCTTTGACCATCCTCCACACTCCTTATTTCTTTCTTCTATAGACAACCACTTTTTCAAGCACCTTACATTTTCCTGGATGAACAATGTTTACGAAGCCAATGCGACACAAAAAGGTTATTCGTCCATATGGTTTCCTCCAGAACTCTAGAATTTTACGCTGCTGGAATATCTATACTAATTTTACGTTGATAGGAACGTGTTTCTTCAGTGGTTATTTCGATTAAAACGCTTTCCTTTGGAGCGAGTTATAGTAGTTTCGAAGTAGTTGCTTCAGTGCTGTGCTTCAACCCATTATTCTTGATCTGACGAAGCTCTACCGCTCATTAACAACACTAGGCACCAGACACCTCAGAAGTTTCACCACGTCCAGTTGATTCGACTAGCAATACATTACTCACAGTGTTCTGCCTAGATTCAATTTCAGTCTTGTAAACATGCACTTACTAAGTGGCCGCCACCCAAAATAGGAAAGAAAAACATTCCATCCACCTCTCTGAAAACCGACTAATACAAAATGGAGAAGAATCTGGGTGAGCCCTTGTTTTTAAGCGAGCGAACGCATAGCGTTCTTATCAGAGTCTATATCTACAGTTACTGTATGGGTGAGTCATCCAAATTCTTTCGCAGCTCTCTAGTAGAGAGAAGACGTCCAGAAGCTTTATTTGTACCTATTTAGTATTTTTGTTCAGCTGACATTTTGTCTGCACATGAGCTTATTCTCGTCAACAAAAGTTAAGAAATATTGAAGCTCTACAGGAAATGTATCATCCAGCGATGTCGCTGAGATCTTCAACTGTCGAGGTATTTGAGCTCGACGGTCGAGAAATTCCGAAGTAAGAACGACAACTTTATCAAATAACGTTTTGCAAAATACGTCGCAGATACATAAAAATAAGACATACTTAGGTTCAATCCCAATGAGGGAAGCCACGGCGGCCTCGAGCCGGAACGCATGTGTGCACGTCGACAGGTTCACCATAGCGATCTACAAGGATGTCTGCAGGCTCCACGTATCGACCCACGCCTGCGGGCTCCACGTATCGACCCACGGCCACTGTACGGCTATCCCTGTACGTATCGCCACGGTGAACCTGTCGACGCGCCTTTTTCGCCTTTTCGTCCGACGTTTTTTCGTCTAAATTTCCTCTTTATTTCAGGAATAAAACTGGAATAGCCACAGTAGGGGTTCAGGTAGGCATGTTATGTTGCAAGTATTCATCTCTATGTAGTGTTTGGACGTGAGTATGGAGTGCCCCCCCCCCTCATTCGGATTGAACTCATACTTAAAAGTGAGGAGGGGTGACAATCGAATAGTAATGAATTGCCGAGCGATGAGGAGATCGATCAAGAATGAACGGCAATATCGTCATCGCTTGATAATTGTGTGAGATGCGCAGCTCGCTGTACAATGCGTATAAACACCACGCGACGTCGCTTGACCGATAAAGAGGCTCTTCATTGCTCCACGTCTCGCCACGATGCTGCTCTGAATGTTCCCTACGGCACAGCGTGCTCAATAGTCATTTAGTACGATAATTTCAAAAACTTCTTGATGTTGTTCTTGAGAACAAAGGCAATACTCGAGTCCCTCCACTGGTCGGAGTTTCGTCTCTTGGGTCTGTTCATACTTCGCGACAGCAGCGGCAAGAGAGACGAGAGCGCAGCGCGCGGAAGTATGAACAGGCGACAGCAGCAACTGGAGCGGCTAGAGCGACTGGAGCGACAGCGTAGGCGCTCGAGTGTGAACACTTTTCAGCGGCGCGCGCTTGGTTTTAACCATTACACGACACTGTCGACGTCGTCGGACACCATAATAAAAATAGTTCATGGAAAGCTATCAAACATTTAATAGTATAATATTAATCAGTGAGTCCACAAATGTGTATATTCAAGATGGTCCATGGGAAACTTCATTGGTTAAGGGCTGGGAACACTCCTGCTGCTTAACGCAGCTCCAATGATGAAAAATAGGGCGGAGACGCAGAGTACGTGTCTCTGCGTCAGGCGCGGCGGCGCACTTATGGCACACTTCGCTTCAGCGTTGACGCCCAGTGTCAGCGCTGCAAGCGTCAGCTTCACGGAATGAGCTCGGTCATTCCGTGAAGCTGACGCTATCGCTCCTGAGCAAGAGATAAGATAAGTAAGATAGGAAAGCCCTCTCCTCAACCAAACCAGCCAACCGGTCAGCTGAGCGATGGTTGGCAGTGGTCCAATGAAAAAGAAAGGACGACCGCCCCTCACCCCAGACATGTGCTGAGCCTGAGAGCGACGCCACGCCCCGTTTTGACGCACCAAAGCCGCTGCCGAGTGTGCCCAATCCTTTAATGTGTTATTCATATCTTACAAATAATGCAAGAAACGACGCCATGGGACAACATTATAAAACACTTCACAGGCAGTTTTTAATTACTTCATGGAATAATATTACAAAAACAGTTTACTGGTATCTACATCTAACATTGTCATCGAGAACCTTCTTTGGTTACTGGTGTATTCACACCTATTTCGCGCATCACGTCTCGCGTCCATGATAGGCCGGAAAATTGAGTGCGCTTCCTGGGACATTGTCCGACGACGTCGTCGGACACTCGGCGCGGGGGAAAAATATGCGCTGTCCTACGCAGCAGCCACATCAAAATCGCGCGTGTCGTGAAAGGGTTAATGGATATGCATGTTTTGCACGGGCGAGCAATCGCTCTTGTCGCGAAGAAGGAACTGTCCCTTTGGAGGTAGGATGTAGCGTATGTCCTCCGGCCCGAATAAGGTCGGCAAATGTTTCTCTTTAGCCGTTGATCGTGACCAATCCCAGCATGTCCCTTCTGCACTGTCGCCTCTTGTCTATAAAATTTACGTTGTAAGCGAGCGCTCGGACAGCGTGTCCTTCAGCTCTGCATTAGCTTTTTCTCTAGTTTTGGTCATTTTTGAGTTTGAAATGGTTGGTTGTTTTTTGTTTTTCAGTTCTTTGCTTCTACGGTCTATATCTACTTTAGCGTGTCTACTTTTCATTGTTTTTTCACTTCGACCTGCAGTGGTATTAGCTGATCAGGTGCTTACTGTTCTTTGATGTACTATTAGCCGCCCTTTGGCGCATAAATAAATAAATAAAACGTGATCCGGAGCCAGGGAGTGCATCTCTTCATCCTCTTGATCGCGTCCCGAACCTCTGAAGGGAGAATCGAAAGCAGCACTTCACCAGCGTAGTGTTAGGCCTGGCATACGAGTATCACCTGTATCACCTGTCGTCCCCTTGATCATCGACTTGCTCGAACGGACGCCAGCAGCGTCTCCTTTCGTCCCTGTGCTCCAATGGATCCTTCTCTCTCGAGGGACACGAAGAGCGTCATATCGGTCGTTCAGGACTTTTACAAAGAAGTCCGACCAACGCGTTGGTGGGCGTCCTGGGGCCGGATTCATCAACGACTTACATAACTTTAACGGAGAATTGTAAGCTTATCAGGCGATACGGTGAGCGATATCTGAGCTTTTAACGCGGCTTATCGCTCACCATGTCAATTGATAAGCTTACAATTCTCCGTTAAAGTTACGCAAAGGATTGGGCACACCCGGCAGCGGCTTCAGTGCGTCAAAAACGGGGCGGGGCCTCGCTCTCAGGCTCAGGAGATGTTTGCGGTGAGGGGCGGTCGTTTTTTCTCTAGTGTCGGCATTTTACCACTGCCAACCATCGCTCAGCTGACCGGTTGGTTGTTTTTTTTTTTGAGGAAAGGGCTTTTCTATTTTACCTATCTTATCTCTTGCTCAGGAGCGATAGCGTCAGCTTCACGGAATGACCGAGCTCATTCCGTAAAGCTGACGCTTGCAGTGCTGACGTTGAGCGTCAACGCCGAAGCGAAGTGTGCCATAAGCGCGCCGCCGGGCCTGACACAGAGACACGCACTCTGCGTCTCTGCCCTATTCTTCATCATTGGAGCTGCGTCAAGCAGCAGGAGTGTGCCCAGCCCTTAAGTCTTTGATGAATCCGGCCCCTTGTGTTCTCTTGACATCCCGCGGAATCCAGTCGGTAACGGCTCTCGTCCAGCGGGTGTCTGCGAAGCGCATTACGTGGCCGGTATTTCGTAGTGGTGTGTATGTGGTCGGTCTGAATCCTCTCCGAAATCCTGCTTGTTCGCATGGCTGTCCTTCGTCCAGCGTTCGGCTGATCCTGTTCAGGATAACTCGAGTGAACAGCTTGTAGACTACGGACAGCAGACAGATCGGGCGATAATTGCCAATGTCGTGCACGTCTCCCTTCTTGTACAACAAGACGGTCCTGCTGGTCTTCCACTGAGATGGAACCTTGCACTCCGACAAGCGTGTGAAGAGCAGCGCCAGTGTGTTGATGAGCGTTGGCGGGAGGTTCTTCAGGTGTTCAGCTTCAATCCTGTCAGGATCGGGTGCTGTACCCTTCTTCACCGATGAGATGGCGTGTCGGATCTTGGAAGGGAGATCAGAAGGAACGACGTATCCATCCTGCGGAAGATGGCATGGGGCAGGTGGACGTGACTACGAAGAGATCGGAGTGGAAGTCATGGATGACCTTTTCTATGGTCCTTCTGGAAAAGCTAACGGTTCCGTCAGGACATCGGAGAGCGGTCATATTGGTCTTGAAAAAATAGGTGGGCATACGAATCGATGAGTGAAAGAGGAGATTCATTTTGGTTTTTCTGTAAGCGAAAGCGAATAAAGTGCTTTATTGACAGTAAGTAAAAATCCAAGCCAAAATCATCTTGTAAAGCGTTATAATGAGGTGAAGGTTGGCATACTTAAGATCCTGTGTGGCACTAGTAGCACTGCATCAAGACTTACAAAAGGTTCAAAAGTTGCTACTTCACGCCTTATACTTACATCCCGCACTAAGTCTATGCAGTGGTTTAGAAAAAAGTAGGACCGGTTACGGTAAAAGGTGCAGGCACGAGCGCAATGGCTCCTGTGCGAATAGGGTACATTCCTGCGGGGTACACTTGAACTGGCATGACAGGAACAGCGGTTTGACGAGGCTGTTCGGTTGACTCTTCTGTGACTTGGCTTTCCGGACGTGTCCATGTGGAAATACTGGATACTGGTGTTGTAGTGTAGAAGACGGAGTGTGGTGTTGGCGCAGGGTAAGGCGAAGCCATCCTCAACACTTGTCCTGAAAAGCAAAATCGTCAACGTCAGAAAATGGTCAACAAACACGAGCATGTTGCAATCGGGACCCTGGATCATCAACGACTTACAGCAATCTGACGGTGAAAATAGTGCCGAAATCCCTGAAAGCGCGGCTTATCAACAAGCCGGTGAAAAATTTGAAATATTTCACCATATGGCCTTTGTTATACCGCCGCTCGCCACGAGCGACGCCTAATCGAGTCGACACGCACATAGTCGATACTCCGCGAGTGAGTATGAACGCGCGCGGGTTCACTCGTCGGACTCGCATCTGTCTTCGCCTGTCCTCTCGTCGGCTATCGTCCTTATTATCAGCGAGGGAACGCAAATCCACCTTCTCCATGCACGAGTTTGGGTCGCAGCACGATACTATGGCCCCGTTATACTTTCACCGCCGGGGACGCGATTCGAATGGAGCAGTGCGTCCCAACGCGTTGTGCTGTTTCGGAGGACGATACGCGCTTCGGACAGCCGGCGACCCAGTCGCGCGATTACATACGATTGTGTACTACGGATAAGTGCGAGTCCACACTGCGAGGATCAGCTGAGCAGCAATACCGCGCCACAATCCACCGCGATCAGTCGCATCGCGCCCATTTCGAGAGCGACGCGATCCGACGCTGAGCGGTGCGATTGGTCGCGGGTTCACGCGATTCATTCTGGCCGGCTGGCGTCGACGCTGGGCGGCCGGAGTGATGTGATCAATCAATTTGGCCTCAACGCATAGCCATCGCGTCGCTCGACGTCGATGGCCTATGTTATACCACCACACACCCCACGCGATGCCAAATGATATGCTCCCATATCGATCCCATCGCGCAGCCCGATCAATATGTGAGCATATTATTAGGCGTCGCTCGGGACGAGCGGTGGTATAACAAAGACTTATCGCCTGTCGATAAGCCGCGCTATCAGGGATTTCGGCAGTATTTTCACCGTTAAATTGCTGTAAGTCGTTGACGAATCTAGCCCCTGGAAACCACAGATGGATTCTAAAACTATGTTTAAAGTGATTGTTCTGTGCTTGTTCAGTTTCGAAAATAGATCCTTCATATGTATCGTAGCACTGAAGAATCAAGGTGCGCATCCGTGCAAACCACTGCAACCTACCGTTAGGAAGCTCGCGTTGCAGGAGAAAGAGTCGAAGGAAAACGATGCACAAAAATAGCGATAGAATGATGAGTATGACCCCTGATATGAGGAAGATGACATCGAATATATTCTGAAATTGAGGAGAAAGATGATATTTTGGCAGCATATTGAAAACTTGTTAAGCTATTATAGAATGAAAACTAAAGGTAAGACGGATTAGATTTTTGATCGTAAAACTTGGCTCATGTTAAGGAAGTTTGACACAGAACCTGGTCCAATCTCCATTTATAGAATCTGGATGCAATAAGGCTTGAGTATGCGCTGCCATCCTTGCCTTGAAAGTTTTTCGTGTTTTTTCTCACTGATGCGGAGGAGAGCGCAGGGCTTAATCCGTTTGGACACCACCTTCCAAACTGGAGACTTACTTGGCGTGTTGGATCCACGTCCAACACACGTTCTCAAGCGCAAGGTCCATTATGTCACTGACGCTGCACTAGTGAAACCTATGTCCTCAACAGGCCCTTACAGGTCCGATAGATGGTGCACTTTCATTTTCGGTTGCAAACCTAGAGAGGGGGGGGGGGTCCAACCTGTGCCTCTCTATTTCTGACAGCTTTACTCCAAACAAGCAAAGTTAGATATCCTCCTAGGTCTATGCTGATTAGATAAACGTGTATAGCGTTTCGTTCTACAGTTTCTTAGGCAAGCTGGGGTCAGATTCGTCAGCGACTTACAGCAATCTAAAGTCGTAGTCGTTGATGAATCTGGTCCCTGGATGTTGCGAAGAAGCATGATGGTGAACCCGCAGCTATAGACTTGCTCCCACCTTCGGAACCTTAACCATACACGCTGGAGATTTCGTTCACTTTAAAAAATCTTTTCACACGAGTGCTCTCGCAGATAAGACGTATGAGGCGTTTTTAACAGACAGTTTTGTGGCAATGCCTGGTAGTCGGAGCTGACAGAACTGTAAGACGGGACTGCGATCGAAGGTCTGCAAAGTCATCCCAGAAAAGTACACAAACGCACTGCTGAGTGAGTGGATCGGAAAAAACTTGAAGTGAGTCGCCTGGTTGCGATAGCTATTGTATCCGACATTGAACGTAATTTATGTACAATCTATGGAAAGCGCTTCCATTCTAACGAGCTTCTCGCTTGACAGCATGGTGAAGAAGACAAGAATATCAAGTATGTATCCCGGTGGATGGAGGGGTTGGCATGGATAGAAAATGGGATTTAGCACATCCACGGTTTCCGGCTTCCTGACAAGAATTTCCAAAACACAACATTGCACCAGCGGAGCTTGTAGGTTGATATATGTCCACCTACATGAGGAGAAATCTGAATGCCCCTCTACACTATGACTGCTTCAGTATTATCCAGCTCAAGAGTGCTTTTTCGCGGCATGGCCCGCTTTGGGGATTCTGCCCATTCCCCGTTCCTTCTGGTAGAGATTCGAGCTCAGCCAACATCGTGAAGTCCACTTCTAAGCAGGTTACGACCGCTAGTTTTGCAGCTAGCCGCCGTCTACAAGACCTGTGGATGACGTGACGTGTTACACCAGTGCAGCGCCGCTGACGTGGTGGGGTTTGCACGTAAAGACGCGTGTTGGAAGTCGATCCAACACGCCAGAAAAGTCTCCAGTTTGGAAGTTGGTGTCTAAACGGATTTAGCCAGAGCGCAGGGCTAGGCAAGAGAAGAAACTCTGTTCTCCTATCATATTGTTCCATACCGTAAATGTGGAGAATATGTTGAAAATGCTCAATATATTATTTTTTTAAAGTTTTTTTCCTGCTAGGGTTGTTTCTGTGGTGACCCTGCACCCGAGATAGAGCCAAAACTCTTCGGAAGCCCAATAGCCACCTCTCCGTTGTCACCCGGACCGTCCAAGTCCATTAACTATACACGGCTGTCGCTGTTCCGCCCTCGAGGAGGCGACTATAAGAGAGGAGACAGAAAAACGCATGGCGGTCTCCTCCCCCGTAGACGAGCTCGGGCGCCCCTCTTCCCCCCTCCCCCCTCCCATCATCTCTACCGTAGGTTGTATATGTAGCCTGTTTTACACTCGTTGTGATTGTGTAAGACAAACCCTGTCCTATTTTCCCATACATATTGTTCCTGTATAATCCACATCATATATCTACCTTTGCATGTTCTGTATCTTATCTGCATGTATTGAATACTGTTTGTATGTGTAAAAGGTAAACTCATATAAAAGAAGTGTGGTGTGTTTGTTTTCTCGCTACGGGATCGCGCCTTCGGGCACTGCTTTAGCACGTTAATAAACCGAACCGCTGGTTTATTACATTTCCACACTCAGCAAGTTCTTCAGAGATGAAATGTTGAGCCTCTCCCTCAACCAGTTTCAAAGACAGACTAAGAAGGTGACTACTGTGAGGCCTTCACGATTTCATTGCTCCGTTTTCTCACACTTCGTTGTACTCCTTAAGGCCTGGTTTACAGTTGCACCGCCACGCGGCGCGGCTTGATGGTCTCCATAGATATCGATTTTTCGCGCGGCCCGGCCGATATCTATTCAGACTACGGTGCCGCGCCGTGCAGCGGTACAACTATAAACCAGGGCTAAACTACTGTTAGATGCCTTCTGCTTTGTTTTTTGTGAGATTTTTTGCTTTGAAGGTGCTGATGTCTTCGAGGTATTGTTGTTCCTTCAGTTAACACGTGGAATCTAACTATGTCTGCAAATCAGTAATTAAATAAATTAATAATTTTTATGTGAAACACTACAAAAACGAGCTGATGCATGCTTGGTCCGCGAAACCTAGACCGATGGGAAGTGTGCTTTAACTCCAACCTCGCGCTTGAATGCAAGAATCTACCCTGACATCCCTGCAATCATTACAGCAATTCCCATCCAGGGCTCGGAGTCATCAACGCGCATACCCATGGGTATGCAGGGTATAGGGGTATACATACCCACGATGTGGACATACCCACGATTCATGATAAACCTTACCGGCCAAATCGTGGACATATCAGTGGGTAGAGAAAATCCGCCGATCTTTGTGGTTACATCCGTATACCCGCGACTCATTCGCGCCCCATTGACAAAATAGCGCTCCAGTGAGATCATCTGTTTTCGCAAAAGGCCTAGTTGTACCTTACCCTTGATTCCTTTCATGAATACGATTCGCAGCCACTACCCATTGCTGGTAGTGGGTATGATTCCCTTACGGCATCTCTACCTATACCCATTGCTTGATGAATCCGGGCCCAGAACCACATATAATACATCTCAAGCTTTAATTTTGTTCACATTGTGTATAGCAGGGGCCGGATTCATCAACAATTAAACCCGTGGGTATGCGGGGTATAAGAGGTAGAGATAAGATAAGAATCAGGTAGAGATAAGGCAAGACTCAGAGACGCAGGCTTCATCGTGGGTATCTCTACCCCCTATACCCACGGGTTAGTCGTTGATGAATCCGGCCCCAGATTGGACGAAAAAATATGCGTACTGCAAACGACTTGCCAGGAGACTAGCTCAGCGGTAGATCGGAGCGGCCCAAGTGTCGTATTAGTCTGTCGCAAAATTAATCTCCGTTTCGAGGTATGTGTAAATAAATATGTTTTTTTTACCCTAAATCATTCCGTTTCAGGGAAAGCCACACATGCCATTCGGTAGGCTTTCCCTTTTCTTGATTCTTCAGAAAACATATGTGGATGTTGCTTCCATTGCTCTGACCAGATCTTTTCCAGAGCTCAATAAAATCATGAACCGACGCGACTATCGAGACACATGCTTCACGAATTTAATATGGGACATTTTGCGGCAGAGGATCGCGTAACCTTAGCAGAGCTTTTGGAACGGACAGTCCTCGCGAAAGAACGGCGAGGCTCTGCTTCGAAGAAATCGCTTCTGTTGATTTTGATCTCGAGGGTCATCCCTTGACGATGAAGTTTTGAGGAGAGCCGTCAAAGCAATTTCGGAGGCGAATACACGAACGTTAGCAGTGGACCTTGGGGAACATCACAGTACGATAGCAAGGCATTTGTCGAGAATCGACAAGGTGAAGAAGATGTCGAAGCGGGTGTCTGATGAGCTGACAGCTGAGCAGCGTCTGGCACGCCTCGACACTTGCTCCGACCTGCTAGTTCGCTTTCAAAATGAGCCTTTTGAAAGCCGAATTGAAGCTGTTGATGAAAGATGAGTTCTTCACGATACCAGTAAAGTAAATTTGCCTGGGTAAATGGGGATGATCTTCCAACATCCTTCCTAAACCCGACCTTCACCTTAAAAACGTTATGCGTACTTTGTGGTGGAGTTGTGAAGGGGTAATCCATTATAGCTTTTTGCAACCTAGTCAGACAGTCACAGCAGAGTCTTAATGCTGTGATTCAAGCCAAATGTATGGGATGTTGCAGAAATTGTGGCCGGCAGTGTTGAATAGAGGAGCGCCGCTCCTGCTGCAGGACAACGCAAGGTCACACGCCTCATAAGTCACTCAGCGAAAGTTGCCTCATTTAGGTATCGAAGTTCTCTTTCAGCCACTGTATTCTTCCGACCTTTCCTCCACTGACTATCGCTATCGAAAGCGGAGAATTCGCGGCATAACCTGGCTTCAGCGACTCAGGAGACCTTCTGTTCATGTGGCGCTGTTGCTGGTGAAAAGGCAGAAGATCCAATTCAATTCTCCACGCTAATCAGCCGCAGGGAGCCCGCGTGACATACGGCGCGCTTTGAGGTCCGTGCGCTGTATGTAGTGTACTCGTTGGGTATGAAGATTGACGTGTGGGAATCTCTATGAAACTCGGTGATTCCATAAGTCTACGTCTGACCCTAGAAACCTGCAGGGCGTATACTGTAGGTGTACAGTAGGCTTCACCACTTCCAGCGTGTCACAGTAAGCGATTGGGTGTGGGGAAAATTGCTACTTTAGGCCTTGGAACGTGATTGACCCGCTCTTGCGCCATATAGATGGCGATCCCTCCAAACAACATGGTTCGAAGGAGTGGAGTAGGGCTATGGAAACTAAAGGGAGGGCAGATTCCTTTTTTCGGCACCGATTCATTCGAGCGAGCGTCCAATTTAATGATAGCAGTAAGTTTTATGCATGGAATGGTTGAGACCGAACCAACCCAACTCTCCAATTATGAGCCCTCGGCGAATGACAAGGCAAGGGAAGGAACTCTGGGTGCGAGTATGTAGTATGAAGAATCTATATGGATCGTTGTCTGTCATAGCGAGCACTTGAAGTTATCTGGGCTTCACTATTAGGGGGCCAAAAGTAATGAGACACCCCATGCCGTGTCCATATGCTGGAGTCTGGAGTCTGGTTTCGTGCTTGTCGTATTTGTACGTTTGTATGCTACTTACTGAAGCCCATCTGAGAAGTTACCACTTCCGCCCTTTCCAGAAGCATGCCAAAAACCCCAGCCTGTCTCATGCCCAAAGCCCAGTCTGACGAGTCGACCTGTGCCGCGCAAATCTCCCCCAATTCCCAACCCCGAGCAGTCTGGGCTCAATATTCACGCAGGATGAGAAGTACGTCTTCTACCTTCCCTCCGCCAAGCAGCGAGTCTGGGTGAGGCCTGGTGACCTGTTACCGACCTTCGTTCGGCGAGATGCTCACGGCGAGAAGCACCTTTGGAGCTTTTGAGTCTAGGCCCATGGATCGGTTTACCGGAAGCTGTTTCCCAAGAGCACTACGATGAACTCCAAGGCCATGGTGAGCGAATTAGAAGAGATGGGTCGGCGGCTCGTACTTATTCAATCGCAGCGCTTCAAGAAGGTCATCCTCTTCGACAAGCCGAACCTCATCATGCAAAAGTGACCACGGATAAGCTTGCCCAGCTGGGTTACGTTCACATGCCTCACCCATCGTATTCGCCGGACATCTCTCCATGCGACTACCACTACTACTTGAGCCTATAGGACTTCCTAGTCGGAAGGGACACAAGAACCCAAGCAGTCCTTGACAACCATGTCGAGCAGTTGACCAACACCGAAGGATGGGATCAGGAAGTTGGCTGAGCGATGGCAGCAAGGTTCCTGCCCTTAATGGCAAATACATTCCTCAGCATCGTTGAGTTGTAATTGAGTTATAGAGAGATAAAGATTTTTTTCATTTTGTCTCATTACTTTTGCCCCCCCCCCTAATACATACACCTACCTATTAAGTACCTAGTACCTGCACCTATTCAGCCTTTCCATATGTGAAGATTATCTCGAAATTGCTAAAAATAGCAGCATATGAAGCACTAAATAGACGGGTTTGACTTCACAAGCCAATTTGATTTAAACAGTGCCTAGTTTCGTACGATAACTGAAGCCAAAGGCGACGTTCAGAGCTCCATCGCGACGCGACGCGGCGTAGTGAAAAACTCCACATATCGATTCATCGCGTCGCGCAATCGATAGCTTATCATTACATCGCGCCGCGCCGCTACGGAGCTCTGAACGTTCCGTAAGCCTACCATGTGAAAGAGTCACTGACCGTAGGAAAGTGTGCTCTATCTCGAATATCGCGCTCGAGCGCAAGGATTTAGCCCGTCTTCTCTTTAGTCATCATAGCGATTTCCGTTACGTAACACCCGATCAGACCAGTTCCAAACGTTTCTGCACTCTCAACTGAGAAAAGTTCACTTACTAATTGGTCGGGATTTTCGAGAGGATACAAGTAGAACATGCCGCTGGCAGTCCGATAGCTCAAGTAAGAGTAGGAAAAATGAACCTATCCGCATGCCACCAGTGGTATTATCAAGATTTGAAGATTTGAAGATAATGTTTATCGTACGTGAAGCAGCGGCACAAATAAAACTAATTTCGTTCGTTTCTCGTCGATGACACAACACGACACGACAAGTACTAAAGTCTGATTTTGATTTGAAGTAGAGTATTCAATGAATCCAATGATGTCCTCGTTGCCCAGACAACCTTACTTCATAATATGCGCTCAGAATAAATCTGTGGCGAAATTCGACTGCAAAACCGTCACCAAAAGTTTGAAATTCAGGGAAGGTACATAACGGTCACTGAAAGTCTGGGCTCTGGAATCAATTTTTTGAGATTTTTCTGGCCTAACTTGCAGTAGAGGCGCGTGTAGCGCAGTTGGAGGAGGCGCCGACTGTCGCGTGCACCCGATACCAGGTTCCTAGTGGTTCGGATTTCCCGCCCAGGCCAACCAAGCCTTCCATCCCTCCGGGGTCGGTGAATTGGTACCAGACTTGTCTGGGAAGGATAAAGCGCTGACTTGTTCATCGGCTGGCCACCGCAAGTCATTGTATGGCCAAATACGCATTAAAATCACCTCCACGATATCCCGTAGAAGTGGAGTGCGTGGCGCACCCCAAAAAGATTGAATAACGCCGTCCTTTATCCTTTTATCCTTTAACTGGCAGTAGTGCATCTTATACCAACTTTCCATTTTATACAAAAATGGATAAAGGATAAAGGTCAGGTATGATCTATCTCTCTACTGAATGCGCAATGCATTCCACTTCTCAGACAAGCATATTCACATGAGGAGGTCATGTGAATGTGCTTGTCTGATTATATGACCAATTCTACTGTATAATAAGCAGCTTAGGCGGCTGTCCGAGTGGCCTGCAACGTGCTTCCGGATTCAGAAGAAGTGCTCCAGAAGTTGTGCAACATTCGATCGGACTCAAAGCGCGTGCCGCAAACGTCGTCCAACTGCGTGGGGCTTCAGGAGACGTGCCGCAGACGTGAAACCATCGTCGATTTCAGAAGACATCCCGCAAAAGTCGTACGTTGGTCCGAATCTAGAAGAGGTGTCACCGACGTAGGGAAGCGTTCGTCAGGATTCAAAATATCTGTCGGGAAAGTGTTACAACGTTGGTCCGGATTCAGAAGACATGTCACCGACGTCGGACAACGTTCCTCCAGGCTCACCAGGTGCCGCAGACGTCATCTAGAATTTTTTAGGAATTCAGAAGACATGGAGTGGACGTTGTGCAACGTGCATAGGGATTCAGAACAAGTGCCGCAGACGTCGTCCAAAGTGCGTACGGCTTCAAACACCTGCTGCAAACTCCACATGTCATGCGATTCAGACCCTGTGTCGCTAAAAAAAGAAGAAACCGTTACGGTTAAAGCGCTGTATTTTCGAGGTATGGCAGCGATACCTCAGACAGATGTTTGGCGGCCAGTATGCCGCTGAAAGTCTGCCTGGAAAGCAGAAGGTGTGGGTTCAAGTCTCGGCTGGCACAAGAGTTTCGATCGCCACTGTAGACAGCCTTCTAACAGCTTAACTAACACTTCTATCTTCTACAACAGCCGCTCCAGCCCCAATCAAAAATTCAGGACAGGTTTTAACTGTTTTTGTAAACAAAAATCCAATTTTTGGAATAGGTGGGTTAAATTTTTGGTACATTTCGCGAAGGTGGGCAGCATTGGAAGTTGGAAGAGCGCCAGCTATTCTGGTCACATCGATTGGGCGTACCATTGAGAGACGCTGGGTATCCTGATTGGCTGGCATGTATTTGGTCGACGCGCTGATTGGTTAAAATTGCCTGGTGCGCTCCCAACTTGCAATGCTGCTCACGTTCGCGACATCTACCAAATTTTTCAACAAAAAAACAACACTGGATTTCTCTTGAGCAAAAGAATTCTAACGTTCCCTGAGAGTCTCCACTATCACGTGGAAAACGCTCGTTTCGATTTTGAAGACCTTCAGTTTGGTTTCAAAAAAATTCAGCTCGTTTTAAAAAAGTATCCAATTTGATTTGAAATGTGCCCAAATTGGTGATAAGTGCTGAATTTCTCTGTTTTGCTCAAATATTGAGACTTCTTTCCATAATAAACGAACAATAACGCTGAGCAATTCCCCAAAAATGCATGAACATGCGAATTCTATTCCATGCCGTTCAAGAAGACGTCCAGCCCCTGAATCATGTGTTTATCAAGGGCTCTCAGCGCGCACACGTTCCGTCGCATCTAGGCAAAGAGACCAATATCGGTGACCTTAACCAAACAGTCTCAACAGCTATCAGCTCGGCTCCATGACCAGGCGTGGTGCGTGTTGACCGGGCGGCTTTGCTGAACCTTTAGTACAGTGTGGGCACTAGGCACGCATGTGGCGGAGGCCGTTGCCGTTGTCCTTACGATTTTCAAGTGCAGTCCTAGTTGGAGGGTACCGCATCCTAGCAATGCCAAAGCAAAGAGAAACATAACAAATAAGCAGGTGCTCATCGAAGTACGAAGTACACTACAAGGTGTCTCAAAAAAATGCATATACTAGTCGAGTAGTTTGTTTAGCGTAGCCAAGATTGGTACAAGGCTTTATTTCGGCTGACGTTTCGGCGTGGTCGCCTTCTTCAGAGCCTCAAACTTGGGTAGTTAAACTTGGGTAATTATTAGGTTTAATTACCCAAGTTGGAGGCTCTGAAGAAGGCGACAACGCCGAAACGTCAGCCGAAATAAAGTCTTGTACCAATCTTGGCTACGCTCAACAAACTACTCGACTATTGCAACATCAAAGATGCCAAGGTTCATCGAGAGTCGAACATGGAATGTAATGCATACACTGTTTGAAAGGTGATAACATTGCTCACAGTAAAGGTACTGAAGACGTTAAAAACTCCTATGAAAGCCTAAAAAGTGGAAATTTTCTAACATATGAGCGGTATGGAATGCGCCATGCACTTGTCTTAAATTTTGCGTTTTGCACTCGATTGATTGTGTTTCGCTTGAATACTTGTTATCATTTCTTCACAAAATTGCCGTATCGATTGATTTGTGCTTTTTTAAGGTTTAAAACTCAAATACACACGAATGCTGGCAAAAAATGCAGGTACTACTTGAAAGGTCTAACATTGCTGCTAGTGAAGCTTTTGAAGATGTTTGAAACACATATGAAAGCACAGAGTAACACGATTTCTTTGGCGTGTAAATTGTCAAGATTGCGCCATGCTCCCGCGTGAAACCTTTCCGACTCGATTGGTTGTGCATGGGCTGAATGCAATCTTGACTACTTACACGTCACAGAAATCTTGTTGCTTTGTGCTTCTATATGAGTTTCAAAGACCTTCAGAAGCTTCACTAGCAGCTATGTTAGAACCTTTCAAGTGGTACCTGCATTTTTTGTCAGCATTCGTGAGTATTTGAGTTTTAAACCTTAAAAAAGCACAAATCAATCGATACGGCTACTTTGTGATGAAATTGTAACAAATATTCAAGCGCAACACAATCAATCGAGTGTAAAACGCAAAATTTAAGACGAGTGCACGGCGCATTCCATACCACTCATATGTCTAAAAATTTCCACCTTTTTGGGCTTCATAAGACCCTTTAACTTCTTCAGTACCCTCTGGACGGATTTCACACCGAGTGGATAATATCGATCGACCGATCAATAATGATAAACACTATCGAATTTTTCCGAGAGCTTATCGTTTGACGTGAGAATGCCCAATGATGGCAGCCGCTAGACGGGCTTCACCACAAGTGGGCAATATCGATCGATATTATCGATTGTTTTCAGAACTAATCGCTCTATTTGGGGATCTTTTAGATATGACGTCAAATTGTCGGCACCAGAATAAGTGCACTGCATCGATCAACCTATTAATATCGATCAATATTACCGATTTTTCCAGAGTTTACTGATTCGCCTAAGCAGAGTAGACGCTGGATGACTTCGCAACGAGTGGACAATATCGATGGACCTTACCAGTATCGATTGACATCATCGATTTTTGCCACGAGCTAATCTTTTGACGTTGATAACTTTTATGTATGACGAACACTGGAGGCTCCACGATGAGTTTATAATATCGATCGATATTATTGATTTTTGCTCAGTCCCAAGCGTTTCACGATGGAAGCTATGATTAGGTATGACGTACACTGTAGTTGTGCTCGAACGACCTATTTAGATATTCCTATGATTTTTATTTGATTCTGAATATTCGAATTTGAAAGTTCAGAAAAATAGCGTCTTTCGAAAGTGTTCGGATTCGAATGTTCAGAGAATCCGCGTTTTTCTATTATTAGGTTTGTGCATAAGTTCTCGGACATTTGGGGCATGAAATATTTATTATCACAACATACGAACAGCAATATCAAATCATTTGAAGTAACCACCCTTTACATCAATTGTCTTTCGCCAACGTGCTGGTAAGCCATGGATGCCTTTTCTCCAGAACGTGGCCGGTTGTGATTCGAAAAATGTGAGCAGTGCCTCCTTGACATCCTCTCGGTTCCTGAATTGCTGGCCGTCCGAATAGCGTTGGAGGTTTGAAAACAAGTGATCATCAGAAGGAGCGAGATCTTGTGAGTAAGGTGGATGTGGAAGAACGGTCCATCCGTAGTCCGCCAACTCAGCCGCCGTCGCTCTAGCAATATGCGGTCTAGCGTTGTCGTGTTGAAAATACACCTTCACTTGCTCTCCTCGTGTGGTTTGAAGGTGGGCCCTCAACTCCCTCAGTTGGTTGACGTAAACCTCTGCCGTCACTGTTGTCCCTTCGTCCAGCAGCTCCCAGTATTCTACGCCAAGAACGCTCCACCAAATGCACAGCATCACCCTTTTTGCGTGTAGGTCGGGTTTCGGAACGTCCTCTGCCTCTCCAGTTGCGTCAACCCACTGTGCACGTCGGTGATAATTAGAGTAGAGTATCCACTTCTCATCCCCGGTGACAAGGTTGTCCAGCCATCCGTGGGTACGTCTGAGGGTAAGGAGAGACAGAGCGACATCGGCTCTGCTATCCATGTCATGTTGTGTCAAGTCGTGAGGTACCCAGCGACCCAGTTTTTGCACCTTGCCAATCGACTTCAATCCCCGAACGACTGTTGAGTGACTAACACCGAGAGTGCTTGATAGTTCGCGAGTGGTTTGGTATGGGTCCGCCTCCACTCTACTTCGGAGGCCATCCGAATCCAGTGTCATCGGGCGCCCTTCTCGTTCATTATTTTCAACGGACAATTCACCAACTCACACTTCGAGAACCACTGGCACAGAGTACTTCGAGAAGGAGCACTCTCGTTGTAAACATCCTTCAGGCGACGATACGATTCGTTGGCACTGAGGCCAGATTGATGCAGGAATAACATGACGTGCCGAATATGTGTCTCAGTTGGGATGAATTGCTTAGCCATAATAGCTGACGTTAACAACGCAGAAGTGAATGTTAGGAACAGTTTTGTAGCCCTTTCCTTTCTCTATCGATCGATCATTTACGCGTTAATACATGTGAAAATTTGGCGGGAAAATGCGCTTTCAATTCAGGAGGGATCGAATGTCCGAGAACTTATGCACCAACCTAATATGTTCGAATTCAAATAATCGAAGTTTGTGGGCATTCGAAACCATTCGAATATCCGAAGAAAAATTCGACCACAATTATGACGTATACTGGGCAGCTTCGCGAGTGTACAGTGTCGATCGGCATTATCGATTTTTCCCAGTGCTATAATCGATAACTTGGAATGGCGCATAATACATGTTTAGACCTGTTCAAGCGTGCTCGAGTGGTTTACTAAGGCACGCATGAACAGGTCTGAACACGTCTTATTCACAAAGCTGATGATACGCACTGATGAGCTCATGGCCCACCTAAATTGGGCTACACCAAAAAAATGCCCCGAACAATTTTGAACTCATCCACCACTTCTTCAATGGCAAATCTCACGACAATTGCTTAACATTATTTATTCTATACTTGTCAAAGTATCAACATGAAACCAGTATGGTTCAAACTCGGATCAAATATCGACGAACATTTCTACCCATACATGGTGCGGCGCGAAGTGGCAAAAAACAGAAGACATAAAACAAACAGAACAATCTCCCTGCTATATGGTTAATTTAGGATAGTGAATCACAGCAGACAGACTGAGACAATCAGCGAATATTAGACACGGAGACAGGTAATGCTAGGAACCACAAAGAGAATAGGGTAAGGATGTATGGGGGTGTGGAGAACTAGACAGATCCCGCGTTACCTGAAAGACACACTACTACATGTATCATCACAATATTACATTGAAAGCATAGCATATACGAGTATAAATTAGAAGAAAAACGTCGCTAGAGATGAAAGTCCTAAGGCCCCGTTTATACTTCCGACGACGAGCGACTCGACGCCATGTAAAGTGGCCAAATGGCCAAATTGATCGATCGCATCGCTCAATCAATATGGCCACTATACGTGGCGTCGCGTCGCTTGGCGTCGAAGTATAAAGGGGACCTAACGCCTACAAAGCTATTTGAGGTGGCCCCTGCTTGTGAGCTAGAAGGCGTCCTTGCCTTCATAGTGGTCTACGCGTGCTTTAGGGCCTGTTCATACTTCGCGACGGGAGCGAATGGTCGGCCAGGAAAATCATACGTATAAATTTTTCTGGGCCATTTCTCGGCAAAAATCGATACGTATGATTTGCCTGACCTACCAATCGCTCCCGTCGCGAAGTATGAACAGGACCTTACGTGGCACCTTATTGAAGTTTTATGCCATTTTCACGCAAAATTTCCCCTTTTTTCACTTCGTTGCATCGCATTTACAATTCGCCGCCGCAAGGCCCATCATCTTACGGAATTTTGGGGTACTGTACTCGGCAGTTCGTTCCGCAGAATGAAGAGCGGCTGGTCGGCGGGAGTATAAACCACTTTGACGTCAAACTGGACACTCTTCTATGCAAGCTTGACACTTTTGAAACCAAATTGAACGTCTTCCAAATCAAAACTGCCGTTTTCTGGATTAAAAGAGAGACCTATCAAGGGCGTTGAAGTAATTTTTCGCTTAAAGAATATGTAGCATAACTTTTTGAAAATTTTAAGTTCACCTGCCCCAATAAGTGAAAAAATTGTTAGAAATGTTATGCAATTTTTATTTTTTCAAAGGAAAAACTAAAGGTTTGAAGCTTGCTTTAAACAGCAGGAAGGCAGAACTTTTTTAGCAGATCGAAAGAAGAGATCGTGCCATGCACTCGTCCGGCTCGTCGCGATTTTCATACGGTCGATAGTGTAAACGCTGCTTGCGTGAAACCGCAAAAATATGTTTTTGTGCCTATTTTTGTTGTACCGTTGAAAAGTGTATCAATCAAATAAAAATTGCGACCAATTAGACGAGCGCATGGCGCGATCACTTGTTTCAATAGGCTAGAAAACTTCTGCCTTCCTGCTCTTTAAAACAAGCTTTAAACCTTTAATTTTCCTTTAAAAAATAAAAATTGCATAACATTTCTAACAATTTTTCACTTATTGTGGCAGGTGAACTAAAAAAATTTCAAAAGGTTATGCTACATTTCCTTTAAACGAAAAATTATTCTAAACCCCTCGATAGGTCTCTTCTTTAATCCAGAAAACGGCAGTTTTGATTTGGAAGACGTTCAGTTCGGTTTCAAAAGTGTCGAGATTGCTTAGAAGAGTGTCCAATTTGACGTCAAAGTTGTATATACTCCCGCCGCTCAGTCGCTCTTCATTCTGTGGAACGATTTGCCGAGTACAGTAACCCAAAATTCCGTAAAATAATGTGCTTCGCGGCAGCGAATTGTAGATGCCATGCATCGGGGTGAAAAAAGGTGATGCAAGTACAAACTATGCCTTGCTAGTGCGATGATGTCGAAAAATAGAGGAATGAGGAAGAAACGTAAAGGGACCAATTAGAAGCGTCATAGCAGAAGCATCGGTGATGACGTGAGTTCACGTGTAAAATCTGCAAACGCACGCCGAACGCCACTATGTGCACGTTCTGCACTTGCGGACTTTACGTATGACTTACGTCAAAACGGTTCTTTTCGTAGATCTTCGTTATTTCTCTGCTCTTTCGATACTATCGCATTTGTAGTGCCCCATAGAGCACAAGAACACCTTTGACCACACACAAGCCCGGCCCCCCTCAACTCTAACGGCGCCAAATAAAAAAAAAACCTTCCTGAGAGCGAGTGATTCGAATTCTAAGCGTGAATTGAATATAACAACGACTGGAATATGATATGAGGTGCGGAACGCGGCGAATCGAACAGTACAGCCAATGTGGCTGAAATAACAGCACAACTGATCCCGGCGGCAGGCAGTAAACTAACTACTGTGCGCCTTCTGAAGGCCGGAATCAGCTGCATATGGATGGAAATCGAATAGATGACGGACTAGGATCTACATGAATGCACAACATTTGGATTTCGTCTTCGAAGCCTTCGACGAGATGGACGAGTCGCTGGACGGCAGACGCACCACGTCGCTGCGGGACGCCGATCTCATCATCGACGACATCTCGTCAACGGTGACGCTCGACAGCAGATCATTGCAGAGGTCTTCCAGCACCAAGGAAAACGCTGAAAAAAGCGCATTTAATTAATTAATTAATTTCTCGTCTTTTTGAGGCAATTATGTTTTTAGGGTGTCATCAATAAACTCGTCATTATAATTGTGTAACTACATTTGGTTAATTATTTACTAGCAAATAGTTACTGAGATCTGTCCTAGTCGTGGGGGAAGGGCAGATAACTAAAAATTATGCAACCAATTGACTTGAGACTCACGGAGCCGCTTCACAACGACAAAACGTGAGGCAAAAACAAACAAACAAACAAATCACCGCGGTTGTAAAGACGTCTCGGCGGGCAAAGCGCATTCAAATACTCCTGACCGCTGCTTGACATGTTATAACCGAGGTCTATCATGTGAGGGAGTCACACGAAGCCGCATACCGCGTGTTGACCGGCGCCTGACATGTTAGAACACGGATATGTCACAGTGAGGGGCACTTAACCTTGTTCTCTAGAAGTCGTTCCGTGAATCCCAAGTCAATTTGTTACATAATTTTTGTTATCTACACGCCTCCCCCCAGCTAGGATAAATTCTAGTTACTGTATATTTATTAATAAGATTTACAAGCAAAATATTCTCGAGTCTCGCAAGGCGGAAATTTCAGTCCATTATTGGCAGATTTTGCAGTGTTAATGTTTGATTATGAATTTTCCAAGAATACTTTTATAAACAGTGATTATTTATTTAAACCTTTCAGATGTATGGACGATCTGCTTATAGTATTAGGTTGTCCCATAAGTCCACACCTTTTTTTTTCAACGATTCATTGTGGATTTCGCCGGCGGTCTCTTGCATAGCGCTATAGAGCTTTCGAAAGAGAATGGTTTGCTCTATCAAAACTTGTATTGCATTCCTTTTTCACCCTGAATTTTGTCAATTTTTAGGTCGTTGAAGTGAAAAGTGGAAGAGTGGCCATCTGCGCAGTCACTTCTCTCCGCTTAGGTTTGGAATTTTTGCGCAGTTTTTTATAGCATTTGTAAGACAATGCTCTGTACTACAAGAATACGTGTTGGCGTCACTTGCCCATTTGTCCTTCATTGATTTTTAGGCCATCAAATTGGGACGTTTGACTTTTCCGTACGAATTTTTTACCGACATCTCCTTCTCTGGGGTGGACTTCTTTGCTTGGTGTTACATGTCGTTCGGAAGAGGATGTCTTGCTCAATAAAAATTTGCGTCGCCTTCATTGGCTCATTTCTATCAAATATCAACAATTGAACAAAGAGGAGTTGTTGGTGAAGATGATTTTTCTCTTCTTTTTTTTTTTGGAATTTTGTTGATATTCGACAGAAATCAGCATTAGCCAATAAACGCGACACAAATTCCTATTGAGCAAAAAATCCTCCTCCGAACGACACACAACACCAAGCAAAAAAGTCCTACCACAGAGCAGGAGCTGTCGGGAAAAACAACCATCCTCCTTCGGACGTCCCAATTTGATGACCTAAAAATCAATAAAGGACAAATGAGCAAATAGCCCCAACACGTATTCTTGTAGTGCAGAACATTGTCTTCCAAATGCTAGAAAAAACTGCGAAAAAAAATCCAAACCTAAGCGGAGAGAAGCGACTGCACAGATGGCCACTTTTTCACTTTTCTCTTTAACGACCTAAAAATTGACAAAATTCATGATGAAAAAAGAAATGCAATACACGTTCTGATAGAGCAAATCATTCACTTTCGAAAGCTCTATAGCGCTATGCAAGAAACCGCCGGCGAAATCCACAATGAATCGTTGAAAAAAACGGCGTGGACTTATGGGACAACCTACTACTATAAGTAGATCGTCCATACATCTGAAAGGTTTAAATGAATAGTCACTGTTTATAAAAGTATTCTTAGAAAAATTCATATTCAAACACTGACACTGCAAAATCTGCCAATAATGGACTGAAATTTCCGCCCTGTGGGACTCCAATATTTTGCTTGTAAATCTTATTAATAAATATACCGTAACTACAATGTACATAACAATAATTATGTCACAAATTGACTTGGGATTCACGGATCGAGTTCTAGAGAACAAAATAGGGCCTAAGCTGAAGACAAATCACAAAAAAATGCATTCAGTTTCGCCACGGGTATAAACAGACAAGGTTACGTGCCCCTCACTATGATTGATCCGTGTTATAACATGTCAAGCGCCGGTCAGCACGCGGCATGCGGCTTCATGTGACTCCCTCACATGATAGATCCCGGTTATAACATGTCAGGCAGCGGCCGGCAGTATTTGAACCCGCTTTGCCCGCCGAGACGTCTTTACAACCGCGGTGATTTGTTTGTTTGTTTGTTTGTTTTTGGCTCCTATTTTGACCCGTTGAAGCTGCTCCGTGAGTCTCAAGTCAATTGGTTGCATAATTTTTTGTTATGTGTCCCCCCCCCTCGACTAGGATACACCCCAGTAACTATTTGCTAGTAAATAATTAACCAAATATAGTTAAGAAAGTTGAACTTGAAAGGTTACACATTATTGTCCCCAACGTTACTATCAAGTGCATGATGTTTGATCCCTTACGATATCGCGCGGAACGTGCCGCGGAGATATGTAGATACTCTGAGTACGGTAGGCGGAATAACCTATCCATCACCGGTGCGGAACGTGCACAGATGCCGAACGCGGAGAATAGAGGCCGGCCGCCTGAGAACGACGACGGGGGCCGGAAGAGGACAAGAGCAGGTCAATCCAACTCACTTATCGGCTTCTCGGCTGAGATCTCATAGAATCGCGCGTCGAGGGCGAACGCCTTCTCCTGGCCTTCCATTGTCGAAACCCGTCGTTTGTCATGCAAATCACACTGAAATCAGCCGCGTTTAGAAAAACGAAGGCCGAACCGCAACTGAAGCAGAGGCTCTTCTGACCTTGTTTCCAATCAAGACCACCAACGGATCGCTCATACCGCAGCACTTGCGAAGCTCTGCAAATGAAGGCATTAGTTCGGGGGAGTGAATGAATGATAGGACAATTGGCTGCAATTACACCACGGAAGCAACGACTTCGGTTTCAACGAAATGCGGGCGCCGACGAGATGGGACCCGGCCAGCACAGCGGGCGTTTATTACAGGCGCTTCACCCGCGAATCCTATTCATCATTCACCGATCTGAAGTCTTATCTGATGCCCCAGAAGCGCCGAGTAGGAGTTGGTGCGGTTAGTCATAGATAAATTCGGCGTTACGATTCAGTAAATTTCGCATCAGATTCAGAAACACTTAAGCTCATTAAACGTTACGTTCTTTCCTCATTATGTTCTTTTTTGTATGGCGCACAAACAAGATCAATAAATAAATAAATACTAATCAGAGCAGAGCTATACAGGTCATATGTTGTAGTAATCAATTATTATTTATCACATTTATGTAGATCAAATAGTTGAATACCATTCTGTGGATCTATCATAGTCGGTGGGGTAGAGCATATGGCTAAAATGATGTAACAAATTGACTTGAGACTCACGGAGCGGCTCTAGAGGACAAAATAGGGCCTAAACTGACAAAGATCACAAAAAATTACATTCGGTCTCGCTGCGACAGACAACAGACATGTCCCCTCACTGCTATGAATCCATGTTATAACATGTCAGGCGGCGGTCAACCGTGTTTGAATGCCCTTTGCCAACCAAGACGTCTTTTCTACCGCTGCGATTTGTTTGTTTTTGGGCCCTATTTTGTTCTCCGGCGCGTGGAGCGCAGCCGAAGGAGGCGCCGACTGTCGCCTGCACCCGAAACCAAGTTCCTGGTTCGGATTTCCCGCCCAGGCCAACCAAGCCTTCCTTCCCTCCGGGGTCGGTGAATTGGTACCAGACTTGTCTGGGAAGGGTAAAGCGCTGACTTGTATATCGGTTGGCCACTGCATGTTATCGTATGACCAAATACGCATTCAAGTCGCCTCCACGACATCCCATAGAAGTAGAATGCGTGGCGCATCCCAGAGGATTGAATAACGCCGTCCTCTATCCTTATTCTTTATTTTTTCCTCTAGGGCCGGATTCATCAACCACTAACCCACGGGTATAGGGGTAGGCATATCCACGATGAAGCCTGCGTCTCTGACTCTTACCTTATCTCTACCCCTTATACCCCGAACACCCATGGGATTAATTGTTGAATCCGGCCCCTTGAAGCCTCTCCGTGAGTCTCAAGTCAATTGGTTACATAATTTTTCGTTATGTGTCCTCCCCCCTCCCGACTAGGATAGATACCCATTTTTCATCAAATTTGAGACTTTTCACATCAAACTGGACACTACTCAAATAAAATTGGACACTCCTCTAAGCAAGTTAAATGCTTTTAAAATCAAACTAAACATTTTTCCAAATCAAAACGTGCTCCTTCCACATTACATTAAAGACCTCCCAAACGGTTACTATAATTTTTTTGTCCAAGAAATTCAGTCTTTCTTTGAAATCTTTAATTCATCTAACCCAACAAGCGAACAGACTGCTTGAAATTTTATAAAAATTTTCTTCCACGAAAAAGTAGTGGCCGAAAGCTTATTCGAAAGTGCAAAAAGTCAGGAATTTTGGGCGTATTAGACGAAGATTAAAATTAAAAGAAAATTAGTTGGGCCGGCCACGTAATGCGCTTCGCAGACACCCGCTGGACGAGAGCCGTCACCGACTGGATTCCGCGGGATGTCAAGAGAACACCAGGACGCCAACCAATGCGTTGGTCGGACTTCTTCGTGAAAGCCCTGAACGAACGATATGACGCTCTTCGTGTCCCTCGAGCGGGGAGGATCCATTGGAGCACTCTGGCACGCGACAGGGACGAATGGAGACGCTGCTGGCGCCCGCTCGAGCAAGTCGATGATCAACGGGACGACAGGTGATACAGGTGATACAGGTGATTGAACGAAGAGATGGCGCCATGAACTTGTCTAGCTCGCCGCTTCATTTGATTGATAGTGTAAATCCTGCTTACATTGAACAACGAAATGAAGATATGTGTGATTAAGTGTGCAACTAAACGCAACCCGAACGTTTGCCGTCCATCAAACAAAAAATAGCGACTCCATGAACGAATGCATGGCGCAATCTCTTTTTCAGCATTAAAAAGACGCCTTTCTGCAGTTTGCAATAAAGTATAAGCCATTATTTTTCCTCAACACATCGAAATTTTATAAAACTGCAAACAATGTGTTCACTTATTGGGTAGATGAATTAAAACTCCAAAGAAAGTCATACTAAAATGTTTTAAACAAACAATTATTCTAACCTCTTCGAGTGCCTCTAGTTTAAACTGGAAGACGTTCAGTTTGACCACGAAAGTAGTATCCATTCCCTATGAAAACCTCCGAAAATCAGATTACAAAAGAGTAAATACTGCCAAACACTATCTTCTGGATGAAGTAATACAATGCAACGGGAATAAAACACTTTAGAAGCGTAAAAATTGACCATAGTCCCTTCAATAGGCAATAGAATAGGAGTTTAGTTTAGCAAAGCCGACAAGCTTTCCCGGATCTATCCTAGTTTGGCAGAGAGGCGGGGGAGGGGAGGTACCGCAATATGACTATTTGAGAACGGCGGCAAAATTGAAAGCAAGCTAGTTTACGAAGACTACGCCATGAAGTGACCTAGAAGTGGACGTTGGTTTGCAATTTCCTAGCCAGGAGACGTTATCACTGCTTACATTTGTTCCGCTTTCTTAGAGCTACCCCCTCCGACTAGGATCGATCCAGATTCCTTTCAATAAGGACATGATTTAAGTACAGCACAGCAAAATCGTTTGAATAGAGGCCCGCGGGAACCCGAGAAATCAAAATCAATTTAAAAACAACGTTAACCGACCTTCACTCCATTTATCCACATCCTCGAACGACTGTCTATTCGTCACGTCATACATTATAATAGCTGCAGCAGAGTTTCGCATGTACATTGGCACCTATAATCACAGCATATGAAGCACCTATACTTGCGGTTCTACTACGAACGTCTCTAGACCTACCATGCAACGAAAGCGCTCCTGTCCGGCGGTGTCCCAGATCTGGAGATTCATATTTTCGCAGCTTGTCTCTCTGAAACGACGGAACATGAGATTACGGTGGGGTTTCGACAATTGATCGATCAATTAATCGATAGGAGAGGAACTTACACTTCACACTCGACAAACGACGCTCCAATCGTCGAAGTGAACGGCGCCGACCGGGTACCGAACCTATGCCGATAGATCACAGAGGTTTTCCCAACACCTGGAAAGGGGACTCTTCGAGGGCAAAATATATCGAATCCCTTTTGGCAGTGAAACTTGTATAGTTTAAGTCTGGTGAGGAAAAACTGCAAAAGTCTGGGTTAAAAGCAACCTGGAGAGTTAAAACACGTGAAGAAGTCGCCTGCCGGAGCGATACGAGTTCATACTACCAGGTTCACCCCATCAAACTTGAAGTAAAATAGTGCACTACTGTACTATTCTATCACGACTCGTAAGTTAGAAGCAAAATTTCGCCAAGCCTCGCCCAGGAGAATCTCTGGGGTGCTGCTGACGAATATAATATCCGTTTTCTTTAAATTTCGGCCGATTACGGCGAGTTACAGTGGGCATGGTGAATAAAGATGACGTGTTTAGGACCATCGATTTCGCAGAAACTTCGCCTAGGAAGGATATATAGAGTGCTGATCACGAACATGAGTTTTTGATAATACGGTAGAGTACGGTAGCAACAAGCGACAGTGCGATTGCCCGGCTTTAATGGAGCCTGGGCAAACCTTGCTGTTGTCAGAACAAAGCTGAAGGAATGTAGAAAACTACGATAGTATGGTTTCCTCCATTGATGAGGGAAAACTTATCTCCCAGTCCTCTAATCTGAGACGAGAAATAGTGTACAGCCGCTTGATACTTGGACCTATCTTGGTCGGGGGGGGGGGGGGGGGGGGGGGGAGACATACTTATGGTTAGAAAAGCGAAACAAACGTAAATAGTGTGCCCTCTTCCGGCCAGGAACTTGCACAGAAATGTCATCTCGAAGGTCAGTTCACGATGTAATTCAAATTTTGCCGGCGTTGTCAACCCCCACATCCTTAGGGCCTGTTCATACTTCACGGCGGGAGCGACTGATCGGGCAGGCATATCATATGTATCGATTATTGCTGGGGGATTGCTCGGTAAAAAAGGATACTATGATTTGCCTTGGCCAACCAATCGCTGTCGTCGCTCCCGTCGCAAAGTATGAACAGGCCCTTATATCCATATCTACTGTAACCAACCGTAAGTGGCCGAAATTGGGAGCGATCGGTCGGCCAGGCACGTCATACGTATCGATCGGTCGGCAAAAATCGATAACTACGATTTCCCTAGCTGATCAATCGCACCCATTGCTCCCGTCGCGAAGTATGAACAGGCCCTTGCTTACCCTTGTCTACCGTAACCTGCCGTAATTGGCCGAAATCGGAAGCGATTGGTCGGCCATGCACATCATACGTATCGATCGGTCGGCAAAAATAGATAACGATTTCCCTAGCTGATCAATCGCTCCCATTGCTCCCGTCGCGAAGTATGAACAGGCCCTTATACCCATGTCTACTGTAACCAGCAGTAATTGGCCGAAATCGGGAGCGATTGGCCGGCCTGGTTAACCATACGCATCGATTTTTGCTAGGCGACCGCTCGGCAAAAATCGTATGATTTGCGCGGGAGGCCAATCTCGCTCACATTGTGAAGTATGAACAGGCCCTTACCTACGTCTACCGTAACCTACCGTAACTGGCCAAAATCAAAAAACGCATACCACACTCGTGGTCGACAACCTAAACACCTTCTGGACAAGGTTTAGGCAAAAAAATCGACCCGACCACTGGTGAGACTATAATATGCCCATAAATGAAACCAAAGGTATAGAAGCTGTATGTGCTCTAACCTGAAGATCCAACGACAACGACCTTTGCGCGAGTCTTCGGAATCGTAACGGAAACGTCAACGTCGTCCTCGTGGTCACGAACAGCTGATCGGACTTTCTCGTAGGCGTAAATGGACTTCGAGAACACTTCCATTATGTAGTATCTCCCTCAGTTTGCTTGTATGTGTAGCACTGAAACAGTAACAGTGAACGCTATCGCCCTGATGGATCTAAAACCTAAGCGAACGATGCACCACTACGGCGAGCGAAGACTATAGCACACTGAAGTCAAAGGATGTGACGTCGAAAAACAACGAAATGCGCTTACGCAAGACCATTTGCGCCTTTTTCGGACAGCGATAAGAAACGAACGAGTCAGCGGCTTGGGCAGCATCGGATGTAAAACACGGCGAGCAGATCCATTCAGCAAACACTTCACACGGCGCCATATTAGCATCGCGATGTGCCAAAGTTGACAAACAATGATCAAACAGTCGGAGCTGCGCGAAGGAGCGCGGCACATTTCTACGGACTGGATCTGACCTCGACACACAGCTAGGGGGATTAGAACGACTGACTTGTTTCTAGCTAGAAATTACAAGAAAAAACTGATGCGAGACGATTAAAGACGGATTTTATTCCAGGGACTGATGCTTCTCAAGAGGGATGGATCAAAAAGTTGTTAAATATAAGACCGTAGGACAGGAACGAAAAGCCATGGTGAAGTTATCTGACCAGCTGAACGTTTTTTCCACGACTTCAGCTGGCACGTTTTCTCATAGGAGGGCGTTATGGTCTTTACATTCCATTCTTTTAACATTACTAGGCTCTCAAACATGAAGTTCTTACTACCTCCACTATTTTTCTTTTTGATTTTTCTCACAAGGGAAGGATCTCACCAGGAAACTATCTCAACGGTAGGTCGGAACGACCCAAGCGTTGTATATCGGCAGAATTGTCTCTCTCTGGGAAACAGCAAAATGCAAATATCCCGACCCCAATACGACTCTGCGCAGAGTTAGGAACGGCGGAAGCTGGGCCGTTAGCGGCGACAGCCTCTGCCTGCGCGCCGTGGGCGGGCTCAAGTTGGCTAAAAACAGCTATGACGAGCGAGCGGAGGTGGCGCAGAGGGAAAAGGGTCACTTAATCCCCAGGATCGCTGTTTCCAGCCAACTTGAGCCTGCCCTACGCGTGCAGGCCGAGGACTAACGGCGCCAACGGCCCAATTTTCGTCGTTCCTAACTCTGCGCAGAGTTGTATTGGGGTCGAGATATTTGCATTTTGCTGTTTCCCAGAGAGAGACAATTCTGCCGATATACAACGCTTGGGTCGTTCCGACCTAGTTTCCTGGTGAGATCCTTCCCTTGTGAGAAAAACCAAAAAGAAAAAAATAGTGGAGGCAGTAAGAACTTCATGTTTGATAGCCTAGTAATGTTAAAAGAATGGAAGGTAAAGACCATAACGCCCATGAACCATGAGAAAAATGTGCCAGCTGAAGTCGTGGAGAAAACGTTCGGCTGATCTACCGAAAGGGCAAAAATGCGGTGCAAGAAGAAATCATGCAAAGTTTATTGTGAGGACTGCGTTACTGAACGTCAGTGTCAGCGCCGGTTTGCTTGCTTTCGTTCTGGAAATTTCAACGTGCAAGACGCACCACATACTGGTCGTATAATCACTACTGACGACGACAAAATAAAGGCGTTGACGAAACTGAAATGCGTATGACAAATCGAGAGATGACAGAGGAGCTTGGCATATCAAATTCAATCATTTACATGCACTTACAACAGCTTGAATGCGAAAAACTCTTGATTTTGATCAAGCTGTTAAAAGTAAGTTGCAAAAATAGCAAAAGGCCATCCAGTAAAATGGTCAATATATCATTAATTAATGATTATTGCTAAAAAATCAATTCAAATTGAAAAATATGAAAAAACGATATTAGTAATCGAACAACGCAATACTTTGTCCGAATGACGTTTCGGAGCAGCTGAAATCACTGCGGGTGACTAGCGGTAACTTTCTTCTGGTTGTAAGAGTATTGGCAGGTACAACGATAGGTCTATTGGTGCTACATAGAAGAAAAAAGAAATCAACGCCATTTACCAGGCTGTCCAATAATTCCTGTCCGAAAATTTTCAAAATTCTATAATTTTCCTTAGAAGTGTTATAATATCAGGCAAGTGTAAAAACCTTCTAGAAGGTTCTCCAGAGTTCCACGCTAGGGATATATAGGGCGCAGTCGCCGCGTCTAGCTACCAGTACAAGCTAAAATGGACCAAGGTCGAATTCGTACGTTCGTGTACTACGAGCAGCTGCTGGGCAACGACACGGGCACCGCGGTCGCCAACATCAGCAGAGCGTGCAAGGAGGATGCAGTGTCCCAACGCACAGTCAGGCGCTGGTTCAATCGTTTCGAGAGCGGCGACACGAGCCTCGAGGACAGGGAGCACAGCGGGAGGCCTTCTACGGTGATGATGACGAAGTCCGTCGCTGTATCAAGGAGAAGCCGGAAGCCACCACCCGTGAACTGGCGACGACGCTCGGCTGCAGCAAGTCCACCATCCACAATCCGAGAAAAGCGTCCCCGCCGGGCCTCGGTCCACCTGCTGCACGACAACGAGCGCCCCCAAGTGGCGAAGGAGACCCAGCAGAAGTTGGCGACGCTCGGCTGGGAGACGGTTGCCCATCCGCCGTATTCCCCGACCTCGCCCCCTCCGACGACCACTTGTTCCGCCCGCTGAAGCACCATTTGGCCGGAAGAAAATTCACCAACTACGACAACCTCAAATCCGACATCGCGGACTTCTTCGAGTCGCAGCCCCCGGAGTTCTGGGCGAAGGGCATCGGCGACCTGCCCAATCCATGGGCCACTGTTGTGGATAGCTGTGGTGATTATATTACTGATTAGACTTGTTTTTCAATAAAGTTGAAAAAAAATAAAAATGGTGAAATTTTCGGACAAGAATTATTGGACAGCCTGGTAAATACAAAAAAAAAAAAACCAAATGAGGACGAGGAGTAAATGGTTGCCTGTCCCGATAACCTATCTCGGACAAAGTGGTGTAATAAAAAAATCTAATGATGCAGATTTATAGAAACTTACATCACCAACCATGATACAGGTCTGCCCCACTCAACTTGAACTGCAGGTTGGTGTGCTGCTCGGCACGTGGCTGTAGATGGATTCACCAATCTCACAGTAAAGGTGAATATAACCTCCACTAATAAGTGTGCCCGTGAATGGGTTGGTAAGGGTATGCTTATCTCTTCTACACCGCATAACCCAGAATTTAAACGTTGATGAATCCGGCCCTTGGTCTACAAGCAGCTGTGTAGCACCACACTAGCGCCGATTTCCCTAGCAAATCAATACCATTTCGCCCCGCTGAATAATATTCCTATTGCCAGACAAATTGGAACTGATGCATGGCAATTACGAATCCTGATCAAACAAACAGCTCACGAAAGCCGAACAATGGCTAATGTCCTCACTAAAATAATCAAACCCGCTCTCCGTCACCTGAAAAAATCAACTTTTGTCAATTTCCGATCCGAGGCAGAACTGCAAGTAGCTTCTGTCCAAGAATAGGGCTTGGTGACAGTTAGACAAAGGCACTCGAGATTCTCATTTCCAATCCAATCTGAAGCATCCAAATGTCTACGAGGCATCCCACCTTTCGAAAAAGGCACTTGGCGCTGACCGCCTCGATGATTTTGCCCCTAATCGCAGACTGAATAAATTACGACCTGTCCGCGCAGCGCTCATATTCGCCACTTAAGTCCACCGCGTGCCTCAGAAGGTCATGCATTCGGTGACAAGTGCATAAAGTAGTTATACCATCTTCACGTCGAATTGGACACCTTTCACGTCAAGCTGGGCGCTTTTCATGTCAAATTGGACACTCTTCCAAGCTAGGCTAAGACTTTTGAAATCAGAGCGAACTCTTCGCAGTCAAAATGACCTTCTTGCAGGTTAAACCACAGACACTCCAAGATGGTTTGTTCAAGGAAACTTTGGAATGACTTTCGTTGATTTTTTTTAGTCCAGCTGTGCGGATAAATAACGTTAAGTAATTGAATAAAAAAAATTTTGAGAAAAATAATAAATTAAACTCCGTTTAAAACCACAGCAAGGCAACAGTCATTTGGTGGATTGAAAGACTGGATCGCTCCATGCGCTCAGGGGTCTCGTCACGTCATTTTTTTCTGTTTGATAGTGTAAATACCTCTTACAGGTTTATTGTTTGTTTCGTTTACAGGTGTACAACTCCGTGCAAACTGAAATTCTGCTATCAATCGAATAAAAATCACGACGTCTGGGACGAAGACATGGCGTAATCTCTTTTTAGCGGAAAAAAGGCCACCTTCCTGCTCTTTAAAATACTTTTTGAACTAACGTTTTCCCAAAAAATAGAAATTTCATTAAATTTCAAACAAAACGTTCACTTATTGTGTAGGTGAATTCAAATTCCAAACAAATCATAATATTATTTTTCTTGAACAAAAAACTTAGGCACTATTGTACTTTACGGACTCCAGAGGACGAGGAAAGGTCGAAAAAAAATTTCGCCCAAACTTCGCCCTGGGGGTTATTTGGGGTGCTGATCACGAATCTGACATCTGTTTTTGAAATTTCAGCCGAGTACGGTAGGTTACGGTAGGTACCGGTGACTAAGGCTGTCGAGTTCATAACCACCGATTTCGCCCAAACTTCACCTAGGAGGGTTATTTGGGGTGCTGATCACGAATCCGACATCCGTTTTCTATTTTACGCTGGATTACGGTAGATACGGGTAACTAAGGTAATGGTCACCGATTTGCCCGAACTCCAGCGTAAAACGAAAAACGGATGTCAGAATCGTTATTAGCACTCTAAACAACCCCGCCTAGGCGAAGTTTGGGCGAAATCGGTGACTATGACCTCGACAGCTTTAGTCACCGGTACGTACCGTAATCTACCGTACTCCAGCGAAAAACGAAAAACGGATGTCAGATTCGTGATCAGCACCCCAAATAACCCCCTAGGCGAAGTTTGGGCGAAATCGGTAACTATGACCTCGACAGCTTTAGTCACCGGTACCTACCGTAACCTACCGTAATCGGCCAACATTTCAAAAACAGATGTCAGATCCGTGATCAGCACCCCAAATAACTCCCCTAGGCGAAGTTTGGGCGAAAAAAATTCGATCTCTCCTCGTCCTCTGGAGTCCGAAAAGTACAATGGTGCCAAAACTTTATTAACGTAGAAGAGGCTCAGTTCAATTTGGAAGAGATCGCTCTGATTTCGAAAGCTGTAGGCTTGTTTAGAAGTGTCCTATTTGGTGTGAAAATGGTGTATATGTATGATCTTATTCACACTGTTAATAAAAAAAGAATTAGGAATTTTCAACTGCGGAAAAAACTCGAAAATGGTGATTCAAACGGTATTTCAAACGGACCGTGAGCTTGATTCAGATTTGAACCCTCAAGCTTCAAACTTGAAATCTAACCGGAATTAGGCTCACAGTATTCAAAACGCTGCACGTCATGAATAATGGATAGGATCTACTTTATATGGGGGAGGCAGCCACAGAATATAGCGGAAACTGAAGGTTTCAGACTAACTCATGGAAGGAAGCGGTGAGGCCACAGAATGGCCCCTCCCGATTAGGATAGATCCGATTATACCTACTACAGTACACTCTGAAATCCAACTGTAGACAACTTACCAACCCGCGGCACAGTTACGCGTCGACGACTGCAGGCTAGCTGACCAACGATCAAGATTGCTAAGTGCAGATAGCGAGGGACCACAACAGACGCGGCCGCGGCCCGTGCCCGTTTCGTCGCTAACCGATGGACCTCGGCCGACCTCTTGGAAGAGCCCTTTCACCCTTTGAGCCACGCGGAGATGAAGGGAGCACGCGAACACCGTGGGTATCGGAGAGCAGAGGGCAGCGAAAACAGCGCGATAAGCACTGGTGCCGAAGGTAATTGCCGACGAGGCGTTCGGCGATTGCACCCGGCCAAAGATCAAACTATCAGGAAGAAGGCGACCATAAGAATTAGAGGCAATCGGCCAAAGTGCGACATTTTCTGGTTCTATTCACTTCTTGGACTGTACTCATCAACGATTAAACCCGGGGTAGATGAAGTAGAAGAGAGAAATACAGCCACAATGTGGCACTGACATTCATATACCTTACCCTGGGTATACTGCTAGGTAAAGGATAACCGACGATCCTCGCTGGTCTCCTCCCCATACCCTCGAGGATTTCTTTATCATCACTGCGAGATTGACAATCTGGTCCCTGTATGAAGCGGCCGAGCCCTTGCTCAATGGCGTACCAAACACAAAAGCGCGGAGACAATGCTCTATAATAGATAACAGGAACCAGAGACCCTCTGAAAGCGTCAACAATCTCCCAAACCGCGTGTTACCATACCATGGTTCGTAAATTTCCAGCGCAAACTGCACTCTATTCCGTCTCTTTGGGAACTGGAACTAGTCTCTGGGATGAGAGCCACCTCGTAGCTCTTCTACAAGTCTGGATAAACTGATCGGGCAGGGCACAACTTCGATATAGCGTCCTGATGACGTGTTAGGTCGTTGCATATGAAATGGCCGATTTTGCTACCCAACTTCTGGTCGATTTATTTTTGGTGGCTACGAATGTTCCCGATTCAGGCCGCAACCGCAGCTCGTAACATCAACGCTGCACCTGGAGAGGATTTCGCTGAGCAGCGCACAATTCGCCACTGGTTCGAGAGGTTTCGAACTGGAGATGAACGTCTCGAAGATGGAGACCGAAGTAGGTCGCCATCACTCCTTAACTCAGAAAAATGGTGGAAGCGGATCCGCGTCCAACTGTGAGAGAGCTAGCAGAGCATTTCGGCGTTCAGTCGCCACTTAAAGGCGATCGGAGAAGTGAAGAAATTGGATAAATGGACCCCGCGCACGAACCGACCGCCGGGCATATGCTGAAGCGCCACGACACCTGTGCTTCGCTAAGGCCTGTGTTATACTTCGACGACGCTGTTGACACTTTCGCCGACAACAGCGTCGCTGAAGTATAACATAAGTCTAGGGCCCCGATTATACTTCCGATGCCGAGCGACGCGATGGCGTGCATAGTGGCCATATTGATCGATCGCGTCGCGTGATCAATATGGCCATTATATGTGGCGTCGCGTCGCTCGGCGTCGAAGCATAAACGAGCCCTAAGGCTGCGCAATCTAAGGGTTTTCTGGACAGGATCGTGATATGCGACGAAAAACGGATCCTTTATGACAATCGCCGTCGCCCGCCACAATGGCTGGACAAGAATGAGAATCCCAAGGAGATACCAAAATCAAGTCTCCATCCAAAGAAGAACAGAACAACAACATATAAAAGTGCTTACCAGATCCCGGAGCAACTAAGTCCGTTCCGTCGCTGGAATATTGAAGAAATGTTGTTATAAAAGCATGAAAAGGCTCTGCGACAAATCCCGTTTAAATTCCCGCGCTAGCGAATGCGTGCGTGTCGACTGACTCACCGTGTGGCGATACGTAGAGGTGACCCGGGGACGCCTGAGGCGTACTTTTGTTTGTTATTGTTCTTGTTTTAACGTTTATTTTACTGTTGGGGCATCCCAGGGGGCTCTAGGGTGGGGGGGGGGGGACAAACACACCGAGGGACGAGGGATGGACGCAAGTCCAGCTATAAGGTGCCCCCCCCCCCCCCACCCCTTGGGGTCGCACCTAGTTAGCCAATGAACAACCTCCTAAAGAGCTTAGAAAGACAACAAAAACACTTGACCATGCCGAGGTTCATCGACAGTCGAACACAGGGGAGAAAACTTACCAGTCGGGTGCAATCCTAAAGGGGGGGGGGGGCAACAGTACAGTAACTGCTTCATGGTATGAGGGGGCTCCGGAGATTTCAGGTAAGGAGATGGTGTAGCATAGAAGAAGGGCGGAATTATTCCAACTGGGAGCGGCCCTCTACTCTAAGATTGACTCCCGTGTACATACTCCCCCGCTTTTACGAGGATTAACACTCCCACCCCCTTCCATTGTGTGAAGCCTTATCTCGAAGACTAAAAATATTCTGACAAAACAGCCGAAATGTCGACGAAACGCGAGCAGCCGAGAGAAAAAGGAGCACCGTGTCAACGACGAAAACGAGAGTAGAAGCGATAAGAGCAGATCTTTAGAACAGGAAGAGCAGGTGGTGATGGGACAAACCTGGACGGAGGTCTACAGAAGGGAATCCATTCCCTTTCTGGCTCCATGGAACTTGTCCAGACCCTGGCAAGGTTCAAAACCTAAGCATCGACGCATAGGAAACTGTACAGGACGTTTCAGAGTCCATTATGACTAAGGTGGAGCCCCCAATTCTGGAATAGACCCCAGGATTATACCCGAACCCGAGTAAGCTGACCTAACATGGGTTAAGAGCGAGTTCAACACGTTTCAACATGCGACAAAGTGTTCCATTAAAGCAGTACAGGTTCACACGGGTTGACCCACCTAAATTGAGCTGTTCTGAAGAACATACAACGGCACAAAACCACAGAGATAAGCGCTTAGGTTAAGGAATACTAAACCCTCGCGTGGACCAGTAGTACGCAATTTTACGGAACTGTGCACAGTACGCAATTTTGCAGAAGTACACCTCTACAGTGGCCCGGAGAAGGGCCAGCACTGGTTCAGAATGGCACAAGCAACAGTAGTGGCAAGGGGCAAGGATAAGCTCCCGGCAGGCAAAAGCCCCGACGACCGACGGACTACGGTACGGACTTCCCCGATGGGAGCTCGCGTCGTCGTATCATGTGCGCCTCGTCGCCAAGGGTATCCCCGGGCCGGGCCGGCGCAGAGGCGGGCCGGTCGGCGGCGCCGACCGAACGTGCGATTTCGTTGACACGTCGAATGTGTGTGTCGTAAACAAAAGCCCCGCGCGCCGCGCTACCCGCCGAAGATTAGCCCTAAATACCGTATTCCGGGCGCTGAGTGGCTCGTCGCTGACACAATGACCGACGGAGCCCGAGCTGCTGACGGCTGGCCATCGATCCGGGATCTCTCAGCCTCGTCGAGGATACGGGTCCGCTTGGAGGGGCATGGCTCAAGCGAGATTGGCGCTCTTGGCCGAATCGTAGAAAATCAGCCAGAACTTGTTGCTACCGTAATCCCGGTCCTTTGAACCCTCGCAGTCGTACTACACAACAGACACTGAATCCGACGCCGACTCGTATAATTCGAATTCGTTATTTTTTCGAACTCGGTTAAAAGGATTGTGCTTAATAATGGCATTTTTGAAAAGCACAGGATCTTGGGATGGTTCAGGAAAGGGTAGGTCTAACGAGGACTATTTCCATATAACTGATCGTGAGTTATCTTCGGATATCACATAAAGGATAAACGATGGCGTTAGTCAATACCCCTTTGGGATGCGCCACGCATTCTACTTCTATCGGATATCCTGGAGGGAGGTTGAGTGCGTATTTGGCCTTTTCAGTGACGCGTGGTGTCCCACCCATGCATTCGAGCGTTTTGACATTCATAGACAAGTCTGGTACCAATTCACTGTCTCCAGGGAGGAGGATGGAAGGCTTGGTTGTCCTGGTTGGGAAATGCGAACCAAGATCCTGGTATCGGGTGCACGCGACAGCCGGCACCTCCTCCGACTGCGCTCCACGCACACTCTTGAAGAATCACATTGACGAACGTATACTTAGAAGATCTTCGGGATCTGTATGTACTAAAGGAAGGGCACCCCGCTCTGATTCTGACAAAGCTTAGAGCTCACAAGGACAAGACCGTGAACTGGCCTACAAGGTGACCTTTGTAATTTTCTGGCCAGGAAACCTTCCGACTAGAATAGATCCGACTTTCGTTATACTGATTGATTGATTTATTGATTGATTGGCATATTTGTGCGCTATACAATAAAAGGGACGTAATCGAAGAAGAACGTAACATTTTCAGGAAGCAGTGAACTCTCTTAAACTACGATAAGTCAGAAATGATGACCCGATAGTGGTCTGGTAAAAGGGGCCCATTATGCATGTCAGAGTAGCTTAAGCACGGTTTTCCAGAGGGCACCATATCGGGGATGCTGTCGCATGGGCCAAGTTGTCGAAAATTAGGTGGGCCGGCCACGTAATGTGCTTCGCAGACACACGCCTGACGAGAGCCGTCACCGACTGGATTCCGTGGTGTGTCAAGAGAACACCAGGACGCCCACCAACGCGTTGGGCGGACTTCTTCGTGAAAGCCCTGAACGACCGATATGGCGGTCTTCGTGTCCCTCGAGCGAGGAGGATCCATTGGAGCACTCTGACCCGCGACAGTGACGAATGGAGACGCTGCAGACGCCCGCTCGAGGTATACAATTACTAAGAATCGCGTCCATTATACGCCTAATTTTACTCCATATGGAGTCTATTCCAACTGCAGGTTAGAACGGTGGAGGTGGTTGGTATACGTGGACAGAATCGCCTCGGTCTCACCATCAGAAACACGAAAATGCAAGTCTGCAAGGAACAGAGTTTCAACCGATAAAAAACATCGGCGGGGACAGCCGATGGCACAGGGGATAGGGTGGCGTGGTCGTAGGAAAGAGGCCAGGGGTTCGAATCCGCTCGTTGTGGCCCAGTCTGCCTGAGTGTAAATGTAAAAATTATTGGATTGTCTAACGATATCATTGGATTTTCGTCATAGTGATGGACTACTGGCACCAATTAAAGACCCCGGAGGGAAGGAAGGCTTGTTTAGCCTGGGCGTGAACTCTGAACCAGGGACCTGGTAATGGGTGCTCGCGACAGCCGGCACCTACTCCGACTGCGCTACACGCGCCCGTTAAGTTCTTTGACATTTTCAGTGAAAAATCCGTGTCGCGTCCCAAACAGGGTTTGATTAACGCAGTCCCTTCATCCTTTATATCAAGGCTACTGGCCTCTGAACAATGCTTTTATTTTTATGATTTTTTGGGTTTTTTTGTATAATAAAGGCAAAAGCGTCACAGCTATAATATTTTGTCCGAATGAGTTTCGATATGAGAGAAACTGGTGTTTGCACACTCTCCAACAAAGGATATTTTTCAATTTGAATGCATTGAAAACGACAAACAACCGACAAATCTAGCACATGAACAGCCTCGGACGGACGATTATTTTAGGGATGAATGTTTGATATTTTTGATGTGGATACGCCAAGAGCGACAAACAGAAAATTCGCCTCCATGCACCCGTTGAACTGTTTCGGAGGTGAGGGATTAGCTCTTGGCCAGCGTTCAACCACCCACGTCATCTAATTATCGGCTCCCGTTCAGGCTAATCTTAGCTGCTGTGAGCTCAATAAGCCGCAATCAGCGCTGATATTCATACGTAAGAAATGAGGTTTAAAGGTCGCCGTTAATCAAATCCTTCGCGGGATGCGCCACGCATTCTACTTCTGCGGAAATTTGGGCACTACTGTACATTCACAACTCCAGAGATCGAGGAAAGGTAAAAAAGTTTCGCCCAAACTTCGTCCAGTGGAGTTATTTGGGGGCTGATCACGAATTTGGCATTCGTTTTCAAAATTTCAACCGATTACGTTAGGTTAAAGGATAATGAACGGCATCACACAATCCTTTTGGGATGCGCCACGCATTCTACTTCCACGGGATGTCGTGGAGGCGATTTGAATGCGTATTTGGCCATATAATGACTTGCGGTGGCCAGCCGATGAACAAGTCAGCGCTTTATCCTTCCCATACAAGTCTGGTACCACTTCACCGACCCCGGAGGGATGGAAGGCTTGGTTAGCCTGAGCTAGAAATTCGAACCAGGAACTTCGTATCGGGTGCAGATGACAGTAGGCGCCTACACGTTCCCAACGTTAGGTTACGGTGGGTACGGGTGACTAAGGCTGTCGAGGTCGTAATCTCAGATTTCCTCCAAACTTCGCCTAGGGGGCTATGTGAGGTGCTGACCACGAACCTGATATCCGTTTTCAAAATTTCGGCCGATTACGGTAGGTACAGTAGGTACGGGTGGCTAAGGCTACCAAGGTCATAAACACCGATTTCGCCCAAACTTCGCCTAGGGTGGTTATTTGGGATGCTAATCACGAATCTGACATCAGTTTTTCGTTTTACGCGGAAGTTTGAGCGAAATCGGAGACAAGGGCACTAGTCACCCGTACCTATCATGACCTACCGTAATTGGCCCAAATTTCAAAAACGGATGTCAGATTCGTGATCGCCATCCTAAATGACCCCTTCCCCTCCCTGAGCGAAGTTTGGGCGGATTTTTTTCGACCTCTCCTCGACCTCTGGAGTTTTAAAAGTACAATAGTGCCAAAATCTATTTGATTTTATTTTTTTTTATTTTTTATTAATTTTTAATCCGAAATCTTAATCTATCTAATATATGCGTTTCCCTCTGATTTGCGGTGAAGTTTGTGAGTGAGAATCGATGAAATGACCCTTTTAGGGCCGATGCGGTATTGAGGCGAGACCTTTGAACATTCAGAAGGCTATTTTGTGCTGTTTATCAGTTTCCTTCAAAAGGGTCTTCTGAGCAATCCAAAATTTCGGATATCCTAATCGGTGGGGGAGGGGTGCATATGATGATTTGCGTCTCCCTTCCCACCCTTGAATTTCTACATGAGATTCAGCCGCTGTTTCATGATGTGAGGATTTAAATTTAAATTTAGTGGATATGGTTGTGTGGCATGGGATGACCTGTCGGCATTATACGGTTGCTCCCTCCCGACTAAGATACATCCAAAATTTCTTCGATCACATTTCGCTCCGCTCCAGTGTGGAGTGGACTCCTCAGCATCACGATAAGGATGAGAATAAAGGACGGCACTATGTAGTCAATTCTTTTTGGAATGCGCCACGCACTCTACTTCTACGAGATGTCGAGAAAGCTATTTGAGTGCGTATTTGGCCCACACAATGTCTTTCGTTTCCCACACGAAGGATAAGTCAGATTTCATCAGGTCTGGTACCGACCAACCGACCCCGAGAGATAGAAGGCTTGACTGATCTGGTCCGAAACCTGAAACAAGATCCTCGAGTCGAGTTGGGATGCGGCGCCTTCTCCGCGCTACCAGAATACACATAATTAAGAACAGAAAAAGTAGAAGCACTTCTGTAGTGTTACGTGAACTTCTTACGGAAGTTGAAGGCATGGCGCATCCCAATAGGGATAGAATAACGCCGTCCTTAATCCTCTATCTATCCATCTATTTAAATAAATAAATAGCCAAGAAGAAGACATAGCTCGCTTAGAGTTTCGTTTATTTATTTAATACGAGTCAAAAAGCAGCACACATTGTCTTGTTTAGAATGTCCCGTGTTCTGCCTCAAAATTTCAAAAAAGTGATGGCAATTCATTAGGTGGGATTTTTCGTCGTAAAATGTTTACATCGAAAATTAAAAATTTTAAATTTTTAACATACATACACACATTTTTTTCAAGTTTCTCAACTTTTTTCGTTAAAATTTTAAAATTACACTGCCGATAAACCTATTGTATTAGTTTACATAAAGGTGTAGATCGAAGCGCAATCAATTGTGACCGAAACTTGAAGCCATTGGCGCGTGCATGGCCCAAACCGCTCCAGTGACATGCCACAAAATCGCTATTTTTCTTCACATCCGTCTCAAATGGATTTCAACACCTCCACTGGCAATGAAGTTATGGTTTTCCAAGCAGTGATTTTTTTGGTTTTTTGAACAATAAAGGGGTGAAAGTCTCTCACCATTGATGTTTTCATCGGGTGAATTTCAATATGAGTGAAATTGGTGTTTGCTTGGACTTTCTCCAACAAAGAATGTTTTTCAATTTGATGCGTTGAAAGCGACAAACAAGCATCAGATCTGGCACATGGAACAGTTTAGGGAGTGATGAAGTGGTCACCGTCCCGTCACATAATTGTGTGCTCTCGTGCAAGCTAATTAGAGCTGCTGTGGTGGAGCTCGATAAGCCGCAATCAGCGCTGATATTCCTGCATAAATGATAGAGGATAAAGGTCGGCGGTAATCAAACCCTTCACTGGATGCGCCACGCGTTCTATTAGGTTGGTGCATAAGTTCTCGGACATTTGGGGCGTGAAATATTTATTATTAGGTTGGAAAAAAGTCTCTTCACACTTCGAAATTTTTTTACCCTTCCCCTTGTAAACGCACTAGCCAATGTTGATTGCTGATTTCGTAATCCTATCACACTTGTCTACCGTTCGCACGCAGACACAGGTTAAGACTCTTCTTGTAATTCGTTATCCATCCAATCTTCCGAACTCAATGCCAGATCTACCTCATGGCCGTTTTCAGCACGGCATTCTTCAAGAATTCATTAAAGAATCCACAGCACGTCAGGCAGCAGACCAAATTAACCACATATATGGCTTGGGATCTACTACTCATCGCGCCTGTTATGAGTGGTTCGGAAAGTCTTTAAAGGGAAATTATTCACTGAGGGCAAAGCATGGTCAGGAAGGCCAACTGGATTGGACGACAGTGAACTACACCATCTTCTTCGTACCGATAGTTGGCAGACGACACGTCAGCTGGCAGAGAAGCTCGAAGTGTCTCATAGGATAGTGGGGATCCATCTGAAGAATCTTGGCTTTCATGGAAATTTGGCGCTTGGATTCCACATGCCCTGTCAGACACTCAGAAAGGTCGACGGCTCTCCATCGCTGCTTCTCTTCTGTCCAGATAAGGAAGAAAATCGTTTCTTCCGCGGATTGTGACAGGCGAAGAGTCCTGGGTTCTGTGTGCCAACTTCCGAGGAAAAGGCAATGGGTACAAAAGGGAGAGAGCCCTAAGTCTGATCTCAAGCCCAATGTTCACGAAAGGAAGATTCTCATGACTGTTTGGTGGATATCAGAGGAGTGATTTATCGGCAAACTCTCAGAAGTGGAGAGACACTTACTGCTGCCACATACAGTGGCCAACTCCACAAAGTCGCCGCAGCTTTCCAAGAAAAGAGGCCTGAGAAGTCGAAGGTGATGATCCTGCATGACAACGCAAAGCGACATGCTGCAAGACTCACAAGAGAAACAATAAAGAAGCTGGGCTGGGAGGTAATGCCACATCCACCGTATAGCCCTGACGTCGGCCCTCCCGAATGCTATTTCTTCCACGCTCTCAAGCAAGAAATTGGAGAGAAATATTTTGAAACGGACGAGGACCTCAAAAATTGGATTCAGCGGTGATTCGACTTCAGAACTGCAGTCTTTTACGCGAGAGGAATTAGAAAAATTACCACGTCTTTGGAGAAGTGTAGTAGAACAAAATAGAGTTTATCTCAATTGATTTGACTTTGTAGTTGTGAAGTAATAAATCTTTGAAAAAAATGAAAAGACTTTTTTCCAACCTAATATCACAACATACGAACAACAATATCAAATCATTTGAAGTGACCACCCTTTACATCAATTGTCTTTCGCCAACGTGCTGGTAAGTCATGGATGCCTTTTCTCCAAAACGTGGCCGGTTGTGATTCGAAAAATGTGAGCAGTGCTCCTTGACATCCTCTCGGTTCCTGAATTGCTGGCCGTCCAAAGGCTTGAAAACAAATGACAATCAGAAGGAGCGAGATCTGGTGAGTAAGGTGGATGTGGAAGAACGGTCCATCCGTAGACCGCCAACTCAGCCGCCGTCGCTCTAGCAATATGCGGTCTAGCGTTGTCGTGTTGAAAATACACCTTCACTTGCTCTCCTCGTGTGGTTTGAAGGTGGGCCCTTAATTTCCTCAGTTGGTTGACGTAAACCTCTGCCGTCACTGTTATCCCTTCGTCCAGCAGCTCCCAGTATTCTACGCGAAGAACGCTCCACCAAATGCATAGCATCGCCTTTTTCACGTGAAGGTCGGGTTTCGGAACGTCCTCTGCCTCTCCAGTTGCGTCAACCCACTGTGCACGCCGGTGATAATTAGAGTAGAGTATCCAGTTCTCATCCCCGGTGACAAGGCTGTCCAGCCATCCGTGGGTACGTCTGAGGGTAATGAGAGACAGAGCGATATCGGCTCTGCGATCCATGCCATGTTGCGTCAAGTCGTGAGGCACCCAGCGACCCAACTTTTGCACCTTGCCGATCGACGTCAATCCTCGAACGACTGTTGAGTGACTAACACCAAGAGTGCTTGATAGTTCGCGAGTGGTTTGGTACGGGTCCGCTTCCACTCTACTTCCGAGGCCATCCGAATCCAGTGTCATCGGGCGCCCTTCTCGTTCATTATCTTCGACGGAGAATTCACCAACTGCAGACTTCGAGAACCACTGGTACACAGTACTTCGAGCAGGAGCACTCTCATTGTAAACATCCTTCAGGCGACGATGCGATTCGTTGGCATTGAGGCCAGATTGATGCAGGAATAACATGACGTGCCGAATATGCGTCTCAGTTGGGATGAATTGCTTAGCCATAATAGCTGACGTGAACGACGCAGAAGTGAATGTTAGGAACAGTTCTGTAGCCCTTTCCTTTCTCTATCGATCGATCATTTACGCGTTGATACATGTGAGAAATTTGGCGGGAAAATGCGCTTTCAACTCAGGAGAGACCAAATGTGCGGGAACTTATGCACCAACCTAATACTTCGAGGGTATGTCGTGTAGGCGACCTGAATGCGCATTTGGCTAAGCAATGACCTGCGGCGGCCAGTCAGCAAACAATCTGTGTTCTTCCCTTCCCAGACAAAACTGGTAGCATCTCACCGACGCCAGAGACATGGAAGGCTTCGTTGGCCTAAGCAGGAAATCCGAACCAAGAAGCTAGATTCGGAGTGCAGACGACAGTCGGCGTTTCATCCGACTGCGCTACCTCGCGTCCTCAGCACACATACGAATACCTTTGGAATATTTGGGATTTAACACCTTCGACCATGTATTGATGACGTTAGGATAACATCATAAGGGTCAGCGTTAAACCGCGTTAAACCATTTGCGCCACGCATTCTACTAGATCGAGCCGAATGTTTCCACTGTTTTTGGTTTTCAAATTCAAATGATCATAACTTCAGCAGGAGTTAGTCTTTTCGAATAAAATATGAAGTATTAGATTTTATAAATCTGTGCACAAAGGACCGGTCGGAATTTTATAGCGTGGCAGTTAGATTTGATGAATTGTTGGAAAGAACACCTCTGTCATCTTCTTTTATCGAGCTGGTTATGTCGCTAATCTGGGCAGCACTGGAAAGTGGGAGCGCGCCAACCAATCGTAATCGAAAAAAGTACTGAAGCAACGCACAAATGCGAACCAGGGTACTAATTTTCGAACGAATTAATAAAGGATAAAAGGATAAACGACGGCGTTATTCAATGTCTTTTGGGATGCGCCACGCATTCCACTTCTACGGGATATCGTGGAGGCGATTTGAATGCGTATTTGGCCATACAATGACTGGTGGTGGCCAGCCGATGAACAAGTCAGCGCTCTATCCTTCCCAGACAAGTCTGGTACCAATTCACCGACCCCGGAGGGATGGAAGGCTTTGTCGGCCTGGGCGGGAAATCCGAACCAGGAACCTGATATCGGGTGCACTCGATAGTCGGCGCCTTCTCCGATTGCCCAACACTATAAAATGTATTGAAAATAATGGGGGTTCGTTTCAAGTGCCGCATTTTATGCTCTACGCTTCCCAGACAAGTCTGGTTCTTATCTCATCAGATGAGCGCAACAGGAGCGATGCGAATCAGAAATTGGTTCGCGGCTCTACCCCAATTTCTGCCCAGAAATCGTCGAGGCGAGGAGTAGCCGTTGCGTAACCTCTCAGCGGGTCATCGGTGGGCGATGCTGTACCGTAGCCGCTGATGTGTCAGCCTTACAACAGCAGTATGATATAGGGTTCTTCGGCCGAGGGCATCTGTTCGATTGTCGCCGTCGCCTCGTCGTCTGATGCGGGTATCAATCACGGCCACCGGGTCATCATTCGCAGCGTTCCGGCCTACTGGAGCGTTCTGCTTCGAACGCCATGACTTTCTTTAACCACCGCTAGGCCGTCACTTTCGAAATGCAAATCTTAAAGAATCTTGCGCCAAAATAGTAGGCGATATGGAGTCTTAGTGAAGACACCTAGAAAAAGAGAATGAGCGGGAAGAAACACGTAGACTAAGGCCACTGGAGTGACCAGAAATTGATACTTCAGTGCCACGAAACGCATTGTAACGTCGTGGCCGATCGGCAGGCAGTGCAAGGCGGCGGACGGGCGTTATCGGACACAAAGAACGTCCGATGTTGCTCGCCGGCCGGTGACTGCTGCTTCGCCAGAGGAAATTTGACGACGACGTCACTTTCGCTGACGAGAACGCAAAGGGATCCCGCATGTGCTGTTGCGCAGTAATTCCATAACAGCTGTTAGGGGCAATTTTTACACAACGAGCAACCTAGTTGGGTGTCTGGAAAGTTTTGAGAACGTCTCACCTATCCAGTTCGAACCATTGCAGAGTGGGTACGCGACAAAGTATTAGGTTGTGACGAAATAAATGGCACTAAACCACTGTAAATTTAAACTGTTAATATCTCGGCTTGTAGGCAAGTTTATTAATCGAAATAAAAACCTTCTGATTCTACACATCTTTGCCAACGTGACACAAGCTTTTTTATCCCAGTAGCATAAAAATCAGAAGTTCTGGAATTGACGAAATCTTCGAAGGCACTTTCGGCATCCTGTTGGTATTTGAATATTTTCCCTACCAAGAAGTCGGCAAGATGCCTGAAGAAATGGTAGTCTGTTGGGGAGAGGTCGGGAGAAAACGGAGGATGTGGTAGAGTTTCAGTGCTCAGCTCATTCAATTTCTGCAACGTCATTCGTGCTACATGGGGGCGAGCATTGTCGTGCAGAAGGAGAACTCGCCTTCGGTTTGCCAAGGCCGGCCGGATATCCTTCAACTTTTTCGTCATTTCTTCAATTTCCATGCAGTACTTCTCTGCCGTGATGGATTCACCGGGAGGGAGGAAGCTGTGGTGAATAATTCCCAGCGAACACCACCATACTGTCACCATTACTCTCTTTTGGTGCAATTCCGGCTTCGCAAAAACCTTGGGGCTCTCATCGCTGTTCACCCACTGTGCCGATCGTCGCCTGCTGTCGTACATTATCCACTTCTCGTCACAGGTTACGATGCAATCAAGGAATGGGTCCGTTTTGTTCCGTAGAAGCAGTGCGGACGAGATCTCATATCGTCGGTTTCTTTGCTCCTCAGACAGCTCGTGAGACACCCATCTTTCCAGCTTTTTGGTCTTTCCGATTTCCTTCAGATGCCGGGCAGCTGTGCTGTGACTGACGCCAAGAACCTTCGCCATCTCCCTGGTGCCTTTGTGTGGATCCTCCTCTACCACATCTCTCAGCTTGTCCTCATCAACATCACTATGCCTCCCACGACCTTCATGTCCTTCCAAGCTCTCATCTCCATTCCGGAACTTCTGATACCAACGATACGCCGTCCGAATTGTGGAACATCCTTGACCGAATGCGGCGTTGATCTTCTCGTCCGCCTCCTTAGCTGTAGTGCCCAGCTTGAATTCATACAAGTAAATGCCTCGGAGCACCCTTTTGTCCATCTGAAAAAAGTCAATAAAACTCTAAAGTTTTCCCACTTTTACATAGAAAATTTGGTACTCTCCGGTAGAGCAAAGTTTGCGCTTCTAAACGATATGCCACATGTTACGGTTTGTTCTTGATCAAACGCGTAAAGACGCGCCAAAAAATGGCGCGAGCCAGTGCCATTTAATTCGTTACAACCTAATAAAAACGCGGTTTGAATGACAGGAGAAAGAGAAGGATCCATAGGTTACATCCGGAGCTGGACGAAACTATTCATTGTTACGTCATCAGTTATGATCAACTTAACACTATGCGGGCGCGTGTAGCACAGTCGGAGGAGGTACCGTCTGTCGCCCGATACCAGGTTCTTGGTTCGGATTCCTCGCCCAGACCAACGAAGCCTTCCAGCCCTCCGGGATCGGTGAATTGCTACCAGACTTGTCTAGGAAGGACAAAGCGCTGACTAGTTCATCGGCAGGCAACTGCAATTTAATATTATAAAAAGCGAACACATGAACACAAGCGAAAAACGCCTTCAGATCTAATACACCATTTTCACGTCAAACTGGACACTTAATAATCGCAGCGATGTGTTCTGCATAGTGACGCGAAAGGAGGTGGAGTTCCCAGTCCTCGTCGCTCTGCAAGGGAGCGCGACGACGATCCGCTCAGGACCAGCTCTAAACACCACGCACAGCGCAGAAAAAAGTATGCCATGCCCGCAATGGGCGCGGGAAGCCATCGCGTATGCCGGCCACCACTGTTGCGGCAGTCGCGGCGGAGTTTCCGTTGACTATTCCGTCGCGCGCGGCGGAGGGGTCGTGGATTGAGCGCCGCGATGGCATTGCGGCGATGGAGGTATGCTCCTGGCCTAACAAGGGAGGTCAATGAGCGTCCCGTGGCAATTTTAAAAGTGACCTATTGAGGGTTGTACAGTACCGGACGCGTCTTTTGAATAGACGCCGAAAAAACCGCACTTTTGCGGTTTTTGCGTCTTTTTGCTATAACTCGCCCAAATGTCATCCATTTGAAAAACCAATAGTATATTTGAGCTCAGGAGAACGCGCTCTATCGTTTGGTGTATACATTTCATATGGAAGATCAAAAATGGTCAAAATTGAAAACTTGCGCTCCATTGAGAAGACCGGCCGCGGACGAGTTGTCGGCCGCAAGGCGCCAAAAAAGTTGCAGGCTCACAATTCCTATAATTTGAGGTTTTATGAGAAACGGTAGCTATGACAAGATGCGCGAAGCTCGCTTACGATGGTACGGCCACTTTCTGCGTGGAAAGGAAGATAGCGTCCGCAAGGTAGGCCTTAAGTTCGAGGTGGTAGGAAAGCAGCCTAGAGGGCGCCCGAAGCAGCGCTGGGCTGATACGTTACATACGGACTTGAAAGCGGCTGGCGTCCACACTGATCTAGCGCTGGATCGGGAAAGGTGGCGTCATGACACCAGAATAGCGGACCCCGCTACGAAGCGGGACAGACGCTGAAGAAGAAGATGATGATGATGAGAAACGGTTAGTACCGCTCGATTCGCCTCTTCGAGATCTACACAATCGTTTATACCACTTCGTCAGACCACCGCGTTTTCGCAGTGGGTGGTCAAAAATGGCTGGAACAGACTTTTGCATTTGCGATGCTATATTCCAGGGCTTGGATGTTGTATCTTAAGCATGGCATGGAGTGTTTTGTCATGCTAGGAATCTTCTGAGAGTGCGCCGTGCACAACGCATATAGGATCGAACCTATCAATCGAGGGGGGGGGGACAATTTGTAGAGTGAGCATTTAAGGAGTTTTATGAGAAATTCTCAACCGCTCTACTCAGGAATTGCTGTACTCTGCTCCTGCGAGACTTTGGAGTGCGCTGTGCACAATGTATATAGGATCGAACCTATCAATCGACTGGGCGCGACAGCTCGCAAATTGCACCGCGGGCGTGTTCTGAGCGCAATAACTCTGTCAAGTTCGAGTCTTTCCGGCTGCAAGTTGTGGATGACGTAGGCACTAGAAAGTTCAAGAAGCGCGTTGAAACATAGCGACGTAGCTTAAGATTGGGCAAAGTTACAGCGGTGCGAAAATGCAGGCAAACCTTGTGTGACACGATTTTTTCCGAGTTCAGTCGACTACTACGGGAAGACGAGGCGAGCTAATGACAAATGCACGGGCGAGCACAAGACTGAAAGCGCTTAACGAGGACATGCTCGTAACTGTGGCGAGAACTGAACTGGAGAGTAAGAGCACGGAGAAGATAGACCGTTGTTGTGCTAAATTGCACGCGCGGGCGTGTTCGGAGCGCGATAACTCTGTCAGATTCCAATCTTTCTGGATGGAACGTGTGGGTTTCGTAGGCAGTAATATGCTCTAGTAAAGCGCCGAAGCACAGCAAAGTATCTTTTGAATTGGCAAGGTTACGGCGGTGCGAAAATGCAGGTTGGGCATGTGTGACACGATTTTTTCAGATTTCGGTCGACCGCTGCAGGTACATCAGGCGAGCTAACAAGCATGGAAACTTGCGGACGAGCAATGCACCGAAGGCACTTTACAATGATCTGCTCCTAACTCTCCAGCTGCCTAAACTGCCTTAGCCCCATCTGCCATTTTAGAGCGGCGGACGGCAGCGGTGAAGCTTCTTCCGCCATTACTCGCCCATGTTCGAGCTTTCGAGCCCCAGCAGGGGTACCATTCTGTTCAGCTCGAAAAGTCTCATCGAACGGTATCAATTTCGACCAGTTTTGGAAACATCGATTTTTTGACAGCTTCTCATCGAAGACGACGGCCTCTAGACAGTGCCAGACTGACGATGACGTCATCGAAAATCGATGTTTCCGAAATTGGTCGAGTTTGATACTGTTTCATAGAGCTTTTCGTGCTGAGTTGAACGGTGTCACTATGAGTGGCGAAAACTGTTATCTGGGCGAGTAAGAGTACGGAGAACATAGACCGTTGCTGTGCTAAATTGCACGCAAGGGCGTGTTCTGAGTGCAATAACTCTGTCACGTTTGAATCTTTCCGGCTGCAACTTATGGATTTTGTATGAAGTAGAAAGCTCAATCGGCGTGCTGAAACACGGCAACGTAGCTTATGATTGTACAAAGTTACAGCGGTGCGAAAATGCAGGTAAACCTTGTGCGACACGATTTTTCCCGATTTCAGTCGACCACTGCTGGAAGTCAAGGAGAGCTAACGGCAGGCAAATTTGTGTTGTAGCACGAGACTAAAAGCACTTTACGGTGACGTGCTCGCAGCTCTCCAGATGCCTAAACTGCTTTAGCACAATCTGCCATTTTAGAGCGGCGGAGGACGACGGCGAAGTTCCTTCCGTCGTTACTCGCCCAAATTTGAATTCTCGACGCTCCCAATCGCGCCATTCTGTTCCGCTCGAAAAGCTCTATCGAACAGTATCAACTTCGGCCTATTACGGGAAAATTGATTTTTTGGCCATTCCCCCCTCGAGGACGAGAGCGCTCTTCGCCTGCCCGGACGATGACGTCATCGAAAGTCGACGATTTCGAAATTTGCCAAAATTTCTTGTCCAAACTTCGTCCTAGGGGCAAACGCTGTAGACTAGCCAAACAGTTAAGGTACTTTACGACGAATTGCCTATAACTGTCCAGCTACCTAGCCTGCCTTAGGCCCCGTTTATACTTCTGACGCCGAGCGACGCGACGGCATTATAGTGGCCAAATTGATCGATCGCGTCACTGGATCAATGTGGCCACAATACGCGTTTTTGACCTACCCAAGTGTCCGCAGGAAATTTGAAAACCACTACGGTGCTTCTGTTACATTTCCCTACAGTACCGGACGCGTCTTTTGAATAGACGTTGAAAAAACCGCACTTTTGCGGTTTTTGCGTCTTTTTGCTATAACTCGCCCAAATATCATCCATTTGAAAAACCAATAGTATATTTGAGCTCAGGAGAACGCGCTCCATCGTTTGGTGTATACATTTCATATGGAAGATCAAAAATGGTCAAAATTGAAAACTTGCGCTCCATTGAGAAGACCGGCCGCGGGCGAGTTGTCGGCCGCAAGGCGCCAAAAAAAGTTGCAGGCTCACAATTCCTCTAATTTGAGGTTCTATGAGAAACGGTTGCTACCGTTCGATTCGCCTCTTCGAGATCTACACAATCGTGTATATCACTTCGTCAGACCACCGCGTTTTCGCAGTGGGTGGTCAAAAATGGCTGGAACAGACTTTTGCATTTGCGATGCTATATTCCAGGGCTTGGATGTTGTCGGAATATCTTAAGCATGGCATGGAGTGTTTTGTCATGCCAGGAATCTTCTGAGAGTGCGCCGTGCACAACGCATATAGGATCGAACCTATCAATCGAGGGGGGGGGGGGACAATTTGTAGAGTGAGCATTTAAGGAGTTTTATGAGAAATTCTCAACCGCTCTACTCAGGAATTGCTGTACTCTGCTCCTGCGAGACTTTGGAGTGCGCTGTGCACAATGTATATAGGATCGAACCTATCAATCGACTGGGCGCGACAGCTCGCAAATTGCACCGCGGGCGTGTTCTGAGCGCAATAACTCTGTCAAGCTCGAGTCTTTCCGGCTGCAAGTTGTGAATGACGTAGGCACTAGAAAGTTCAAGAAGCGCGTTCAAACATAGCGACGTAGCTTAAGACTGGGCAAAGTTACAGCGGTGCGAAAATGCAGGCAAACCTTGTGTGACACGATTTTTTCCGAGTTCAGTCGACTACTACGGAAAAGAAAGAGAAAAAAACGAGAAAGCAAAACCGACGTCTGGAACTACCATGTTGTTGTTAGAATCTATCCTGCAAAAGGTTTAGGGCTGGAACAATGGCGGAATTGCGGCCATTTCACAATTTGATGTTAGCCGTACAGCAACCGATGTGGAACTTTGAGGTGGCCCGCTCACGATCCAGATGACAGTGATGGCCGAGTGGATAAGGAAGCGGGCTTGCAGGAAAGGGGTCAGGGGTTCGGATCCGGAGGTTGTGTTCCTGCATTGCTAGGCATTCATCGACCCAATTTTGTCGATGTAAAGTGTATTTTGACCACGGTACATATTGTACCATACTGACATTGTAACCTTACTTTATCCTGGATGATACGATACAAAAACCTAAAATAAAGCAACAGCACTCATAACACGTAGTTCGATTGGCCATTGAGGAGAACAGGCGGCTTTTCTTTGCTTAAAAATGGGGAATATTCTTTGTCTTGACCGTCTTCGGTAGGGATTGACGGTGGGATTGTCAGCACGACTGTACTTCACGACTCCAAAAATCGAGTAGAAAATGAAAAAAATTGGATAAAAAAGATTTAATTTTATTTGTTTAATTATTTATTCATTAATTTATTGTTTTAATTTTATTTTTATTTATTATATTTTATTATTATTTATTTATCATGTATATTTACATTTTTAATTAACTAGTTAAGTACACTACCAGCCTGTGGTGAGGCCACCCAACTTCAGCAGGCCATAACTCGCTCAGAAACTTCATTCTGCAATTTTGACACCCATATCCGTAATCAGCATTCCGAGCTCTTTCTAATGATTGTGGTCTCAATTTGAAACTCCATGGGAGGTCGAAACCCTTTCCTAGTTAGGATGCAGAAGCTCGTGGCCACGTGTCGCCGACGTTCCCCTGGTCTAATTGCAATCGCGCAGCAGCGCTTCAAATTCGGAGCGCGGCCAGTCGCGCCGCTCGGCGAATTGACGCACTACTCTATTCTTTCTGTGTTCTTGCATCTTACTACAAAAATATTGAAATGTTGAGCAGGCAGTAACTATTCCAAGTGTTTCTCTGTAAATGATATCATTTTTAATTCTGACTGAAACTTGTGGCTCTACTGTGTGGAAAACTATTTACTTTAAAGATGAAAAAATCTGCTTTGTTGTATAAGTTGCCTTCAATTTCATTATTTACGACGCCAAGACTTATGTCTAAACAGCTACATTTGTGTTAATTATCGTGTGTTTTTAAACTTCTAATGCACTTTTTCCAAAGAAAGTAAGTGTGTAGTCAATGTAAGCTTCTGTGCGGTTATGAACAAGTGTCGTGACGTTCGCGACGCTCCATCACGACTCTTCAAGGACACACACACGCTGAGAGGCGCCCAGGTCCTGACGCGGAGGGCATACTGTCACGCGCACGCGCCGCGACGCACTATAAACGTCTTCCCGCGCACGTCCGACGGTCTGTATAGTCGTCGTCGCACCGAGCGGTCGGTCCGCTCTCCGCTCCGGTACTCCATCGTCAGCGCAGTCTCCACTCCATTGGGACATCGACTCGACCAGCCGCTCAGGACTCCAGGACGACCACGACAGGGCACGCAGAAACATCAATCAGAGGTAACCGCAGAGACCGACCGAGCTATTGCCCTCGTGAGAGCAGGCCCCAGGGTATGAGCCAAGAAGGATCTGCGAGTTGCGCTTGGGGCTTACCCGTAGGTAACGTGGCGGGGCTCAGCCTCAACTCGTAGGATGTTGTGTTCCTCTATTGATATATTGTGTTTGTATTGAAGTTGCTGTGAAGTATGAAATCTATTGCGCACTGTCATATAACTCGAGAGTGGGAGATTTATTCCGAGCGCAGTGGTAAATTCTGCAGAAGGTCGACCGGTTCAACTGTATCATGTGAGCAATGTGAAGATAGGCAAGGGTCGCCGAGGCCAGCGCAGGTGCAGTCCGCGGGAGATCCTAAATAACATTCGCGTTAGTATGTGATGTGCTAAGTCGGGGCAACATGGGCCTAACCCTAACATGGCAGGTAATGTAAGAGCTAGCGCGCATGGGTAAGACCTCGACTCTGGTTGTGTCTTACACGTGGCCTCGGTTGAGGGCCACATGAGTTCTACCACCGGTGCAGCGGGATCACCCGGGGCACTATGTCGTCCATATATCGAGATTGGGGCCTCTACTTGGAACTGAATTTTTAGAGTACTCAAATTCAAACATTGACATGGGTAAACCAACGAGTAAAGGACTAAATTGACCGCCGTCAGGATCTTCTTTATTTTGATTAAAAATGACACGGGAGGAAAGCTATTTCTATTTTTTCAAGCTTTTTTTCACTAGCTACTTCTCAGTAAATAGTATAGTAATAGTGTAGATAGAATCTGCTACGTTGTAATATCTGCATTTATTTAGTCTGACTGTTACTAACACTAACCTGTTTAAATTTGACATATATCTTTGAAATGGCAATGATTTATTCGGCCAAAAAGATCAACAAATTTTGCAGACCCTAGTATAACACAGATCGAATTGTACAACTGACGGCAAAGTAATGAAAATGTATAGACAAGTACGCTGTGAAGATTGAATTTGAGCAATTTCATGGTCCGGAGGAGAAAGTGAATCGAGTGGTCCGACGGAAGTGACTTCGATTATGGAGTAGGCGGCGGCTAAGGAACGTTCGGCCCGTGATCGTCGTGGTCCTTGCTGTTGTGTCGGCTGCAGCTGTTCGCGTTACTGTAGCCGGTCATCGACTTCAGTTCCTTCGAACTGGACTGCGACAGAGAGTTCAATCGCGATGAGATCGAACGGCGCAGACGGTTGTACAACGGCGCACACATGCGCAAAGCCACCTGAAATGAAGAAAACGTCAGGGTACCCAAGGTGAAGAGGGAAAGCAGTAAATTTCCTCTGCGGCAAATAGAGTGGTACTTCCCGGGCAAATGACACAACACACTAAGACGCTGTGCAGCTCCTTCAATAGGAAAAGAGTCAGCGGAGGAAAGCAAGGGAAAGAACTCCAGAATTTGGGTCGTGATAACAAGGGTAAGTTGAACAGGCCACAATCCGATGGAGTTCCACTTCAAGCAAAACGGTTGTTTGCTGTTACAATGAATGACCGCTACGATAAGGTGTACTCGCTAGTGGTATAAAAGACTTCCGGTGAGGTTGGTTGTATTCATTTATTCGTCTACAATAAACCAGTACGTCTGCCAGTTGTAACATTTACTCATCTTCTGGGACCAGATTCATCAACCGCATACCGGCCTGTAACGGTGAAAGGTGCTGCCAAACCTGATTCTGATGAATCTCGGCATCAGGAGGCTTGACAGTATAATAATTTTCACTGTCAGCGGCCGGTAGGCGGTTGCTGAATCTGGCCCGTGGTTAACGTACCTACTCTGCATGGCACTGCCTTCGAGGATAGTGGTGATCTGGTGTAATGGCATGCCATCTGAACCGCCGATGTATACAGAAGGTAGGAATTTGTTGGCTTGAGGTACACACATCCGTGAGTTCAGGCACCCTTTAACTTCCTCCCAACCTAACAACTGACTTTCTATGTTGATCCTCATGTGTCCTGCCTGTGAGGTTGAGCCCAGCTCGGGTTCAATCCCAATGAGGGGAGGGGAGGGCACGGCGGCCTCGGGCCGGAACGCATGTATGCGCGTCGGCAGGTTCACCGTGGCGATACGTACAGGGATGTCTGCGGGCTCCACGTATCGACCCACGACCACTGTACGGCTATCCCTGTACGAATCGCCACGGTGAACCTGTCGACGCGCCTCTTTCTCATCTTTTCGTCCGGCGTTTTTTCGTCTAAATTTCCTCTTTATTTCGGGAGGAAGATTGCAGTAGCCACAGTAGGGGTTCAGGTAGGCATGTTATGTTGCAAGTATTCATCTCTATGTAGTGTTTCAACGTGAGTATGGAGTGGCTCCCCCTCATTGGGATTGAACCCCAGCTCGTGCCACAGAAAGGGCCTGTTCGGTCGGTGTCTGATTGGTTCGAGCGATTACGGTACGGCGTGCCATTATGATCGGTGCTCACGCCGTTCCCACGCCCTGCACCCGCTGCTCACCTTCTTGTCTTGACCAAAACATAAATGGTGATGATAAATTTTGCGTATATAGGGGGAGACAATCAACAACAATGATTTCTAGAGCCTCTAACATAACAGCACTACTTTTCTTTCCACATTCAATTGCTCACTTCATAACTGGGAGGAGGTTCGTCAGGAGGATCCAGTAGTGGAGTTCGATCGCTGATCGGGCTGCCGCCAATAGCGTGGTACCCGCTCGACCAACCGGTAAAACCAGCGATCGACAACGATCTGGGTGGTCCGTTACGTGTGGCTCGGAGCGGGATCGCTCGCGAGGCTCGCGGAATGGACTCTCTGGAAAATGTACGCTCACAGAAACGGTTAGAGCTAGCGAATGTGTAACCAAACCTCCTCATCGCCTGCATGAAAGTCATGCTCCTGCTGCCGCTGAGAGGTCGAGGTGGTCGGAGAGTCGGCAGCGAGCCAACTTCGTCATCCACTGCACCATAGTTCCTCAGTACAAGCTGCTCGTTGTTCACCGGTACTGGACGTGAGAACACTCGCGCCTCCGTGGGATTCACAAGCGTCTGAAATGGCGTTTGCCGTTAATGATTAACTACATTCTCAAGTTTGGCCACCTGAAGTGTTTTCCAGTTTACGAGGGGCACATAAGGAAGCGTTTGGGCTCGTTTAGTGTGCGCGCGACGCGCGACGCGATGCATGTGTAGTGGCTAAATTGATCGGGCGACGCGATTGATCAATTCGGCCACTACACATGGCATCGCGTCGCGCGTCGCGCGCACACTAAACGACCCCTTAGTGTACATGCGATACGCGAGGCGATGTAATGATAAGCTTCCATATCGATCGGGCGACGCGATGAATCGATATGGGAGCTCATAATTACATCACCTCGCGCATCGCGTGCACAATAAATGCATCCTAAAGCTTGGTTTACTAGCCTCCGTTGTAGATCGTTCTTGTATAGCTAGGTTCGCATGATGTTGGCAGTATAGTGTTGAACGTCACTAATCGTGAGGTAACAGTTGCGAAAATTCCATTCCGCCAATGATCGATTATATCTGTTTTTAATTTTGTTAGGTTTTCTCTATGTTGGGCATACATAAAGGTCTTATGTTGCGTTCTAGTTCTTTTTATGCGAGCGCAATATTTCTTTACCACATTTTATTGAACAATTCGAAATAGTGTTATTCTAGCTGGTTGTCCTAACCCTGCCATGGTTTCAACGTCATCTTGCGTTGATAGTCAAGATGGGTGCGTACCACGAGTACAACAATCAAATAAATAAATAAAATCTCTCAACAGACTTTATCTGGACAACTACGCTTGTCCTGTTTTCTACAGTACCAGCAAAACCCATGAACTGACTCCTAGTGACAAGCAGTCAATGCCAGCGGACACCTACAAAGTACGACCTATCATTAGCTGTGTAGGTGGGCCAACCGACCGAATATCGTGGTTGATAGACATGACAGCAACATCGAGGCATTTGATCTTGGTCAGAAGTGCATCTTGACTCTAGTCAGGGAATGCCTTCGCTGCAACATCTTTAAATGGTCAGGATCTTACTTTTCACAGATCAGTAGACTAGCCATGGGACAACGATTGGCACCAGTACTTGCGACATGCTTCATGAGTAGTATTGCGCAATCTATGCTGGAACGTTTGCCTAAACGTTTGCTCTGTCGATATATGACATTATCCAACCATGTCAGCCAGAGCGGGTGTTTTGATTTTATCATACATTTAGTGGAACTTAATTGGTCGTCTAAAATTTGAAGAGATTTTGGGGAAGGCATTTTTTATAAAGTTTCTTTTGTCTCACGTTAACCATGAACTTTCCACATAGCGTACTGTAGATGCATATATCTGTAATCAACGCTGTGTATTTATAGGAGGAGCGACGCGGTGGCAAGGCAGTGAGATGGACCTCAAACCGACAGATGCTTCAGGATACCCAGGATACCGATACCTAGGTTAGCAAAAGAGAATTACCAGACCTCTCGCGAGAAGTGCTGATTTGTCGAGGAGCGCATTTTTAGCAACTGAGCATGAAATCCTCAATATACTCGCATACTCGCGGGCTTAGTCGCTGATGAATCCGGCGCATGGTAAACATTGTCACTTTTCCCTCAATGAGTATTAACCTACAGGCAAGGATCCATTCACACGGAAACAGGGACCCACTTACCACGGCCGCGTGCGGCATCAGCATCGCCTCAGAGTAGGACGGAACCACAAAGTACTGCTCCCGTCCTAGAGCGGCCTCGAGCTCAACAGTCTCCATCGTAGACGTTCGAGTGAGCGGGCCTGTGTAGTTCACCGATGACGGACTGAAATAAAGAGTTCACGTTAGATTAGTTCTGACGTTTTTTGAGCAACCGCTTTTCGATCGTTTATTACTGAATCACTATTCAACTTAATTAGCACATTCGTATAACGTATAAAAATGGCTTCGCGTTATCTGACGGAACAATATGTGCTTCACCTATTCTTAATATTATAATTGTTTCTCTTCAAAGACTTATTGGAATATGTCGAAAGAGTAATTTTGGACATTTTATTTGAATTTTAAACTAAGCCTTCGCAATTGCTTAAGCGTTGGACAGCGACATCGATTTGGCAGGAGTCGATGGCACTGTCCTATGCTTAGAGGGTTGACACACTTTGCTGCCTCTGCTGCGGCATGAATGGCTATGGATAGTATGGATCAGCTACCTCTTTTGCTGCGCAGCAAAGGCAGCCCCGTAGCACGCTTTGCTGCGGCAGCAGGGGCTTTTTGCCGCTGCAGCAAGAAAAGTCGAACGACATTTTTTGCTGCAGCTGCAGGCGAGAGCACCTGCGGTGAAGTGCAACGTCCGCACTATTCTGCGTATGCTGCACTTCATTCGTCGACATGATTTCCCTTCTCGCTTCCATACAACAAATATCCATCAACCATTTGTTAAGGTACCTCCACAGCTTGGTGGGGTTCGCTTGCCCTTGTCACAGCAGTTTGCCACAGTAGCCACAATTAGTGTTATTTTGAGAATGGTACTGATACATACCGTAACCTCAACGATGTTGCTATAAATTTGCGTCAATTCGAGCCAATTGAATAAGAAGAATAGACTGTGCACCGTATTCCGGATTCTATCTCTCATTTTGCCTTCGCTTCATCATTGTTTATATCGAGGGCCACACCTTTCATTGTCAGATTTTGCCCTCGCCATGGTGAAAATGCAGCCATGCCACCCTCTATAGTAGGTAGTTTGGTCTATAGTAGTTTGGTGTGTCGCTCGTAGTGCCACGCGGGACTTCACAGATTTAGTGGGAGCAGGATACAGTAGTGCAGTCCGAAGGAAGAGGATAATAAGGTGTCTATACTAACTTCGGCCGGCTATTTACACGGTTTTTGAATCTAGTGCTCATGAGAAAGTTGACATAGATAATGGTAAAGTGGGAGAGGCCTGAGAAACGAGAGATGCACTTCGGATGAGAATTCCCACGCTTCTCATGGGAAAGAGGCTAGATAGAAGAGATGCAGATAGAAAAGGAGAAACATGGGAAACCGGAATTCAAATAGATTTCAAATATATTGCGACTTCAAATACAGTTCAGGCAAGGATTCAAAGAGATGGTGTAGTGAGAAAGTCACTATACCCTCACCATCACAACTAATCGTGTGGCCAAAACCACAAACCAATCTAAGGCTCTCAGGCGTCAATTTGCCCTACACGACAAACGGCGTCGCTAAAAAGCGCGCCCTGCTGTTTGCTGCGCGCATCCTTTGCGAAAGCAGTGTGCACCCTCTTTTGCTGCTCAAACCGGATTTTCTGCCACAGCAGTGTGCTCGAGCCTTAAGGCCCCCACAGAGTTCTGCGGCAGCGCCGCGGCCCTATACTTAACCATAGGGCAGAGACGCAGTGCTCGCCGCCGGCGGCGTCCCTGCCTTATCCTTAACCATAGCGGCGAGCGGCGTTGCCGCAGAACTCTGTGGGGCCTTTAAGCATTTGTCGCCGCTGCCGCTGCTGCTGCCAGGGGCTTTAGGCCTTGCTTAGTGTGCACGCGCGGCGCGCGACGCGATGCATGCGTAGTGGGCAAATTGATCGAGCGACGCGATTGATCAGTTCGGTCACTACACATGGCATCGCGTCGCGCGTCGCGTATACACTAAAAAAGGCCTTAAGGAGCGTTTCGTGTGCACGCAACGCGCGACGCGATGTAATAATGAACCCCATTTCGATCTTGCGACGCAAATCGAAGAATTAACTCAAGTTTGACGAACTCTAGTCATGGAGATCGACTACAGCCAGTTCTTGTTTGATCGTACTATTTTACTGGTGTTCGTTGCTTGTTTGTTCGTAGTGATCCAGTTCCATCGTGTTTCTGCCCTTTGCGACGTAATAAGCATAAACATAAACATGAACGTCGAATATGACTATTGCCTACGCCCACCGCTCTAAAGAGATTATTTCATCTAATTGCACGTGTGTATCGCAGTCATCTACAAAAATGAAATTTCTAGTTCGCTCTAGTTTCGCGGTGTGGTCCCATTTTTTCTTGCTACGCTGAGTAGAGACTCTGCAGCAAGTTATTTATATACGATGAGTTGGAATAACAGAGAAGCGAAGCGGACACGCATGACGAATGAAAAATCGCTATTGAGCATGAGACGAGAGGCAGGCATGAAAACAAGAGTTCACACAAAGATGGAAAAACATCTGCTTTGGTGTGCAGCTGGAAACGCTTCGTGTGAATCGAATAGGGTAGTATAACGAGGGCGCTTCGAACATAGCCTGACGTGATTCTGTTAGACACAAAACATCTACTGGTGACTGCTGGACCAAGAAAACCTCTGCGTCGTCATTCAGAAAAGTAAGGGCGACTAGTGAAGGAGGACCAATAAAGGTGAACCAGTAAACGGGGGTGGGGCAGTAAGAGGGGACCAGTAAAGGGGGCACCAAGGGGGAACCGTATCTTACGTAGAAGGTCAAAGAGGTCACCGTGGAGTTTCTCAAAGCGACCTATATAGGGTTGTAGGGCGTTGTCTGGGAAGCACCATAGTGGTTTCCAAATTTCCTGCGGACGTCTGGGTAGGTCAAAAATGGCAAAACAGTATACCGCTTCAGTGCGGGCCGATAACGCAAAACTGACGCATGGAATACCCTTGTCGTGCCCACAAATAGTCCTACGAAAGGTTTGGAGCTTCAATCATTGCTAGAACGTAGGAACTGATTAATTCCTAATTGAAGCGAGACGGCGCATTCACGGGAGGCGCGCGCCAGTATGGCGCCAGTGACCGGATGGCCGGGTGGTTAGCGTGGGAGACTTGTGGGAGGGGGAGGTCGAGGGTTCGATTCCGGCGGTGTGGTTTCTACATTGCTGGGTGCACATCTTGCGTTTTGCCACCGTAAAGTGCTTTTCTGTCACGTCTAGGTGTCATATTCTATTTCCAACCCTGATTTCAACCTTCTGTGATACGATTTTACTTCAAAACACAAGTCACGCTAAGGAATATGCAATAAACTGTTTGCTTTGTGCTTTGCGTACGCGTGGGTGGCAGCTGGGTATGTGGACACGCATCAGGGCCCTTCTCAACACCGGCGGACTACGCCTTCGATGAAGTGCCTGTCGACATGTCCTGCCAGGAAGCTTCCGGCTGCTCTTCCTTGGCATTTATCCGCTGCTGCTGGTTTTAGAAACTGCTTTGCTTCGCGTGTTTTATAGAACGTTACCACAGCTGATAATCAGTTTATTGCATATTCATTAGCGTGACTTGTGTTTTGATGTAAAATCGTATCACAGAAGGTTGAAATCAGGGTTGGAAATCGAATATGACTTTTAGTCGTGACAGAAAAACATTTTACGGTGGCAAAAATGCAAGATGTGCAGCTAGCAATGCAGAAACCACACCGCCGGATTCGAACCCTCGACCTCCCTCCCGCAAGTCCACCACGCTAACCACCCGGCCATCCGGCCACCGGTGCCATAGTGGCGCGCGCCTCCCGTGAATGCCCCGTCTCGCTTCAATTAGGAATTAATCAATTCCTACGTTCTAGCAACGACTGAAGTTCCAAACCTTACGTAGGACTATTTGTGGGCACAACAAGGGTATTCCAGGCGTCAGTTTTGCGTTATCGGCCCGCACTGAAGCGGTACAGTTTTTTGCCATTTTTGACCTACCCAGAGGTCCGCAGGAAATTTGGAAAAAACTATGGTGCTTCCCAGACAACGCCCTACAACCCTATATAGGTCGCTTTGAGAAACTCCACGGTGACCTCTTTGACCTTCCTCGTTAGTATTTCACTTGCCAGCTGGCTCTGCATTTTTGGGATTATCTAAGGAACGAACACTATAAAGTAATATAAAAATTCCTTGACCGGTATCTTCACATTAGTAGTCTTCCTCTTTAATAGGTTGGTTCCCGATGTTTGTTTCGTTTTTATTCTGCTTGCAAAAACTTGAGCTTAAGTTCCTTTGCGATGTTTGTTTGCATGGTTTACAGAATAAAATAATAAATAATAAGATTGTGAAGGGTAAACAAACCTTAGGTAGCACGTGCCGAAGAGCTTCGTGACTTGATAGTTGAGCATTGCAGTGCGGCACTCGGCGTAAACTCGCAACGGCCACGATAGAAGTATGAGAGAGAACAACCTGAAACTTGCTCTCATTGCATTTGGAAGCATTTGGAAAATAAATAGCCTCGTTTTAGGATGCGCAAACATTTGAAGTGGAGCTGAAATCAGCGTTCAGCTGATAGGACCGAACCAAGAACCTCGACTCGGGAGTGATCAAGAGCGTTTCGGCTGCGTTAACGCGCCCAAATAGAACAATAGAACAAGCCTAAGGTCCCGTTTATGCTCCCGTCGCTGAGGGACGCGATTTGAACGGGGCGATGCGTCCCATCGCGTAGCGCTGTTTTAGACGACGATGAGCACACTGAACAGCTGCCAACGCAGTCAGCCCTAGTTTATAATTGCGCCGCCACGCGGCGCGGCTCCACGATCGCCATGGATATCGATTTTTCGCGCAGTCCGGTCGATATCTATCTCGATCATCGTGCCGCGCCGCGCAGCGGCGCAACTATAATCTAGTATAAACTACCAAGTATAAACCTCCTCGGCTTCCTCAGTTTTCCTCAGCATTTTTCTCTTTCTCGTTGTGTTTTTTATTTTCGTTGCTGACTCCCTCTGCTTTGTTTTTCGTTCATGGCTACTCTTGTTCCGATTCTGGTCATCGGCGCTCATATCCGAAGAAGCCGAGGTGGAATTTATGCTCGGAGGAGTCATTTGCAGCTTTAATGTTAGATGGCGCCTATATGTTTACTTTTTACTTTCTCGTTGAGTGCTTTCCTAATCTCGCTTCCAATATCTAGTACAACAAGAATGCGAAAATAAACACCATGTAGCGTTAAAAATGCAAGCGATGGTCACCTCTGGCGCCGAAAGTCGGCTAGCCTCTTTCCACACCGGTCGCAAACGACCTGCATAGAACAAAAATGGTCAAGAGCATAACACCGCAACAGAGGACGTCGGCAACAAACACAAAAGAGGAAGCATAACAAGAAAGTAAAATTAAGTGCTTGTATACTCGGCTAAGGGCAACTGGAGCAGCAACATCGCGCCCCATTCCACCGAGATCAATTGCATCGCGCCGAATTGGAAGAGACGTGATCCGACGGTGAGCTGCGCGATCAATCCATCTGGTTTTAATGCGTGGCCATCGCTTCGCTCGGCATCGAAGTATAAATAGGATCTAATACATAACCAAGTTGCCACAAGCTATCCTGTAGAAGTTGAAAGTGTGATACATATCACAAAGAAGTTGACTAAGGCCTATGTTATACTTCGGCGACGCGTCGGCGACAGTGTTACGCGGGCTGATACATACTCAGACGTTCGTTATCTAGGACCCGTACAACCAGTTGCTATTGTGGTGAGGACCTGTTCCTGTGTATATACCTGTATATACAGATGCATATACATGTGTATACATAGTATATACCTACTTATATGCGTATGCACATTTATGTGTGTAGGTATGAGCTGGACATATGTAAATATACGGCTGCACAAGAATCCTGCAACACTCTAGCAACAGGAGTCGACCCTTAAGCCTAATGGTATACTTCCACAGGAGCGTCAACGGGGTGCAGGTAATCGCGCCGGGCCCCCTCAACTGGCCAATCGGCGCAGCCCGCCACACCCACTGCAACAGGATCTCACTACAATAGCAACTGGTTGTGCGGGTGCTAGATAAAAAACGTCTGAGTAGTGCTTAGCAGCCCACGCGACACTGTCGCCGACGCGTCGCCGAAGTATAACATAGGCCTAACACTGATTTTTATCTTCAGCTTTAGCTCTTTCGTTAGAAGTGAGGGAAATGACATGTTATTTTTCTGCAAGAGTTCCAAATCTGAACGTAGAGATCACTTTCGCTCTTCTGAGCCGCGACATGGGCACTTATCTTGTGAAATAGGGACCTTTCCCAGCCTTCACTAGTCTAACTTAAGGTCAATTATTAAGTTGTCCCACATAAGTCCCCGCCGTTTTTTTTTCAACGATTCACTGCAGATTTCGCCGGTGGTCTCTTGCATAGCGCTGCATGGTTTTCGAAATAGAATGATTTGCTCTATCAGAACATGTATTGCATTTCTTTTTCTTCTTGAATTTTGTCAATTTTTAGGTCGTTGAAGTGAAGAGTGAAAAAGTAGCCATTTGTGTACTTGTTCTCTCCGCTTAGGTTTGTAATTTTTTGCGCAGTTTTTTATAGCGTTTGGAAGACAATGTTCTATACTACAAGAATATGTGTTAGTGCTATTTGCTCATTTGTCCTTTATTGATTTTTAGGCCATCAAAATGGGACGTCCGAAGGAGGATGGTTATTTTTGCCGACAGCTCCTGCTCTGTGGTTGGACTTTTTGGGTTGGTGTTATATGTCATTCGAAAGAGAATGTCTTGCAGTCAGAATTTGTGTCGCGTTTATTGGCTCACGCTGATTTCTGTCTAATATCAACCACTGAAGTAGGAGGAGTTGTTGGTGAAGACGATTTTTCTCTTTTTGGCATTTTGTTGATATTCAAAAGAAATCAATAAACGCGACACACATTCTTATAGAGCAAGACATTCGCTTTCGAATGCCATATAACATCAATCCAAGAAGTCTAACCACAGAGCAGGAGCTGTCGGCAAAAATAACCATCCTCGTTCGGATGTCCCAATTTGATGACCTAAAAATCAATAAAGGACAAATAAGCAAATAGCACTAACACATATTCTTGTAGCACAAAACATTGTCTTCCAGATGCTATAAAAAAAGTGCGCAAAACATTGCAAACCTAAGCGGAGAGAACAAGTGCGCCAATGGCTACTTTTTCACTTTTTCACTTTTCATTTCAACGACCTAAAGATTGACAAAGTTCATAATGAAAAAAGAAACGCAATAAATGATCTGATAGAGCAAATCATTCTCTTTCGAAAGCTGTGCAGCGCTATGCAAGAGACCGCCGGCGAAATCTTCAGTGAATCGTTGAAAAAACTGCAAGGACTTATGGGACAACCTAATAAATTCGACCGGATTATCCAACAAAGTTATGCTCTTATTGAATTCTTGATTGTCCTCGTTGCGGGGACCTGTCCACGTTTAATGCCATTTGTTGAGATGTTCCTTCGTTGAACCAGAAATAAAATTCGTGTTCGCGTTTTGCGGAAACGTCACAAGCTTGTCCTAGGCTGTACCGTCATCAATCAAGGGCTGTGACAAGCCATTTAAATGGATGAATTTTTAATTAGACGCGGATATCAAACGTAGACAAGCATAACAACATTGGGTAGACATGTAAAATAAAAACAAAATATGAAGTGTAAAAGTAAAATCGTGGTTATTACAAATTATGAGTACAAACAAAGTTTGAAAATGGAAAATATCATTTTTTGTTAAACTCGACCATTTTCACCTTTAAGCAAACACTTTCTAATCTTTCTAATTTAAAACCGGTCGCCTTTAGAAATAAACTAAACATTTTGAAAGCCAAGTCATACATTTCTAAAGTTTAATTTTGTCCAGCATAGCTAAAATTATCCCTTTTGATTTTTAAAATTAAAAATTCATGCACAAAAGTGGAATTCATACACAATAAAGGATAAAGGATGAAGGACGACGTTATTCAATCCCCTTTGGGATGCGCCACGCATTCTACTTATACGGGATGTCGTGGAGGCGATATGAATGCGTATTTGGCCATACAATGACTTGCGGTGGCCAGCCGATGAACAAGTCAGCGCTTCATCCTTCCCAGACAAGTCTGGTACCAATTCACCGACCTCGGAGGGATGGAAGGCTTGGTTGGCCTGGGCGGGAAATCCGAACCAGGACCTCGTATCGGGTGCAGGCGACAGCGGCGCCTCCTCCGACTGCGCTCCACGCGCCCATCCATACACAATATGGGTTGGAATAGCCTTTCTCCGAAGACAAACTGTGCTGCTCTCTAAAGTTTAAGTTTTCTTTAAGCATGGTAAGGGTTCAATTACCCAAGTATGGATGCATGCCATGAATGCCAGATCGACTTCGTTCAGCACGAATTCATACTCCACAGGGTACTTTTAAAACCTTACGGACCGTCCCTCCTTACTGATGAGCTCAGGGAACGGTTATCCAGTTTGGTTGGCTTCCGTCTAAGGGCACGTGCGAAACGGGAACCAAACTACTACCTTGTTTTTGGTTGGTTTGGTCTTCTTAGGCTTTTTATTTGGTTTATAACATTCAACGCGAACTAGAATGGGAAGGCATGGGAGTGAAGGTCGACGGTCGGCAACTACATCATCTTCGCTTCGCTGACGACATCGTGCTCATAACACCGAGCATCAGTCAGGCGGAGCGAATGCTGGCCGACTTCGATCGTGTATGTGGGAATGTTGGACTGCAGCTGAATCTTACGAAGACGATGTTCATGAGGAACGGACGAGTTTCTGATGCCCCTTTCTCGCTCAACGGAACGAACATCTCCGAATGCTCCAGCTACGTGTATCTGGGTCGCGAAGACAACATGGCCAACGACCTAGCACCAGAGCTGGGCAGGAGGAAACGAGCGGCTTGGGGAGCTTTCAAGAGCGTCGAAGAAGTCGCGAAGAAGACGAAGAATGCCCGACTCCGTGCCCACCTATTCGACTCCACTATTCTTCCTGCCCTAACATACGCCTCAGAGACCTGGGCTATACGAAAGCAGGATGAACACGCGATCAGTGGAATCGAGAGGACGATGCTCGGAGTGACACGACTCACGCAAGTGAGAGAAGGCCTCCGGAGTTGCGAGCTTCGTCGACGTTCGAAGATCAGAGACCCTGTCGCGTGGGCCAAGTTGTCGAGAATTAGGTGGGCCGGCCACGTAATGCGCTTCGCAGACACTCGCTGGACGAGAGCCATCACCGACTGGATTCCGCGGGATGTCAAAAGAACACCAGGACGCCCACCAACGCATTGGTCGGACTTCTTCGTGAAAGCCCTGAACGACCGATATGACGCTCTTCGTGTCCCTCGAGCGAGGAGGATCCATTGGAGCACTCTGGCACATACAGGGACGAATGGAGACGCTACTGGCGCCGGCTCGAGCAAGTCGATGATTAACGGGACGACAGGTGATACAGGTGAACATTCATCAACCTTTCGTTTTCCTCTTGTCAATAAACGTGCTGATTCAATCTACTAAATCATCTTGAAGAAAGGCTAAACGGCCTAAATTTCACAAGTGTTACCAGAAAATCGACGCGCGAAGAAACCATGGTGGAGTGCCGCGAAAGACGAGCATATCCTCGAGAATCGAGACATCAGAGAGATCCATGCCTTCTCGGACCTGAAAACATCACATTCAGTCGCTAGACGACAATGTTCGACATCGCATTCACAGCTTCAAGGGATCGCGTTCACCTAAGCACACCCTACCACGCAGCTCTGTGTGAGCGCTGCTGGTGAGTTATTTCGTCAAGAGTTGTTTCAAAAAGGGCCGTGGAAAGCAATGAGGCACAGAAATAGCCACATAATTTCGCCTAAGTGGTAGACAAAAACGATCTTTGGACCGCAATAAGAGCCTAACGAGGGCAGCTATTGCGTGCAAGAGGATGAAGGCGATTATAAGGGACCGGCCGTGACACGAATTCTGACGTGTCATAGATCATCTGCATCCTCATGGTAAAAATCTTATTGTTTGGCTAGGAGAAAACATTTATTTTGCTACTGAATATTTTGTTGTGATCGAAACTTTTGTGCCTGAGGAGACTCGATCTCGTACCCTTTACTTTACGGGCAGAATGCTACCCATTACGCCACCGAACACAACATCCTGAAACGGAGTTTTTATCGCTACGAAACATCATGATACAATGAATATCCTATACCGATGTGGGCTGAAGACAAATACAAAAAGCTGAAAAATAAAACCGTCTATATACCCTAAACCCTCTACATGTAGGGTGCGTATAGCGCAGTCGGAGGAGGCGCGACTGTCGCGTGCACCCGATACCAGGTTCCTGGTTCGGATTTCCCGCCTAGGCCAACCAAGCCTTCCATCCCTCCGGGGTCGGTGAATTGATACCAGTCTTGCCTGCGAAGGATAAAGCGCTGATTTGTTTATCGGCTGGCCACTGCACAAGTCATTGTAAGTCATGTAAGCGTTAAAATCGCCTCCACGAGATCCCGAAGAAGTAGAATGCGTGGCGCACCTCAAAAGGGATTGATTGTCACCGTCCTTTATCATTTACCCCTCTTATATATACCATCTTAAGATTTGAAATTAAATGCAAACCCTTCCCAATCGAAATGACCCTCAGACAGCTTAAATTCCAGGCTCAATAAGATGGTCAGAATATTTTTTTTTGTTCAAGGAAAAAAGGAAAAGGAAAAATTGTTTGAAACTTTTAGCTTACCTGCCCCAATAAGTGTAATAAAACAAAATTTTTATTTTTTAGAAAAATAAATTGTTAAAATTTGTATTAAAGCAGAGCAAAGCAGACATATTGCGTATTAAATGTCAGATCGCGCCATGCTCTCAAAAAGATCATCGTAACTTTTACTTGAATGATAGTGCAAATTTCCATTTACATAAGCCATCAAAGTGAGGGAGGATATGTGTGTCCTTTGCAATTGTTTTTGTCGTATCGTTAACAGGTGCCAAACTCCATGCAAACAGAAATTCTGCTGTCAATCGAATAAAAATCGCGACGTCTTGGAAGAGGGCATGGTGTAATCTCATTTTTCGGGACTGAAAATAGCCGCTTTCCTGTTCGTTAAAACAGCGCTTTAAACCACTATTTTTCCTCAACAATTTTTTTTATAAAATGTCAAACAATGTGTTCATTTATTGCATTGGTGAATCAAAACTTCAAAGAAAGTACTAAAGCTTCTCTTGAACAAAAAATCATTCTAACCTTTTTGAAGAGGCTCATTTCGATTTGGAAGTGTTCACTCTGCCTTCAAAATTCTTAGGTTTAGAAGGGTGTCCAATTGAATTTGAAAAGTGAACAATTCAACGTGAAAATGGTGCATTTGAAATAGGAATGATGTGGAGGATCACCATTCTTTATGTGGCACGATATTTCTACCCTGTTTGAGATTTGAAGCATTCAAATGGTCCAAGTAAATGTAAGGGTAATAGCACTGAAAAAAGAAAGGTACTGGAAAATAAGTGTAGGAATTCTTAGGAGAACCCCTCGTGTAATTATAGCCTCCAATCTAGCTGAAACAAGGCCGCATTACTCACATGGACATTTTTGACGGAGGGCCTATTCATCAACTGTGGGCGAAAGGCGATTTTTCATGCGACTGTGTTGTACTGCCATTCCCTCTCATGGAATATGAATCAGTGTTTTTGCAATAGGTCTGGTAATTATAGGCAGCCTCGCCAGCCGCCTGCAGTAAAATATCAGCCTCTTTCAACTGTCTCAATTCCTAGCAGCTATAACACCTGATTTTTCCATTTTCTAGAGGGTTTTTTTCAAACTCAAAGACTTCAAGATATTCGCGATCGCCACAAAACGGCTTTGTAAGCAATCTACTACTGATGAAAATTTAATTTTTCAGCGCTAAGAAAATAAGAAAATAGACACTGCATTCCGGATCTATCCTAATGGTGGGGGGGGGACACTTCATCCAGCCATTTTGACAACGCTAAGATTGAAATTGAGCTATTTCTTGGCGGCTACACACTGAGCTGGCATTCCAGAGGGCTACAAATCTCTACCAGGAGTTGGTCATCTTGTTTAGGTCTGTTTGGCTTTTCTTGGAGTGCCCCCCTCCGACTCGGATAGATCCCTGATTCCTGCATTCCATCTAGTCTTCAAATTGCCGTCCTTGTCATGACTTCCGTATCACGGAGTCATGATACTTCCTTCAATCGATAATCGGTTGAGGGCCTCGAGGCGAGGTCGATGGACTGCCCGCCCCCTGGAAACTGTATATAAGCAGTTGCCACCATGTTTGGATTGCATCACGATCCAATAGGTTTTTGGTGGTTCACATGGTAGAGGACTATTCAGGCTTCTTTTACTCATTGTTTATTGTGCGTAACAACAATATATTGAATGGCGAACACTTCTTATTGCTCTCACTGTGGATCTTGTAGTCTTGCTCGTATTGTCCCTCTCATCGTTTGTGTAGGCCTGTTGGCCTGGACTCTTCTAGTTAGTTCTTCAGTCTCTTTGGCTGGGTCATGTTGACCCTGAGCCTCTTCGTTATGGCACGGGCCTCGGATTGGGCCTCGGACAGGATGGACAGTCCGAGCCCTAGTGGCTGCCGGTTGAGGCGCACAGGCGCCTGAGCAGGATCTTGCGAGGTTCGAGCCGTGTGTCGGACGAGAGCGAGGAACCGAACCGAGTCGAGTCGAGCCGAGTCTTGAGAGGGCTATTGATAGGGTTATTGAGAGTACAGCCCATGAGAGGGCCAAGTAGTCGTAGTAGCCCTAGTCGGAGCCGTAGCAGCCGAAGAAGCTAGCCCGCTGCCCCGTGGCAACTGCTTATATACAGTTTCCAGGGGGCGGGCAGTCCGTCGACCTCGCCTCCAGGCTGGCTGGCCCTCAACCGATTATCGATTGAAGGAAGTATCATGACTCCGTGATACGGAAGTCATGAAGTCCTCATGAGCATAAAAATGAGAATGATTTCTGCTCTAGTAAATGGTGTCAAGGAGTGATCTTATTTTGAGTTCTGTGTGTTGTAGTAGAGACGTTCCATGCCTAGTAGTGATTGCCAGCACCTGTTGTCCTTTGCACTTTCGAATTTCATATGCTAGTGGTCCCCGTGCGAAAGTTTCCCGCGCTACCGTAACCCGACGCCTATATAAGGCGAGTCCGCAGTGATGAGTCATTCATTCAACGTCTGTCTTGGCCCCGAGCGGCCGGAAATAAACTCGTCTTCCAAGCGAACGTGTTCTCCGGCCATCCCAGCGGGTCGACAACGTTGACTATAGAGTGTTCCAAGTGAGTAAAAATAAAAATAAAATGCATCCGAGCAACAACTTCAAATAGCACGTTAAATCTGCCTATACCAAAACTGGAGGACTTGGAGTTGGAAGCTATATTTTATTCCGCTCTAACTATGAGAATGCACTTTCATAAAATTATCTTCTCGGTTTTCTACTGGATCGTTGCATATAAAATGGCCAACTTTGCTACCTAAATTTCTGGTCGATTTTTTCGTGGCTACAAATTGTCTATAGTTTCTGAAAGCGCAGAATCTCCGTTTTCTTACCATTCATTCAGTCATTTATTCTTGCCAATGCATTTGATAGGACACAGTGTACACACTGCAGAAGAAAATAAGAGTAACTGGCCGAGAAATACTAAAAACACTAAAAGGGAGAGGAGAGAAATAGTGCCGACAACTTAGAGAAGTGATAAAATTTAATCCAAAAAGCGAAAGAAGAAAGCTAAATAGAGCTCAGCAGGAGCAAAATCAGTGTTAAGGGACTTAAGCACATTCCTCCTATCTTTGTTTAGAAACGAAAAGTCAGCAGTTTGCCGAGCTTTGAGTCAGATGATAAGCAGATGGGCACGATGCTACTGCCATAGGAGGTAACGGCCACAGCTCGTAACATCAACGCTGCATTTGGGGAGGATTTCGCCAAGGAACGCACAATTCGCCACTGGTTGGAAGGGTTTCGATCTGGAGATGAACGTGTCGAAGACGAAGACCGAGGTAGGCCGCCATCACTTCTCAACGGCGACCAACTTAAAGCCATGGTGGAGGCGGATCTGCGTCAAACTGTGAGGGAGCTAGTAGCGGGGCAGACATAACTCCAACGCCGCGCGAACCCCCCTGGCGTCGAAATTGGACGAGTTGTCGTGGTCCGATGCTTCCGACGGCTAGGAACGCTTCGTACAGGGACACGCCTTTGCCTTATTTCGATGGCGATGGTATATGAATGTGGTTTCAATAGGACGATCAGCGACAGTTTATACAGGAATCCTGGTCAGGTGGATGGTTTCTGGTGTCAGTATTTGCCATCTACAACTTCTTCGGTCAATTTTTACCCGTGATTATGGTTATACTACGGAAAAAGATCACGATCACCCATTCTCGGATCAATTGTCCTTCTGCAGACTGTTGCCTACCACATTCTGTGGGATCTTAAGTTCCTTGCTAGGGATGTAGTCTGGGAGCTAAAACACTGAGAACATTTCGTGCTCCGCGGCTAACCATGCGTCACCGAGCGCACGTCCGCGTTTCAGCGCCGCGACGTCGCACGCGGCTAGCTCGCGACGTCGCGTTGGAGTTAGGTCCTGGAGCCAGCCAGTAGAGCATTTCGCATTGACAGAAGCACAGTCGCCACTTGAATGCGTTCGGAAAAGTAAAGAAATTGGATGAATGGATCCTGCACGAAGTGACCGCCGGGCAGATGCAGAAGCGCCACGTCACCTGTGTTTCGTTAGGACTGCAAATCTAAGGCCTATGTTGTACTTCTCTGTGGACGCTGTGTTGTAGGGGTTGCTACGCAGTGCGTAGCAGCCCGCACAACACAGCGTCGCCGAGAGCTCTGTAGGGGGTGTTACACTTCCGCCGCCGACGTCGCCACAAATGGGCCGACGACGTCTGTGGCGACGTCGGCGTAAATTTAGTTTCAATGCGATTTAAAGAAAAAGGCCTAAACTCCAACAAAGAAATTCAACGAAAATGCTGGTAAAATCGTTGAATTGGTAAATGAGTGTCGAGGGCTCGAAACATATTAAGGCAAGCACACAATGTAAGCAAATTCGAGGCAGATGTGATCACCTAGCGGTTCTATCCGCAGTCTGGCTACCAAATGATGACATCGAAAACGCGCTGCGATGCTAACAATGTGCTCCGATGCTCCTGTTGACGACGTCGCCGATGTCGCCACAGAATCTATCGACGACGTCGGCGACCGGCTGTCGTAACGTGTTGCAGCATCAGCGACGCATTGCCGAAGTATAACATAGGCCTAAGGGAGTCTTTTTTGGACAGGACGACATGCGACGAAAAATAGATCTTTCACGATAGTCTTCGTCACTCTGCACAGTGGTGGACTAAGAATGAGATGCCCAAGAAGATGCCGAAACCAAGCCTCCATCCGAGGAAGACCATGATGACTGTTTGGTGGACATTGGCATAGCATAGTCCATTACAAATTCTTGAAGACTGGAGAAGCTGTCAAGTGGAGAAGTACTGTGCCGAAGTTGAAGTGATGCACCAGAAATTGATTGAAAAACAGCCGGCTTTGGTCAATCGAAGAGGCCCAATCCTGCTGCATGCCATGCGCGTCCGGTGTTTCAAAAATTGTTATCCAGAAACTGGATGAATTGGGATACGAAACTCTGCCACATCGAGCATATTCAGCATATCTGCCCCTTGCGATTATCATTTTTCAAGCATTTAGATCGCCTTGTGAAGGATAAAAAATTCAGCAACCAAGGTGATGTTGAAAATGACTTCTTACGTTTTGTTAATTCTCGTAGTTCTAATTTTTGCAGAGATGGAATGTCTAATGGTAAGCTATTTTCGAGTCGGGAAGTGTGCATTAATTATAACGGTGCTTATTTCGATTAATAAAATGACTTCCAGGCCAAATTGTGTTCTGTCAAAGTTTTCATTCAAAATCGGCCATTTCATATGCAACGATCTAGTAGTCAAGCTTTCATCGGAAAAATCTTGAATACAAGAAAATTTTAAAAAATGAGTTCCTACAGTTTATGAGCTCTAACAGGCCAATTGTCCTCAAATGGAAACTTCTTATCAGTGGCTTTTACTGTTAAAATGTAGCAGTTCAGAAGGTTGTTTCTGGTTGATATTACAGTTAGGATTATTTGGATTTAGTAGCCAAAAACTGTCGAGACTTTCGGTCGGGCAAAATATTGTAGAATGTTGGAACATGATGGGAGGATTCAGAAGGTTAGTTGAGCACCCTGAGCTTATTCTCTAGGAGACAATATATAAGCCATCGAATGCTCCTAATAGCCCGTACGGAGCAACTCTCCGTATCACCCACCTCCATGTAGTCGTCCCGGGTCTCGTTCTCGTTGAAGAATCTCGTCCGCTGCTGCTCGAACTCTCGGGCCGCTTGCATGCAGGCGAACACAAAACCTCGAGTCACCCGTACTCGCGTCAGCGGAAATCGTTCGAGGTCGATCACCGCTTTTGAGATGTCCTAGGAAAATGGGTATCAGATGATGAGTTTCACTGCTAATATGGAAGACAGTGTATGTCGCGAATATGGACAGCATTGGACGATGGAAACGCTCTAGTCAATCACAACCAATCAGAGCACCGACCGAACAAGCCAACCAGCCAGGATACAGACTGTACATGTCTCCTCTGAATGACACACCCATACGATGCGGTCTGATTGACTGGCCTTCCAGTGCTGCCGACATTCGCGACATGGGTCCGAAAAACCTATCAAAAGTAGCAGACTGCCACTTTGAAACTTCTTACACATAGATCGCCTTAAAACTCCACAGGGACAAGCGCACAAAGCTACATATGTACCAGATCCAGCTTACCTTCACCCCACAGACGTCGTAGATGAAGACGTTGCCGGCCGAATGTGAGTCCACCCGCTCGTAGTAGACCTGCGTCGCCGGAACAGCGTCCCCGTTCCGATACCTGCCGAAGGAATTTCGAACTCGAATGAGGCAAGCAGAAGGCGAACCTACTACTCACCTAGTGACCTGTCGCGTTTTGCGGACGTAATGGTAGCAGACGCTCTTCCACCAAACGATGGGCAGCGAGTTTCGCAAAGATTTCAGGTACTGGAGTGCGTCTTCGACGGATACCTAAACACCAAGCTTCAGGATTGAAATCGCAAATCTGGAACGGTTCCATCCCCCCAAATGCCCCAATTAAAAAGCGTTTTTAGAGCCCATTATCTAATAGTGACGGCAAGGTTCTCGACTGAGCTCGAAGCAAATGCAAAGGCTACTCAAGCGGCCCATAACATCAACAAGCTCGTCATAACAACTACTCACTACGGTTGACTTATACCTAACAAGCTTACTGGGAGGTTAATACGAATTCATAAAAACCTAAACGAGGCAACACGCCACTCTGAGGGACAAGATCACACTTCATATTGGAGCCACTTCCGTACTTCATGACCAACTCTGTTTCTGAACTCTTGCGCTTTGTTAATAGGTTCTAAGGAAAGTTTTCCGTCACTCACTTTGGTGTTCCGCCAAATTTTTGGAAATTATTCTGGAACCCTTTTCACAATAGCCTGTGACCTACATTTACCACTATTGTCGGCGCATTCTGTTACGACTATGGCAAAAAATCGTTCTGAACTTCAAGCATGTTCGACTGCTTCTGCTCTAGTCCTAGTTCCAAAGTTTCAGAGTTGTTCCAAAGAGTTCCAAACAGGGCTGGGCGGAAATTTTAAAAATTTTCCCAGAATACAGAAAATCGCGTTCGTCAGAAAACAGAAAACAGAAAAGCCAAAAACGCCAGAAAATCAGAAAACAGAAAATTTCAAAATAGTTATTTAAGTTGCATAAGTTGCTTGAATCTTACTTAAACAGGAAGCTTATTATTATGAAGGTCTAGAAATCGTAAAAATCACTCTAAGGGCATAAAATTTTCAAGTAGAGGACTCATCAACGTTTCAGATTACTTCATAAGGAAAACGACATTTAGCTAGCGCCCATTTTTGACAGTTCCGTTTTCATTTTAATTTAAATTTTGTCTAAACATTTTAGAACTGACAATGTTTAGCACTACTTGAGTGAAGGCTATTACAAATTGCTGCCAACAAAAGCCTTCAAGCTCACGAAATCGCTTCACAAAACGATAAATAACGTGAGGAAACAAATGAACATATATACCCACCTTCAGTTCAGGATCTGAGATTTACACATAGCTACAATAGGAGATGGACAAAACTTAGATCGCGTTGAAAAAAAAAACCGCCCGCGCAATCGATTCGGTCAGGTGTTCGCGGTGGAGCGCGCTTCCGCACTGTGGAGGTGACGCGGGACGAGGCGTCCGGCGCGTTTGGATTCCAAACATTTTGAAATTTTCTGTTTTCTGACCCAATTTTGCCCCATTTTCCCAGAAAACAGAAAACAAAAAAATCGTCTAAAATCGCCAGAAAATCAGAAAACAGAAATTCCGCCCAGCACTGGTTCCAAAGTCCTATCACTGCCTCCCACGACTCAGCGCAAGTATGGTTCAGGAATTTGAGAACGGAGACTGTTGCATAAAGGACCGAACACGGTCTGGAAGGCCGGTTGCAGTGATTGGGGAGACCTTCTGGAGCTGGTTCAGAAGGAAACTCGCGGCCTTGGGAAGATATACAGGAACGGTGGATGGATACCGCATGAACGCGGCCATCAGCTACAGACGCGCCAGCATGCGTACATGAACTTCTTGACTTTACGGCAGAACTTTCTTGTCTCGTCACTGGTGACGAGAAGAGGTGGTCTACGTTATCCACACGCGAAAGCGTCTGGTTCGGTCGCGGCGAAGCAGGAATTCCGACGTTAAGACTGAAATATCACCCAAAAAAGAGTGTCTGGTGGGATTGCAAAGGAGTCAATCACTAGGAGCTGCTACCTGCACACACTACTGTCACTAGCGACGTCTACTGAGGCAGTTGGAAGCGCCTAGAAGCGGTCCTTCGTGGAAAACAAGACGAGGACTTTTTCCTTCACGAGCATGCGGTCCACATGTTGCAAAGGAGACACGGAAAAACTCCATTTTTTCGGACGGCATGTTCTGGCCCACCTTCCGTATTCACCGGATCTCGCTCAAACGGACAACCATCTGTTTCCATCGTTGTCGACCCATTTGCAGGAGAACCAATTTGACGACAGGGAGCAACTTGAAGAGGGCCTCGCTGAGTTTTTCCGTCAAAACCCCAAGAATTCTATAGAAGCGGGAACTACAAATTACCTGACAATTGGGGATATGTTGTAGATAACAATGGTGCATATGTTGGTTAATTGTCATATGTTTGGAACAAGGGAACGATGGAAAAATTGCATCTAACAACTTATGTGCATAAATATTACAGCCTATTTTGACTGACTGACTGACTTTTACGTTGACTTTTACGTTAAGCTTGTTTTACGTGCTCGAAAGCATGCGTTATTTGATCAGACATCAGTCATTAATCGGTTTAATTACCCAAGTTTGAGGTGCATATCTAATAATGATAAGAGCGCTGCAATTTCGCTCCGTTGACAGGAAAAAGAGTGACCTTTTTCATGGTGGCCAGCTTGGATCGACTGTGCCAGCACTCCATCACGTAGACGATGTAGAGCATCAGGCCGAAGACGATCGGCACGAAGTTGTAGCCCTGAGCGCACGGACCGTGATGGTATCTGCAATGATAGTGGTGGTTAAGGTCTTTCTCTCAAGCAGTTTGTCTGTACAGCTCATCCCGTCTACACGTTCTGTCGTGCTCGTCGACGGAAGGCTCATTCCGTGTCTTAATGAGCCTAAATGACCTTGTTTTTCGACGATGAGTCGGGCTGTCTCGGAAAACAACTCGGCAGAGCAAATCGCTGCATTAGGAATCGCTCCACGCACAACAACCCCTCAGTCGACAACGGATTTTATCCGTTATCATGCTGTGTATTATTAAACCAGCCCCAAAAACCTTGTAAGACTTCAGAAGGTGCTGATTCAAGACTGTAGTATCCGGAGATTTCAAAGAGGTGGTAAATACAGTAGTATATTTGGAAATTCAAATGCGAGTTGATGATAGGGATTCCCAAGCGGCGTTCAGGGTATTCGGTGCAGTAAAAAAATGTTTGGAAAATCCAAAGAGTTCAAGGTTTCAGCAAATTCCACCAAAAACAAATTGAAAATAAATAAATAAAACATATGCAATTTTTACATCAAATTGGACACATTTCAAATCAAATTGGCACTCGTGTAAGCTAGCCTAAGACTTTTGACATAGAAGCGAACTCTTCCAAATTAAAATGTCTTCTTCTAAATACATGAAACTAGAGACTTTCCAAAAAAGGTAAGAATAATTTTTGTTCAAGAAAAATTTGGTACAACTCTCTTTGAAGTCTCAATTCACCAACCAAATAAGTGAAAACATTGTTTGAAATTTTATGTCTTTATTTTTTGAGAAAAATTGTTTGAAGCTCGTTTTAAGAGCAGAAAAAAGGCCGCTTTAGTGGCTGAAACAGCTTTTCGTGTGCATGGCGCGATCTGATCTTTTAATGCGTTATATGCTTTCTTCTTTGCTGTGCTTTAAAACAAACTTAAAGTTATTATTTTTCATTAAAAATAAAAATGTTATAGAATTGTTGCATCAAAACACAATTATTCGGTTAATATCGGATAGAAATCGGGTAAGGCTCAATACTGATATAGCGAAACGGAGCGAATACTAAGTTCTGGAGTCGGTTCCCTCAATGACTTGCATAACTTTAACAGACAGAGAATTCACACCGGTAAGCTCATGATTGCGTGGCTTATCAAGCGATATGGTGAGCGATGAGCCGCGTTAGACCTATGGTATACTCCCGCGTCGCTCCAGCGACGGGCGCGGGGCAACTGTCAACGGCGGCATTCGCTGCAGTGGCGGACAGCGCAGTGGGGCGCAGTTGTCAGTTGACGCGCCATCGCTCCCGCGATGCGTCGCAAAGGGGTGTTATACCTCCGCGTCGCGGGAGTGAAACATACTCCCGTGCGACGGCCGTCGCAGCCCATCGCTCGTCGCAGTGCAGTGCACGTCGCAGTGCAGTGTAGCGATGGTCGCGGAGGGGGAGCGCTTGTCGTGCCCTATTCTATGCACTTTCGCTCACTTACTTCGACACTTCCTTGGTTCGTGACCATACCACAGCAATTTCAACACACGTCTGGTGATGTTGGGTGGTCATGTGATTTCTCTGTTGTTCTCCTCGTAGGGTTTTCGTCGTGGCTAGACTCATTTTGGGGCTTTTTTCGACGGCTTGAACAGCTAGTTTTTTAAGGAGATATTTTTCTAGGCCGTTTTTTCCCACTTTTGTGCCGATCCTAGCATTTTTTCGCCTCTGAACTTCCTTGCCGGCATCAAAGTCTACATTTCTGTGCCGTACAAGTCACAGGGAGGTCCCTTTGACATATACGGCACAGAAGTGTGCCAATTGAACGCTGATTTTTTCGAAGTCATGTTTTTCTAGCGGGGTTTTTTTCGCGTCTTCGCTGACTGCAGTATTTCTTTTGATTCTCAGGTTCCACATAGGCATGAAGACGCACAGTTTCGCGCTTGCCAGGTCATTAGAGGGTTATCGTGACGCGTTGATCACAAATCTGCCATTTCAGCTCCATGTTTTTAAAAATAATGTTTTGAACTCGGTTTTTCGAGTCCGCGCATTTCTGAGAGTACTGCGTTTCATTTCGCTCCAAACAAGAGTACTGCGTTTAATTTAGCTCCAACAATTAAGACTTATGAGAAGTACGCGTCCACACTTCTATATGAAAAGGGACCACAAGTCGTAGGCATGCTGATTCAGCTGATTCGCTAAAATTTTGCAAAAGTCTCCGTCTGTAGAACTGCGCGGACTATGTCAGCCTCAGCGATGGCGATGGCTCGCGACGCGCATCGCTGTGCATTTCCGCGTCGCTGCAGCGGACGGGAGTATACCATAGGCCTTATCTGAGTTTTCCGCCGTGAATGCTTTGTTGAAGTCATGTAAGTCGTTGTTGATGAATCCGACCCCTGGAGTCGGATTCATCAACGACTTACAGAGACTTGACGGAGAAATTACAGTGTAAACTCCAGAAAAAAACGCGAGTTAAAAAAAGCGACTTATCAACAAGCTCCACATGTCGGATATCGCCTATGTACAGTATTCACACTTCCTGCGCCGCGGTACATAGGCGATATACGACATGTGGAGTGCCGCGGGAGGTCGCAAGGGCAGCGAGCGGCACGCCGCCGTGTCCGCACTCGGGCCGAAGCGCAGCCCCAAACCTGTTTCGGCGGCCGAAGAGGTGAAAATGGTTTTCGGTTTGAATACGGACAATATTACATCTATGGAAAGCTCACAGCGAGCTGAGAAATGCTGTCCAGTTGATGTTTCGAATAAACTCATCCATAAAGAGGTAAGCGACCGAAACAAAATTTTCTGTTGTTTTCGTCAAACTTTGGCCGCATAGAAATCTACTTTGAACGGCCAAAATCCTTTCGTTCTTCTTAGATTCGAATGTGCTTGTGATCCACTGTAGACCACAAAAAAGCGGCTTTTGTACTTATCCTGTACAGGAGCAACCGAAGTTCAAAGACAGGAGAAATCCTACGCCGCATATTGAGATTGGACCAATCCCTTGTTGGAAAAAAGAAAATCTAGTCAATTTCCTCCATTTCTCAAGGCCGTTTTACATGCTTTATAAGGACCATCGTTCCCACAACGGAATAGTAGAATACTCTCTTCTTTAGCTGGCTACTAGTTGGGTAATTCTTAACTGAATCTTAGGTTTCCGCAATCGGGCCCATGTTATTCAAACTTGGCACTATTTAGTACCACAATGACACGTGATGCGTAACAAACAGATCTGCTAAAACAATAGAAGATTTCTGAGTTTCGATGAATCTCGTCAACGAAAAGTTTTAAGGACATGCCACTGGGAATCTCGGAGGGGTCGTAAACCAATAACTGAACCGAGGAAGCAGAAGCTTCATAACTAGGTCACTGTGCAATTGCTTTAGACGATGTTTAAATCGCTGGATAGAAAATGAGACGGGGCTTCTAATGCTGTTAATTAGATTTTAAACAAATAAGAGAAAAGAGTTATGGCAATGCGACGCTTTGTGACGGATTAAACGCAGTGTCTTTTTTGCAAAGAATTTGAGCGGTATTGTATGTAATTTAACACAAATAAAATTTTGAAATCATGTAGTAATTCTTTCAAGGACATATAAGGATAAGGATAAAGGACGGCGTTACTCAATCCCTTCTGGGATGCGCCAGCGCATTCTACTTCTACGGGATGTCGTGGAGGCGACATGAATACGTATTTGGCCATACAATGACTTGCGGTGGCCAGCCGATGAGCAAGTCAGCGTTTTATCCTTCCCAGACAAGTCTGGTACCAATTCACAGACCCCGGAGGGATGGAAGGCTTGGTTGGCCGGGGCGGGAAATCCGAACCAGGAACCTCGTATCGGGTGCACGCGACAGTCGCGCCTCCTCCGACTGCGCTACAAGCGCCCAAGGACATATAGCAACATGTAATAGATAAGTCCTATGTCTCGCAGTTATCCTCCCTCACTCGACTGTTGATGGCTCAAGAGAGGGTTTGCACGAGATTGGTTCACCTGTGTTAGGAAGCAGATGAACATCCACCTACTTCAGAATTTTCCCAGCGGGACCATGCAGAGCTATACATCGTGCCAGTTACGACAAAAGATTCTTACGTGGATTACCACATGTGGTATGTAGCGGTGTTACAAGATGACACCCTTCCCCTCCCAGCCCTATAGCCACTTGCCGTCTGAGGTTTTGTTGTGTCTTCATCTTCGGCTATCTCCTATTAATCCTAGTTTTGACGAATTTTACAGTTTTCGTCGGCGGTGATTTCTTAAAAATTCTAATAACTAATGTACTTCTCAAATTCACTTCATACTGAAGAAATTGTCTGCCTCTATTACTACGCATTATCCGGTGTTATCCGAATCGGATATCCGATATCTGATCCGAAGAAAATCGTTTAACTGAATCATCCAAAAATCCGGCCAATCGAAAACAGCCCTCATCTGAATCGCCCGAAGATACGGGGTTTGAAAAATGATCTATCCGAATCATCCGGTTATCCGGAAAATCGGCGTCGGATCCAATGTCTTCACAGCAGTGACGCAGGACGGACCCCATACTATCCTAGCTCTCACCCTACCTTAGATGCTCATTTCTGTTCTTCATCTCCCGCTCAAATTCCGCTCAGTCACTGGCAGAACAGAGGAAATGAGTCGCCTGGGCGTTCGCGTAAGCCAGCCATCAATTGCGCGGTTGGATGAATGGATTAGAGGCTCTTAGGGAAGAAATGAGCGGACGAGCGGCGAATTCGTCGAGCTCCCCCGAACGCGATGTTTTCGCGGCGGCGACGACGTGCTCGGCCCCGCCGTCCTTTGTGGCTATCAAGGAGACTGCAACTAACTGAATCATTCACTTGGATAGTTACGCGACGACGACGAGTTGCAGCCCAGCCGAGATGCCCTTCTAGAGGACTCGCTTCTCCATTCGCTTCCGTCGCCGTCGTCGTTCTGCTACCCCGAGCGAATCTCCGTGATTCTGGTGCAGAAGCACTAGAGGAATACGCTAACGCGGTTTAGGTGCAGTCGGCAAGCCCTGGCATGGCGAGCGAGGAATCCTTCGAGGAATTGCCCCACACAGCGGACAAACAGCGAATCAGATCTCCCTCGGGATCGAGCGCGATTCCGACGACGAATTGTGCCGGGATTATACGAAAGCGATGACTGCGAAATGGAGCTGGAGAACGACTGCGTCAGGACGTCTGGCTTCTGATGAGAGTCTCGGGAAGTCTAATCAATCTCAGAATGTCATGAAGAAAATGAATGTGAGAACGAATGGAAATAGAGCACGTATGTAGTGCAGCAGTTTATTGGAACAGAAACGATAAAGATCGTCGTTAGTGAATCACTTTCGGAATGCGCCACACGTTTTCCTTTAAGGGAATCCTGAATGGGTTAGAATAAAGGATAAAGGACGGCGTTACTCAATCCCTTTTGGGATGCGCCGCGCATTCTACTACTGCGGGATGTCGTGGAGGCAATTTGTATGCGTATCTGGCCATACAAAGACTTACGGTGGACAGCCGATGAACAATTCAGCGCTTTATCCTTCCCAGACAAGTCTGGTATCAATTCACCGACCACGGAGGGATGGAAGGCTTGGTTGGCCTGGGAGGAAATCCGAACCAGGAACCTGGTATCGGGTGCAGACGACAGCCGGCGGCTCCTCCAACTGCGCCACACGCGCCCCTGGATGGGTTAAGGAAAATTTAAAAAAATTTGACATACGTTCGTTAGATTTGGGTACGAAATTCTTAGGTCATCCAATAAGTAACATCGTTTTTTCTTACTTCATGTGAACAAGTTTTTATCAAAACTTTATTTTCAACCAAGAATGTCCAAGTTCAAGGGTAGAGACACTTGAAATGCAGGACAAACACAACCATATTGGCGTCTCCCGGTTAAAAAATTCAAAGATAGAAAGGTCCTCTTGTAAGCTAGCCTTGCGGGGTTTCCTTATAAAATTGTCCACTTTCTAAATTTCTTAAAAATAGATGTGGCAAAGTACCCCTACTCCTAGAATCGATTCGACGTGAAACTGTTCAATTTTCACGTAAAATTGAACACTTTTCAGATCAAATTGGACACGCTTCTAAGCTGGCCTAAGGCTTTTGAAATCAAAGCGAACTCTTCCAAATCAAGATGGCCGTCAGGCAGGTAATTACAGACTCAATAAGATGGTTAGAATAATTTTTTGTTCAAGAAAAATTTGGTATAACTTACTCTGAAGTTTTTTAGCTTACCTGCCCAATAAGTAGTAATTCTATAGACCTTTTTTGAAAAAATACTGATTTAAAATTTGTCTTAAAGTTCAGTAGAAAAGCAAACATATAGCGCTTCAAAAAAACAGATTGCGCCATACGCTTAAAAACTTCGCCGCCACTTTTAATTTGATTGATAGAGTAAATGCCACTTACGTAAAGCAGCAAAGTGAGGAAGTGTGTGTATGTTTTATAGTTACTTTTGCCGGATCGTTAACAGATTTCAAACTCCATACAATCAGAAATTCTGCTATCAATCGAATAAAAATCGCCACGTTTTGGTAGAGGGCATGGCGCAATCTCTTCTTCTAGCACTAAAAAATTTGCCGCCTTCCCATTCTTTAAAACAAGCTGTAACCCATTATTTTTCCTCAACGTTCACTTGTTGAGTATATGAATTAAAACGTCAAAGAAAGTAATACTAAAGCTTTACATGAACGAATAATTATTCTTATCCTTTTGAAGGGTTTCTAGTTTAATGTAGAAAAAGCTTATTTCAATTTAGAACAGTTCACTTTGATTTCAAAAATCTTAAGCTGGCTGAAAGAGGAGAGTATCCGATAAGATTTTAAAGGTGTCCAAATTTTATCTGTAAAATGTCCAATTTAATTTAAAAAATTTGCAATTTGATTTGAAAAATGTCCAATTTGATTGAAAAGTGTCATGTCAAAAATTTGAAGTTTTTAGTAAAAGGGTATTTTTAGACTTCTTGGAAGGTGCTGAAAATAGAATGCCTAGCTTGAATTTACACGAGAGCTCCAACTGCTGTACCATGACGACTTTTATTTAATACAAAGGATGTGGTTGTATAGCATAGGATGACGAAATCGACTCTTTACCGTTGCCTCTCCTCCTCCCCCCTCCCCCGATTAGGATGCGCTCATGCGGTTAAAAACTCCTTCATTCTTCACAGACTTTGGGCACGTTCTGATATTTACGTGCTATAGCAACCGAAAACAATCTAATATCAATACCATTCGAAGTGCTTTCGAAGAAGTCGCGTATCCGTTTCAAATGCATAAAACCGTAACCGCATTAAGCCTCTCTCTTTCTGTGGCATAATTGGATTTCCTTGTGAGGCTGACGTCATCGTCTGGGTTACAAGATGGATTGTGTTCCAGCGAATTTTTCCCTGAAAACAATTTCAGAACACCCGATGATCTTCCAAGAACGAACAACGCCATTGGAAGTTTGTTCATATTAGGTTGGAAAAAAAGTCTCTTCACACTTCGAATTTTTTTTACCCTTCCCCTTGTAAACGCACTAGCCAATGTTGATTGCTGATTTCGTAATCCTATCACACTTGTCTACCGTTCGCACGCAGACACAGGTTAAGACTCTTCTTGTAATTCGTTATCCATCCAATCTTCCGAACTCAATGCCAGATCTACCTCATGGCCGTTTTCAGCACGGCATTCTTCAAGAATTCATTAAAGAATCCACAGCACGTCAGGCAGCAGACCAAATTAACCACATATATGGCTTGGGATCTACTACTCATCGCGCCTGTTATGAGTGGTTCGGAAAGTCTTTAAAGGGAGATTATTCACTCGAAGACAAAGAAGGTCAGGAGGGCCAACTGAATTGGACGGCACTAAACTACTCCATCTTCTTCGTACCGATAGTTGGCAGACGACACGCCAGCTGGCAGAGAAGCTCGAAGTGTCTCATAGGATAGTGGGGATCCATCTGAAGAATCTTGGCTTTCATGGAAATTTGGAGCTTGGATTCCACATGCCCTGTCAGACACTCAGAAAGGTCGACGGCTCTCCATCGCTGCTTCTCTTCTGTCCAGATAAGGAAGAAAATCGTTTCTTCCGCGGATTGTGACAGGCGAAGAGTCCTGGGTTCTGTGTGCCAACTTCCGAGGAAAAGGCAATGGGTACAAAAGGGAGAGAGCCCTAAGTCAGATCTCAAGCCCAATGTTCACGAACGGAAGATTCTCTTGAGTGTTTGGTGGATATCAGAGGAGTGATTTATCGGCAAACTCTCAGAAGTGGAGAGACACTTACTGCTGCCACATACAGTGGCCAACTCCACAAAGTCGCCGCAGCTTTCCAAGAAAAGAGGCCTGAGAAGTCGAAGGTGATGATCCTGCATGACAACGCAAAGCGACATGCTGCAAGACTCACAAGAGAAACAATAAAGAAGCTGGGCTGGGAGGTAATGCCACATGCACCGTATAGCCCTGACCTCGGCCCTCCCGAATGCTATTTCTTCCACGCTCTCAAGCAAGAAATTGGAGAGAAATATTTTGAAACGGACGAGGACCTCAAAAATTGGATTCAGCGGTGATTCGACTTCAGAACTGCAGTCTTTTACGCGAGAGGAATTAGAAAAATTACCACGTCTTTGGAGAAGTGTAGTAGAACAAAATAGAGTTTATCTCAATTGATTTGACTTTGTAGTTGTGAAGTAATAAATCTTTGAAAAAAATGAAAAGACTTTTTTTCCAACCTAATAAGACGAAGACACCATGAATGGTTATCCTCCAGTTCAGCCACCCTTTTGTTTATTTATTCAATTTTGCACTCCCACAATAATAACCAGACTAGGATACGTTAATTAAATTCGGACATATAAAGGATATTTAAGAATACCACCCAAGTATAAATTGGCGGTAAAAATAAGGTGGACAAATCATAGCCAAGCAAAGCACCGACTGAACATACCAGCCAATCAGAAGCACCGACCGAACCTACAACTCTGACAAGGGAAGGGTCTGAAGCGTATGTCTGAACGGGAGGAGCGAGTCATATAGGGAGAACCCTCACCCCTCAATTAGTATAAAAATGTGTTATTTTTTGCCAAGTCGCTAAACCCAAGGAGTAGGGGGTCACAATGTGATACGGCGTACCACGCGTTCGGGGTATTGTACGCCCGCGATATTTCTGCAGCCAGCGGCTCGGAACGCAGGTGGGTAGATGGTTGACTCATCCGAGAGATGTCGGGGTTCGGTTCCTCTGCGTTGCTGCACTTTTGCATTTCAACCGATTGGTAAAGATTTGGGGAATTCTGACGTCTATTCCATTTTCAGACGTTTTCTGCGCATTTTCCAGCGGTAATTTGTGGTATTCAACATGGTGATGTATAAATGTTCAACACCAGTGATACGCAGGTACGAAGTGCATGAAGCACCACTGATCACACACAAAACGGGCAACATATAAAGGCTACAGGCTCCTCATAGTCTGTTTCCATACATGGACCAAAGGCCTCGGGAAAAACCATCCTGCTCGGATTTTCAAAGGAGACCACGTTGTGACGTCGGAGGTGGTTCAAATGGGAAACGAGGTGTGCGGATCCCGCAAATTAAGCTAAACGGCGTCGATACACTCTTTCCCTCATGTCTGCCTGTCACCTGGAAGTCAGAGGTCTGCTGAAGGTTTTCTAGAACCTAACACCAACAATGTCCGCCGACGGTCGAGTGGTGATCCACCTGCTCACGCTGAAGTGTGGCTCACCTTTAGACAAGGAATCTTCGAGCTGGCCGAACGAATGGCCAGCATAGTCAAGGACTACGAAGCACGTCAACTTGAAGTTGACGAAGACGAACAGCTGGTGGTGGAAGAAGAACAGGAAGGTTGGGATCCGCAAGATGAACTGATGGACGCGGAGAGGCAAGCAAGCAGTGGGCATATGATAACGTTTTCGGGTGGAATTCTTGTTTCGGAGGTACGTCTTCAATTGGTCCAAATTCAATGTGATAAAGAGCAGCTATGCTAAAAAAACTAGATCAAGGTATATTTCCAGTTCTTATGGCTTCTTCACGCCTATGCAATTGATAGAAAAGGCTGTTATCCGTACCAGCTGGCAATGGTACCCTTATTCCATTTATACATTTTAGGTATCTGTCGCTTAGGCACACAGCAGGGGTGCGGGAACGCGTCGTGGCTGCCGCCGTAATCGCGGCAGCCAATTAACGGTGCGTGATTACGGCCGGTGTTCAGGCCGTCTGAGCGACATGTACCTCACCCTATTTATAATGAAGAAAGTTCGAAGTTTAGGAAGAAGAGAATTACCAGCAAAATTGTTGCAAAACTATCCAAGAAAGAATAAATAGGTCACAATATGACCGAAAAAAGAAAAATTGCTTTAAATACGCCACTCACATCAACAGTGGTTGCAGCCCAGAATAAGCCATGTGCTTGAAATGGCACCAAGCCGCGTAGAAACCGCAGCCGACCAGCAGCAGCGAGCAGGACAGACACTTCCAGTAGCCGGACCGCCGAAGCACTCGACACAGCCCTGGTCGTCGCGGTTTCTGAAAGAAGCGCTTTGATCTCGTCTTGTTGTGTTCGAGACCTCTAACGATAAGGCTGAGCCTACCGAAACGTGCTCAACATCGACTGTTCTTGCCATGCCGTTGAGAGCATTCTACATAGCCTGAAAGAAGCCGGTGAGACGAGCAGGGGAAGGAGGACACGACGGCGGACGGACGACGAGGCGAGGCGCACACGCTTCGGCAATTAAGCGGTCCTTCAGCACGAGAGATGAGAGAACGGCGCCCCGTTCCCAGCCAGTGCACCGAAGACATCCGAAACCACTGGCCGCCGTCCAACGTAACGGCTGGGAAGGCGCGGATCGAAGTGCAACGGCCCCTAGGTGGGTTGGCGACGACGACGACGACGATGACGACGACCACTGCTACCAACCAGGCGACCACGTCAATGAGCTTCTCGGCTTTGGAGTAGCCCGCTGCGCACAGTATAGATTAGAGCGCAGTTACTTCCAACGTGCTCATTTGAATTCCATTTGAGTTTACGCTATTGATTGGTTGGCGGGAAACAGAGTATAAATACCCGGGTCCGCGCCGGCGGATTCATTCTACTCTCCTCTTCGCCCTTCCGTCGGATCGCCATCGTCTCAGCTCTATTCCCGGCTACCTAATAAACTGTTTCTGCTGCCGTAGAAGAACAGGCGATCAGGGGTTGAACCGGAGGGTGACCGACGGTATAGAGCTTTCCACCAACCCAATGTCTCAGCTTCTTGGGGAGAGCACAGGGTTCAATACTACTATGGCGCGATGTTACATGTCTCCGTCTCCATCCTAGCGATAGAAGTATCCTAGCGCTTGAGATAGCGGCCAGAAACCTACGGGTCAACCACAAAGACGAGTGCATGACGATAATCTAAGAACTGGTATCCTTTGTCGAGCTCTGTGGGCTTTGATCAATTTGGTCCAACCTCCAGGATAATTAAGTAGGGTAGTCTCCGGGACTAAACTCATTCACCCACGTCTTATACCCATCTACGGGTGACTAGTAGTGCCCCTCCTACCCCGATTTACCTCGACAGCCACTTACCCGTCACTTTCCTGGAACTTACCTCTTTTCTGATTCATGACAGCCAGGTTATTACGCTGCCAGGGAAAGAATGCATTGGATCAGAAATTAACAGCAGAGCAGGGCGAAACCCTTGCTATGGATGTAAATGTTGCCCGACGCGCTGGCGAGGTAGCATTTACCTCGAAATTTACATCTGGTTTTCCCTGCCGCGCGTTCATGAATCCGGGCTCAGATTCCTTAACCGCTTACAGCCCCTGACGGTGAAAACATCGCCAAACTCTCTGATATGAGATTCATCAGCATCAGACTTGACGGTACTTTTCACCGATAGAGGGCGGTAAGCGTTTGATGAATTTGGCCACTTTTGAAAGGTTAGCAGATACGCTGTACCTGGGACATCGGCTCCTTATTCTGGCTGCCTTGTGATTGCTATTATGTGATGAAATGACGTTTCGAGGAGTCGTTTCACTAAGATTCTCGACTTTTCCAGGTTCTGAAGAAGGTGAAGGGGCCGAAACGTCAGCCGGAGTAAAGCCTATTTACCTTTTTCTTGTTCAATTTTCTTCTCAAATTCGCAAATTATAGTAACAAATCAATGTTGGACTTGCGTAAGCAGGAAAATGATTGGCTTTTTCGTAACTAACAAGACAAGAACTTCTCCCATTACTGAAAGCGCACCTACTTCTAGACGAGGAATAATTCACAAACTTCAGAAAAATGCGAATTGAACGCTTAAATAAAACAATCTAGGCTCTGACTGATCATGGCAAAAAACATACATTCAACGGGAACACTTCCTATCGTTGGATAGCACCTCAAACAAGCATATTTTTCACAACTGGAGCAGCGCGTATGGACTCTCCTTTCTTCTTGGCAATATCTCTTCCCAGGCTACTACTCAGCTTTTTTATAGCAATCTGTGCAGTTCTTCTAGACTTTTCTTAAGCCGGCAGTAACGTTTTCTAAGGCCTATGTTATACTCCCGCGGGAGCATCCGAGGATGGGCGGAAATCGTGCCGTACCATTCGTCGCGGCCCGCTACACCCGCCGTCCGCTGATCGTCGCCAACAGACGACGAGGGGACTGGTATACTTCTCGCCCGCAGGACGGCAGCCGTCTGCGGTGCAGTGCACCGTGGAAGGCTGTCGTCCCATGGAGTTCGGCGCGGGAAACGCGCTCCAATGCTAGGCTAGCCGGCCCGGGACGACGACAACCGTCCGCGGACGTCCCGCTGATGCTCCCGCGAGAGTATAACATAGGCCTAAAGGCCCCGACAGAGTTCTGCGGCAACGCCGCTTGCCGCAATGATTAAGAATAGGGCCGGGACGCCGCCGGCGGCGAACTCTGCGTGTCTGCCCTATGGTTAAGCATAGGGCCGCGGCGCTATCGCAGAACTCTGTGGGGGCCTTAAGACTTTGTTTTTTACGGTTTTATTTTCGTGGGAGTCCACACAAATGAGCAGACCCACGCGCGCGCCAAAAAAAGCAGCTGGCCGTCGCGCGCATTGGGCGCGAAAGCGCTTTCGTCATGAAGGTGCTAAAGAGCAGTGCTTTGTTTCTATCGATGAAGAAGAATGTTTTGAACGAGAGAATATCCAAAAATGCAGGAAACAATTTGAGAAAAGGGCGCACAACAGATGGACAACAAATGATGAAGTATAAAAGCAGAGATAGAGACGCCTGATTAGGCGGCAGACTGAGGTTCTGCACGACTAATCATGATTCCGCGCTAAGTCTATCTCACATCGCTAGTAAAAGAATAAAGCAAATAAGCCAATGATGTGAGAGAATCAAATACTCGGGTTTAATGAAAGCAGGTGAAGTAAGGGTTCGGCAGACGCTAAACAGCTACCAAAGTTAATAAACGATTCGACATCGCATCATTCTGAACCCGTTGAAATTGAATAAAAAGCTCAATTTTGATGGAAACGAGGATAGAATGACGGATCGGGGCACTTCACTGTCAGAATATGGAGCCACAATATGTCATCGAGACACCCATGAATACATCACACTTTTGAAGGTCATGTGCACGCTATGCCATGAGATGATTTTTTACGCGACAATGAAATGCAGTACGAAATGATATGAATGAACTCACACTACGCATTCCCTCGCTGCGGATATACCGTCATCTTGGCAAATTTGGATTAATGGAATTTCGGAAGATTAATCATCATTCATTGCTGTCCGATTAAATATGGTCGACGGTTATGTTGAAGTATTGAGTGCTGGCTGTAAATGGTTTAATTACCCAAATTTGAGGACACATAAGGCCTGTACCAGTTTGGTAAACAAGAAGCGCCACAAATTGGAAGTAGTGAAGCGTGACAGATTGGTAGCCCGCACGCATTGAGTGAGTTGTACCCTAACCTGTCAAGACAATACTAACAAAATAATTTTTGGTATATTCGCGAAGACAGGCAGGATTGGGAGATGGGAAGGCCCCATCCAATCAGATCGCACTAAATGGGCGTGCCTATCGCGACTGTACGCGATTGATTTTTACTTATTCTTTTATGTAATGCTTACAAATCAGTCGATACCAGTCCCTTGTTTCTTTAAGCCCTTATCTCCGACTGCCATCGGGGCTCTCGCCAGCGCCGCGCCGCACATTCCAAAACAATGCGCGGCGAACCCGCGGGACTCCCGATGACAGTGCCACGTGTCGGAGCCGACAGTTATTCGCCAGCAGCCTCCCAGCTCCACCAGCTTTACCCGTTTCTTAGCCTTTTTTCGCCTTTCCCGCTTTTTCAGTTTTTTTGGGCTCTTCCAGCCTTTGCTGCTTTTCCAGCTTTTCAGCCCTTTCAACCTTTTCAGGGTTTTCAGCTTTTTCGGCTCGTGCAACTCCTAATCTTCATAACACGTTAATTAGTCGCGTTTCTATCTCATTTTTTCCGGCTCATTAAAAGTACGCAGTTGACCTCCTACATTTCCTAGGACGACGCTCCACATCCTCTTTCGACCGTCAGTTCGTCTCACAATTCTTGTACCATATCATTTGCCGTATATCACATCATTTGCCGTATATCTTGATTCCCATGAAATATTTTTTTATAATGTATTATTCATACAACTGGTTTAATTGGTACATGTCGCGTAGGTGAGCAGCATTGGTAGGCGGGAGCGGGCCAGCCAATAGTAACCAAACACAGAACAAGCCGAATACATGCCAGCCCATTAGGGTACCAACTGTACATGCCCTCTGTGAATGGAATGCCCATTCCGTGCGGTCTGATTGGTTTAGGCGTTCCCATCTACCAATGCTGCTCACCTACGCGACATATACCGTTTAATTACCCAAGTTTGAGGTTTGAGACATAAACGCGTCGTCCCGTTTGTGCGTGTACGTTGAACATCCGAGAAAAAAATCCATTGAACCGCTAAATGCCATTCAGAGAAGGCGTGGACAGCCGGTACATTGATTGGTCGGCATGTGTTCGATATGTGCTCTGCTTGGTTATTATTGGCTGGCGCGCTCTCACCCTACCAATGCTGCTCACCTTCGCGACATGCACCTAATTTCGTTTTCAGGCATTCAAGAAGAAGAAATCAAGGGTATGGACCAAAGGACTACGTCAGAATTCAACAAAGTGGCTTTAAAAGATCCTCTATGAGGGGCGTGTGGCGCAAGGGTATCGAAGGAATATCGCGTGCATTTGACACCAGGTTCTTGGTTCGGATTTCCCGCCTCGGCCAACCAAGCCTTCCATCCCTTCGGGGTTCGGTGAATTGGTACCAGACTTCTCTGAGAATGATAAAGCGAGGACTTGTTTTAGCCACCGCAATTCATTGTATGGCCAAATACGTATCCAAATCGCCGCACCGACATTCAGTAGAGATAGAATTCGCGGCGTATCCCCAAGGAGACTTAGTAACTCCGTTCTTTATCCTGCTCCCTATTTATCCTCTATGAGAACTGCTTCATACAAGGAAGTAGGCCAACTAAAGAAAGAGGATCCGCCGGCTCTAATTGCACCCTAAATTGCCGCTGGAGAACGAGGCGAATGGGGAACACTAACAAATTAGGCCCGTATGAACGATTGCATTTCGCTTGTTAAGAGGTTGAGCACCAGCAGCAGCGCCCGCCACCCGGAAGTGGATTCCGCATTTAGTCACACAGTCTTGATGTTTCAATTAGCGAACAGAGAAGAGTCAGATCAGAAGTCGATTCACCAACCCTGAAGTGCTGGCCGCTTTGCTGACATGTGATTTAACAATTAACTGTTTAGCGAATTCAAGAAATTAACGGCATATTTCGTTAAAGACCGGCTTAACGACTTAAGGGAAATTTTCAGAATTTAATGGAATTTTTATTTTGTTTTTGTTTTTATTATTTTTTTTCTCGATAGGTTCAACAGTTTTCATTTCAGTCTTCACTAATAGTGCAGGCTTCATCCTACCGATTAGGGCTGTCTTTGAAAAACTATTGAATTCAAGAATTTTTTGCGTGCACCCGAAACCAGGTTCCTGGTTAGGATTTTCCGCCCAGTCCAACCAAGTCTTCCATCCCTCCGGGGTCGGTGAATTGGTACCGGACTTCCACTAGACGATAAAGCACTGATCTGTTCATTAGCTGGCCACCGCAAGTCATTGTATGGCCAAATACGCAATCAAATCGCCTCCACGACATCCCGTAAAAGTAGAATGCGTGGCGCATCCCAAAAGGATTGAATAACGCCGTCCTTTATCATTTATCCGTTATCCTAGTAGGGAGGGGACAGACCTAGCATGACAGTTGTGCCAGCGCTGTCAGGCGACACCGCCATCTCACCTGAATTTGTCCAAGAGTCGTCAATACCATGGGTAAGCAGATGAAGCACTCGAACAAGTTCAAGAGAGGAAATGATGGGACGAAGCTATCGTTGTGCCCGAATGAATATTCGAACATTCGAATTTGAGTAATTCTATTCGAAATCGAATATTCGTATTCGAACGTTCGAAAATGCACGTGTCGTCGCAAAATGTCGCTAATCGAATATATTCGGTTATTCGAAATTTTTGAGAGAACACAACTACAGCCGAAACATTATGTGCCCACCCCCACCAATTAGGATCGCTCCGGAATTTTTATTGGTAGTCGAGTTTCAGTTTTCTCCCGTTTTCCTTGGTACACAACACATACACGAATCGTAGATTACGGTTTACCTCAAACTTGGGTAACTAAACCCACAACACAAATATAAAATCATGGTATTTTCGAATGTATTCGAATGTTCGAAAAAATCGCGATTTTTAAATATTCGAAAATCATTGCTAATCAAAAATCATATATTCGGTTATTCGAAATTTTTGGGAGAGCACAACTATTATGTGGCCATCCCCTCCAACTAGGATAGATCCGAAGTTTTTATTGGAAAGCGAGTTTCGGTGGATCAGTTTACGCCCGTTTTCCTTGATACACAACACCCTACGCGAGTCGAGGATCACGGTTTACCTCAAACTTGGGTAATTAAACCCACAGTACAAATAATAATATGAAAACATTACAGGAATGATTAGAGCGCCTTAAACACTAGTATGAGAAGTTGGCGTGAGAAATAAATGAAAGCTAAAAGGAGATACGATTTTTGAGACAATGAAGATTTTTCAGGTGACCGGCTTTTATAGTGTGTTTTTGTTTACCTAGCGAGACAGTCTGATAATGCTTAAAGCGAAATTGTCTTACAATATCCCACGATAATTGATGATTAACTGCAGCCTTTTCGAAAGTGCAAAAGTAACCTCAAAAACATCGACGGAGCTTAGAGTCGTCACTTGGGTTATAATCCAATCGCGACGTCAGCTCAGGAGAAGCTCAAAATGGACTCAAAGTGTAGACCGAAAATGGCTGTTAACGCTTTCTCAACATGAAATCTTGGCTTTGAATGAGCGACAAAATTTTCCGGCAAAGATCTGGCGAGACGTGTGACGCTGATTAGGAAGGCGACCAGCAAAGGCCTGCTCCGGAAACGCGAAGCACAACAAAGCAATCATTAGCGCGTTGGCCGGCCGAATAGCCGGCCGGCCGGCCGGCGGCGCTTCGGGACGCCAAGACTGCGGCGGCCGAGGTCATCGTCACTGGAAGATGAAGCGCAGGCGAGCGGACGAACCCCAAGGGAGCATGACGGCAGCAGCGGCAGCGGCGGCGGCGAGTTCGTGACCACGCCACATAAAGCGCTTTCATGAGAACAGCCTCCGAAGCCGGATAGGTGCCGGCTTATCGACCACCTTCATTTCTTCGGATAATAGGCGACGGACGTTGGACTTTACGGCTATTCCGAGCTGTTGAAAGCAGCCTGAGGAAGGATGAGGTGTTCGCGAAATCCGCTCAAGGGCACGAAACTCGCCGGCCGCTGGGCGGGCCAGTGAGTTACAAGCGGCTCCACACGGGGGTGGAGTCGCGGCAGCGAACCGACTGGAATAGGGTGCTGAGTCAGATTTATGAATAGCTCGCTCTGTCCCCATTTTCAGGCCAATCGATTCAGAGGACCTCCGGGAGAAGTGGTCCCAAGAACACGCGACACTTACGGAGAACCGCACGACGCTGCACGTCATCGAAGTGGCCGCTGAAGGCCATGGATTTGAGAGGGCCCTAACCATCCAAGGGGAGCGCTCTGCGACTCTAATTCCGTTTCACAAGGTTATTAGGAGAGATGCATATTGACCTGAAGTTTCTACAGTGTCATCGTCTTCAGAGGCTTAGAATGGCTCAATGTTCTTCCGTCGCGTCAAATGATCAAGAAACTAGCCGACTTTGGCCCCGATTGTATTAGGTGTTGCATATAAAATGGCCGACTTTGCTGCTTCATTTTCTGGCATTTTCGTGGCTACGAATGTTCCCGTTTTAGGCGTTGTATACAGTTTCTGAGAGCGCAGAATCTCCGCCTTCTTATCGTTTGTAGCCTTTGTGACATAATTGCCTCTTGCCAGTTTTTGACGTCGTTTTTACAGTATGAATCGATGTGGTATTCGGGTGCTCTACTTATATGAATGGAAAGATGGACATAACGTCGCGGCCGCAGCTCATAACATCAACGCTGTATTTGGTAAGGATTTCGCTAAGGAACACACAACTCGCCACTGGTTCGAAAGGTTTCGATCTGGAGATGAAAGTCTCGAAGGTGAAGACCGAGGTAGGCCGTCATCACTCCGTGACCAACTCCTAGCCTTGGTAAAAGCGGATCCGCGTCAAACGGTGTCTCGGTCTGTCCGTCCTACCCAACTTCTTTTGGAAGGCGGGGCAAGTTCTTGCTTCTCCTCGACGTCGTGGGCTACGGAGAGCCTCCGTTGTCCTTTAGGCTTCTGGGCATCCTCCGCTGGGTTGGTCTCCTGGCTTCCTCCTCCCTATCATCCCCTTTCGTAGTTGTTTGTTGATATTGATAAGCCGCACGAGATTGGGAAATCCGTTTATTGGCCGACGTTTCGGCAAAATCGCTTTCTTCAAGGGCCTAAATGAGGCAGAACATTCACAAAGTTGAACGACCAAATCCCTTGACAAAATCTTACAGTAAAGTTGATGAAGTACTACTCAGCAAACCAAACAGATCAAGTGCAAAGAACCTACCTTAGGTAGATCCACAGAAGTGGATGGTTGTGAGACCACAAGCTAGGCAGCCGGTATTTTAGGTCGTGCCTGTGTTTTGGAGGTGTTGGTTTATATAGGGCAGTGACTGCCCTCGCACTGACCTAGGTCAGGCTGTGGCCCAGGCCTAGGTCAGCCCACAGAGTCCCAAAAACGGGGAAGTTCACTGGTGATAGCGAGACATTCCTCTTTCCGGTTAATTTTAGGGTTTTTAGAATGGATCCAAAAGGCCTCCAGAGTCTTTCGCACAGTGATGTCGGTTTCCAGGCCCAGAATTTTGACTGCAATTTCAAATTCTTCCCCTGCATGCCTTTCAACCCGATGGGTACCTAGTGGGGTGAAGAGCCGCGACTTGGATTTGCTCTGCAAGTGTTCCTTGATTCGAATGTAGAGGGGTCGCGCCGTCTCTTCGACGTATTGGTCGCCACAGGCGCAGCACGAGATTAAGTAGATGGTCCCACTCTTGTTGCAGTCACCAAATTTCCCCAGGGGCAAACTACACAGTTAGGGGTCACACACTCTTGGTCGTATATGCGGTTCTTGACAAGCTGCTTCTTCAAAGTAACAGGTGGCATGTATTTCTACCAGCGAGACCACCTTGTCTAGGTACCTTTCGTAGTGTTTTACCAACTTATTTATTCTACTGCATACTACTTACTCATGTCGCCGTGCTGTTGCAGTAGCTTCACCTGTTGTCGCTTATATTAGCTAAGTATTTCCCATTATCGTCGCGTATATTGTAGTTTTTGTGGCAATAAAGTTGTATAAGAAAGCCCACTGAACCACCACATACGGTGAGAGGGCCGACACAGCACCTCGGCATTGACGGCAGTTCTATCGGTCGTCTCTTACATAAATGCGATCGAAAAAAGAAGAAATTGGGTAAATGAACCTCGCACGAATTGACCGCCGAGCAGATTCTGAAGCGCCACGCACTTGTGTTTCGCTAAGGCTGCTCAGCCTAACGGAGCCCTTTTTGGACAAGATCGTCACATGTGACGAAAACTGGGTTCTTCATGACAATCGTCGTCGCTTTGCATAATGGCTGGACAAGAATGAGAGTCCCAAGGAGATGTCGAAGCCAGGTTTTCATCCAGAGAAGACCATGGTGACCGTTGGTGGACATATGACCGGTATAGTCCGTTACAAGTTCTTGAAGGATGGAGAAACCATCACGGCGGAGTATATGTGCCGAAATTAAAGTAATGCACCAGAGATTGACTGAAAAACAGTCGGCTTTGGACAATCGAAGAGGCCCAATCCTACTGCATGACAACGCGCGTTCGCACTTTTCAAAAATTGTTGTCCAGAAACTGGATGAATTGGGATACGAAGCTCTGCCACATCCAACATATTCATCAGATTTGTCCTCTACCGAATATAATTTTTTCAAGCATTTAGATCTTCCTGCGAAGGATGAATATTCAGCAACCAAGATGATGTCGAAAATGACTTCTTATGTTTTATCAATTCTTCTCGTAGTTTCGATTGTTGTAAAGATGGAATGAGTAAGCTACTGTCGCGTTGAGAAGAGTGTATTAATTGTAATGTTGCTTACTTCGATTAGTAGAATTGCATCCAAACAATGTTATGATCTGTCAAAGTTTTCAGTCAAATTCGCCCATTTCATAATGCAATGACCTAATATTATTATGGGTTGGCCGAAAAGTTCATGAAGTTCCGACCAGTCTACTTCGGCTGATTAATTTTACCGACGAAAAGGACGAGTGGTCAAGATGCCACAAATTCTAGAAAGGCTCTTTTTGTTTGGACATGATTTGTTCGTTCATTCAGCGAAGAAGTACTGAAAGGGCCTAAAAAGGAGATAGTCGGATGGCGCAGGGTCTGGTGAGTGTGGCGGATGAGGCAGAACTTCAACTCCTGCGTGGCGATTTGCGATACGTGAGGCGGGCCTTGCCGTGCAGAAGGACCTCTTCAGTTGACCAGAGCCGGCTGCAGCTTACGCAGTTTTCGGTACATTTCTTAGACTATCTTAGAAGAAAGTCCAATTTGACGTGACAAGTGTCCAATTTGATTTGAAAAGTGTACAGTTCGACGTGAAGATGGTCTATATAACGTCTGATACGGAATTCTTCGCTCTATCTGACAGAACAATCTAAGTTTCATGCTATACTTAATGACAGTGTTTCTTCGGAGACTTATTGAAGTATGTCGAAAGAGCAATTCCGAGCGATAAACCTTCGGACATTTCGTCGATTTCATCACAAGAACTCTGATGTAACATTTCGGTCTGTGTCATGACCGTGACGGATCATGATGTCATCCACGGAGTCCGGCCAGCAGGCCCCGCCCAGGCCCACTATAAAAGGGCCAGATCGGCAGCGGGCGTAGAAAAAATTCTCATCGAGACTACGACTCCGGCTTCCTCACTCGCCCACGTGCTCCTGTCTCTCGCTCTCGGGACTCGCGCTCACGTTGGCCGTACTGTCGGCTGGACGTCTCGATCCGACAGTCCCCTCCGCGGACCTGCGAGCCCGTAGGATGAAAGTAAGGTAGGAAGTAAGGTGAAATGGAAGAAGTGGAATTAGGCGAAACAGGAATGAAATAAAATATAGCATGAACAACTCTTCCCTCGTCGTATATGCTATGTAGATTATTTGTTAATAAATATATAAAATAAACGTGTGTACTGTTAAACCACCAAAAGACTATTCGGACCGTGATGCAGTTCGAAACAGTCTGGTTCCAAGACGTGGTAGTGAATCAGGCCAGCCGCCAAACACCAGGCTGTTACCAGCCCTTTCTGATAGGATTTGGACTTTGGAAAGCGCGTAGGGGTTCGTCGTCACCAACGTCTTGTGTTATTGCACAGAACCCACTTTTCATGGCATGTGACAACTCGATTCAAAAACGGTCATTTTGGTTTTGGAGAAAAGAAGAATTCGAAACGTGTCAACTTCTCGTGCTCATTGAGATCGAGGGACGCCCACTTTTTCACTTTCCGAGGCGTTTCAAACTATCTGTAGTAGCAGTTTTACCGACTCCTAGAGCTTCCGCAATGTCACGGACTGTTTGCGATGGATTCGCCTCCACGAAAGCCTTCAAATCGTCGATGTGAATTGCTGTAGGCCTGTCGCTTTAAGGTTCGTCTTCAAGAATGAATCTCCAGAACGCAATTTCTCGAAACACCGCTGCAGGATGCTTTCTCCTATACATAATTGATTTGCCGGGCTGATTCGACGGCGACCAGTTTGGAATTGAAACAAAATATCGTTCGGAATTGCTCTTTGGACATACTTGAATAAGTCTTCGAGAAAACACAGTCATTAAGTATAGCATGAAACTCAGATTATTCCGTCAGATAGAGCGAAGAATTCCGTGTTAGAAGTTATATATACCATCCCAAATTGGACACGTTTCAAATCAAATTGGACACTTTTCACGTCAAATTAGACTTTCTTCTAAGATAGTCTAAGACCCTTGAAATCCAGATTCTTCCAAAACGAAAGGAGCTCCTTCTACATTAAAAGGATATAGATAAAGGACGGCGTTACTCAATCCCTTCTGGGATGCGCCACGCATTCTACTTCTACGGGATGTCGTGGAGGCGACATGAATGCGTATTTGGCCATACAATGACTTGCGGTGGCCAGCCGATGAACAAGTCAGCGTATCATCCTTCCCAGACAATTCTGGTAGCAATTCACCGACCCCGGAGGGATGGTAGGCTTGGTTGGCCTGGGCCGGAAATCCGAACCAGGAACCTGGTATCGGATGCACGCGACAGTCGCGCCTCCTCCGACTGCGCTACACGCGCCCCGTCTTCTACATTAAACTAGTATATCTCCAAAAATGCTCGAATAATTTTCTTGTTCAATGAAAATTTTAGTATAGCTGAACTAAAAATTTCAAAAAAGTTCTACCAAATTTTTCTTAAACGAAAAATTATTCTAACTATCTTAGTGAGTCTGTAATTTAACCTGCCTAAAGATTCATTCGATTTGGAAGAGTTGATTTCATAGTCTCAGGCTAGCTTAGAAGAGTGTCCAATTTGATTTGAAAAGTGCCCAATTCGATGTGAAAATGGTATAAGAATGCGAAGTGAGTTGAACATTGATTCTGCAATAAACGAACGAAAAGCGGTTGCACGAAAACCTCCAGATCCTTCCGGCCAACCTAATATATCGACGGGGCGCATGATCCGGAAGGTAGGAAAGGCAAAGCTCCGAGGAAGGCATGTGAAACGTCAAGCCATTCCCATCTAACCTCATGGCACAGCATTACCATAAGCGTGTTCAACAAGTATACGGAGGATACCTCCATATAAGAGGATGTAGAGAGTACTATTAGGTTGGAAAAAAAGTCTCTTCACACTTCGAATTTTTTTTACCCTTCCCCTTGTAAACGCACTAGCCAATGTTGATTGCTGATTTCGTAATCCTATCACACTTGTCTACCTTTCGCACGCAGACACAGGTTAAGACTCTTCTTGTAATTCGTTATCCATCCAATCTTCCGAACTCAATGCCAGATCTACCTCATGGCCGTTTTCAGCACGGCATTCTTCAAGAATTCATTAAAGAATCCACAGCACGTCAGGCAGCAGACCAAATTAACCACATATATGGCTTGGGATCTACTACTCATCGCGCCTGTTACGAGTGGTTCGGAAAGTTTTTAAAGGGAGATTATTCACTCGAAGACAAAGAAGGTCAGGAGGGCCAACTGAATTGGACGGCACTAAACTACTCCATCTTCTTCGTACCGATAGTAGGCAGACGACACGTCAACTGGCAGAGAAGCTCGAAGTGTCTCATAGGATAGTGGGAATCCATCTGAAGAATCTTGGCTTTCATGGAAATTTGGAGCTTGGATTCCACATGCCCTGTCAGACACTCAGAAAGGTCGACGGCTCTCCATCGCTGCTTCTCTTCTGTCCAGATAAGGAAGAAAATCGTTTCTTCCGCGGATTGTGACAGGCGAAGAGTCCTGGGTTCTGTGTGCCAACTTCCGAGGAAAAGGCAATGGGTACAAAAGGGAGAGAGCCCTAAGTCTGATCTCAAGCCCAATGTTCACGAACGGAAGATTCTCTTGAGTGTTTGGTGGATATCAGAGGAGTGATTTATCGGCAAACTCTCAGAAGTGGAGAGACACTTACTGCTGCCACATACAGTGGCCAACTCCACAAAGTCGCCGCAGCTTTCCAAGAAAAGAGGCCTGAGAAGTCGAAGGTGATGATCCTGCATGACAACGCAAAGCGACATGCTGCAAGACTCACAAGAGAAACAATAAAGAAGCTGGGCTGGGAGGTAATGCCACATCCACCGTATAGCCCTGACCTCGGCCCTCCCGAATGCTATTTCTTCCACGCTCTCAAGCAAGAAATTGGAGAGAAATATTTTGAAACGGACGAGGACCTCAAAAATTGGATTCAGCGGTGATTCGACTTCAGAACTGCAGTCTTTTACGCGAGAGGAATTAGAAAAATTACCACGTCTTTGGAGAAGTGTAGTAGAACAAAATAGAGTTTATCTCAATTGATTTGACTTTGTAGTTGTGAAGTAATAAATCTTTGAAAAAAATGAAAAGACTTTTTTTCCAACCTAATAGATGCGGTTTACTTTCCAGTGAGAGTTAGGCTATGGCTATGAGACACCGAAAACATCTGCTTCGTCGTTTCGATTTCCACCCAGCGCCGCCAGTAATGAAAACATCATTACTTCCTCTTTGATGGGATGAAAAACATGACATGGGCGAGTTCCTCGTTACAAGGGACATATGAGCTATTGAAGATATTTGTATGCCTGTACGGGCTAACCTGTACATTGAGGAAAGGGAGCCAATCATTGCTCGGTGTTTCTCTAGGAAGATGGATATACTGGGGCTGTTTGTTTAGCAGTTTGAAAAAAGCATCTACATGCTTGTACAGTTGTGGCCGTAGCCTTTTCAAAAATGCCGAAAAAGCCACATTTTCCCGGCTTTTTCGGCCTTTCGAAATAACTTCCTTCAAAGTTAACCAATTGCGAAAGCAAGCACATTTTTAGTTCATCAGTTAGTAGTCCGCAGAAGCTCTATCAGTTAGCATTAAAAAATTGCCAAAAATTTCAAAGTTCAACCGAATTTTTTCAAAGGTTAGTTTTTCGTTCAAAATCGTGCTCCATTGCGAAGGGCGGGTGCGGACGAGTTGTCGGTAGCAAGTCGTCGTAAATCGTTGCATGCTCATAACTCCTTCAGTTTTAGGTTTTTTGAGAAACTGTTGGTACCGTTCGAATCGTCTCTTCGAGATCTACACAGCAGTGTATACAACTTATCAGAACACCGCATTTTCGCAGTGGGTGGGCAAAAATAACTTTAATGGGCTCTTTGCGATTGGAGAAGCTTATTTTCCGAGACTTGCATGTTCTCGTAGTATCTCAAGCATGGCATGAATTGCTCTGACATGCCAGGAATCCCTCGAGAGTGCGCCGTGCACTATGCGTACAGGATCGGACCTATCAATCGAGTGGGCGCGACAGCTCGCAAATTGCACGCGCGGGCGTGTTCGGAGCGCAATTACTCTGTCGAGATCGAATCGATCCGGCTGCGGCTCTTGGGTTTCGTAGGAAGCAGAAAGCTTTAGTAGTCCGCCGAAGTACAGCGTTGTAGCTTCTAAAAACGCGAAATTATAGCGGTGTGAAGATGCATGTGAGGCTTGTGTGGCCTAATTTTTTTCCGATTTCAGTCGATCACTGCGGGAAGACGCGATGAGCCAACAGCCCACAAGCGCGTAAGAGAGCAGAATACTGAAGGCTCTTTAAGATGGCATGCTCATAACTCCCCTGCTGCCTAAGCTGCTTCGGCCACATCTGACATTTTAGAGCGGTGGAGGGCAGCGGTGAAGTTTTGTTTTCAGCGCTCTTTCTCGTCCACATCTGAGTTTTCAGCACTCGCAGTGGTAACGTTCTGTTCAGCTCAAAAAGCACTATCGAACGGTACCAATCTCCTTCAATTCTGGGAACATCGGTTTTTTGACAATTTCGCATCGAAGACGAGGGCACAGGCCGCGGCAGAGGGGCGATGACGTCATCGAAAATTGATTTTTCCGAACCAGCCCAAGTTTGGCACCATTCGATAGAGCTTTTCGTACTGAATTGAATGGTTGGGCTAAGGGTAGCGAAAACCGTAATCTCGGTCAGTAAGAGCGGGGAGAACATCGACCGTTATTGTTCTAAATTTGACACGCGGGTGTGTTCTGAGCGCAATAACTCTGTAAATTGTTACCCTTTCCGGTTGCAGCCTGTGAATTTTTAGGATTGATAGGTCCGATCCTATATACATTGTTCACGGCGCATTCTAGATCTCGCCGGAACAGAGTACAGCAATTCCTGAGTAGGCCGGCTGCAAATTTGTCATAAAACTCTCCAAACGCTCACTCTACAAGCTGTCCCCCCCCCTCTCGATTGACAGGTTGATCCTATACGCATAGTGCACGGCGCCCTCTCAGTGGATTCTTGGCATGACGGAACACTTTATGCTATGTTTGATGTACTCCAAGAATATGTAGGCCCTAAAAAATAAGCTTCTCCTATCGCAAAAGGTCTGCCCCAGTCATTTTTGACCAACCACTGCGAAAACGCGGTGGTCTGGCTAAGTTGTACAAATGCTTGTGTAGATCTCAGAGAGACGAATCGAACGATACCCACCGTTTCCCAAAAATCCTTAAACTAGAGGAATTGTGAGCACGCAACAGTTTCAGACGGCTTGCGACAGACAACTCGTCCGCGACCGCCCTTCGCAATGGAGCGCAAGTTTTCAACTTCGGCCATTTTCATAGCTTCATATAAACAATGTATACCATACGATAGAGCTCGAGCTCCTGAGCTCAAATATTTCGTTTGTTTTTGAAGTTAATGAATTTTAGGAGAGTTATATCAAAAAGACGCAAAAGCCGGGAAAACGCGGCTTTTTCGGGATTTGATCAAAAGATACGGCCATAACTGTATTGTATGGCTCCTTGGCTAATGCTTGTGCATCGCGTTCGTGATACCGGGTGGCTACAGTAACACCGTCTAAACTAGCTTCAATCAATGCGATGTGTTGAGTTACAGGAAGCGTTGATTCACATCGAGTTTGTTCAACTCAGCAGTTTCCAAGCACTAGCCTTGTTGTCATGCGTACCACATCCAGTACCCCTTAATTATGCCTAAACAAGGTACCTTTCTTCGCCCCAACCGATAGCTTACAGTTTAATTGTGTTCCTCACAAGCTCATTTTTTATGCTCACTAATTCTTCACACGTTCAAGAATAATCACCGAGCGCTTGTGCAATGTATGTACGTAAACATATATGGAAATAAAGGTTTAATTACCCGTGTTTACCCGACCGCGATGTAAATTGTGTATGCACATATGCATCACACCTGAGGAAGTGACCATAAATCATCATGCGTCCTGAAGCATGACACGCAACAAGCAGGTATTCTGATAAGAGGCCAGTGCCTCTGCATCGCTCCAAACATGTCTTCGCCGTAACAGGTTCAGTAGCGCCTTAAAGCGTTAGGGTCAGAACCAACAATACAACATGTCGAACTTGCCTTCAAAAATTTCTAGTTCGGTTTAAATGGTGATTGGTTAAAAATAAAAGCGTCTAATTCAAAGTGAAAATGGTATGATATTAGGGGGGGGGGGCAAAAGTAATGAGACTATTCATGCCGTGTCCATATATGTCGTGGCTGGAGTCCGGTTTCATGCTTCTCGTATTTGTATGTCTGTTTGCTATTTACTGAAACCCATCTGAGAAGTTACCACTTCCGCCCTTTCCAGAAGCATGCCAAAAACCCCAGCCTGTCTCATGCCGAAACCCCAGTCTGACGAGTCGACCTGTGTCGCGCAATTCTCGCCCAATTCCCAACCCCGAGCAACCTGGGCTCAATAATCACGCAAGATGAGAAGCACGTCTTCTACCTTAACCCTGCCAAGCAGCCAGTCTGGGTGAGGCCTTGTGACCTGTTACCGACCTTCGTTCGGCGGGATGTTCACGGCGAGAAGCACTCTCTGAGCTTTTGAGTCTGCGCCCATGGATCGGTTTACTAGAAGATGTTTTCCAAAAGCACGAAGATGGACTTCAAGACCATGGTAAACGAAGTAGAGGAGATGGACTGGCGACTCGCACTTATTCGGTCTCAGCGCTTCAAGAAGGTCCTCCCTTTCGACAACGCCGCATCCCATCGGGCAAGAGTGACCATGAATAAGCTTGCTCAGCTGGGCTACGTTCACATGCCTCGCCCACCGTATTCGCTGGACATCTCTCCATGCAACTACCACTACTACTTGAGCCTACAGGACTTCCTGGTCGGAAGGGACACAAGGACCCAAGCAGACCTCGACAACCATAACGAGCAGTGGATCAGCACCAGGCCTGAGCAGTTTTGGAAGGATGGGATCAGGAAGTTGGCTGATCGATGGCAGCAAAGTCATTGACCTTAATGGCGAACACATTCCTCAGCATCGTTGAGTTGTGATTAAGTTATAAAAAGATAAAGAAATTTGCTGAATTTGTCTCATTACTCTTGGCCCACCTAATATAATGTTGACGACGTTTCTTTCATTTACTGCGTAAGGCTCGGTCTATGCTGTGCTGACAGAAGGCGGCTTCTTTTACGAAGACAACAGTTAGAGGAACAATTTTCGGAGAATGACGGCCACTCGTTGGCTCATATGCACTTTATCCTGCTCAAAAATAGCGTAGTTAAGCAAAAAGCCACATCTCCGTGGGTGTGAATGGGTGACGATCATTGGCACCTGCTTCCGTCGGAATTCGTTCGCCTGGACCGACACCCAGTTTTACGAACACACTCGACGAGATAAGCGGACAGATGGACGCTTTCACAAACAGCTCAGCAATGCCTTGGTTTTAGGCATTTCGCCCTAGCGCAGTGCAGCTCCGTATTCTCCATACCAAGCTGATGGCATCTTCTTTTTTCACTCGACCTAACCTCGTTGTACAATTGATGATGGGATCCAGGGGATATCTAGGCACTACATCATCGTAACCAACCTAAATGAATCGACTACAATACTTGACGTTGGTCAACATATTGAAGTCCACGCACATTTATGGTGATTCTTCCTCTCAACGCTCTCACCCTACATTTTTAGAAAACACCTAAGTTTTTTCTTTTTTCTTTTGAGTTTTTCTCTTTTCATTGTTGTCTTGAAAATTTTTGTTTGCTCACACGCATGATGTTTTCGGTACATTCTTATGGGTGTATTCGTCAACAAATAAATAAGTAAATATTCAAGACTCTCTATATAAGAGTAAGCAACTTTTTTTTTTACTAAACTGAGGTTGCTTGAGCGTAGTTCTCTCCAATAGGATGCACTTCTCCTTGGATCTCCTTTTCGGAAGAATTTCTTTTCGAAAGAGAACTCAAAATCCTTGTTTCTTATTCGCTAGGTAGGAATTTATTCAGACCATATTCACGTCAAATCGGGCACTTCAAATCTAATTGGGCACTCCTCTAGGCAAGCTTTAAAACTTTTAAAATACTAGAAATGAGCTTCAAAACAGAACAGACTCAATAAGAACAGATTCAACTAGAATAATTTTTTTGTTCAAGAAAGATTTGGTATAACATCTTTTAAATTTTGTAGTTTACTTACATCAATGAGTGTTGTAATTTTATAAAGTTTTAAATTTAAAAAATAAACAGACATTGGGCACGTGTAGCGCAGTCGGAGGAGGCGCGACTGTCGAGTGCACCCGATACAAGGTTCCTGGTTCGGATTTGCCGCCCAGGCCAACCAAGCCTTCCATCCCTCCGGGGTCGGTGAATCAGCACCCGATTTGTCTGGGAAGGATAGAGCGCTGAATTGTTCATCGACTGGCCACCGCAAGTCATTGTATGGCCATTCAAATCGCATTCAAATCGTCTCCACGATAACCCGTAGAAGTAGAATGCGTGGCGCATCCCAAAAGATATTGAATAACGCCGTCCTTTATACCTTATCCTTAAACAGAAATTGGTCAGAAGCACAGCAAAGATGTAAGCATACAGCTCATTAAACGATCAGATCGCGCAATGCACTCCAAAATTTCCCCGCAACTTTTATTTGGTTGACAATGTAAATGCCACTTACATGAATCATCAAAGTAAGGGTAGGTGTGTTGTTTACAATTGTTCTGTGGCATCGTTAACAGGTATTCAATTCCATACGAACAGATATTCTGCTATCAATCGAATAAAAATTTCACATCTCGGTAGAGGGCATAGCTCAATCTTTTTTGGCACTAAAAATTCCCGCTTTCCCGCACTTTAAAACAGCGCTTTAGACCGTTGCTTTTTCTCAAAAATGAGCAATTTATAAAATTTCAAATGTGTTCACTTGTTGGGTAGATGAACTAAAACCTCCGCTAAAGTTATACTAAAGTTTTCCTTAAGTAAGGTTACTCTAAACTCTTCGGAGAGACTCCCGTTTAAAGTAGAGAAATCTCGTTTTAATTCGGTAGAGTTCGCTTTGATTTTAAAAGTGTTAACCTAGTTTAAAAGGGTGTCCAATTTGATTGGAAAGGTGTCCAATTCGACGTGAAAATGGTATTCACTTAATCATTTATTGATTGGCTAAAGCCACTTAATGACGAAAACACAGATTTGGTTTTAGCGAGGACTTTTTAAAGCAGAAATACCACAAGTGTATCAGCTTTAATCAAGCTAATATGGTTGTACGAAGGTATCGTCATTCGAAATCACATGCCAAAACTTTCGAACCAACCTAATTATTGATAACCGTTCTTGATTTTTTTTTGTTGTTGTTTGAAAACCATTTGGATAAATCCATTCTAGAAAATTCCCGGTGTTAGTTTTAGTTAGGACTAGAAGCTCTAGGAGTGCTTCATGTGTCATACCGCGGTTTAGCTACCCAAATTTACACAAGGTAACATGCTGCCAAAAGCAAAAGGGAGACCAATGTTAAGTGTGGGATGCCGCCTCCTGGCAAAAAAATGAGGAATATCTGGAGAAGAACCAAGAAGAAGTGGCTAAAGGGTTAGGGGCAAAAGTTCTGCCACAGATGCTTTTCGACAGGCATCGTGTGAGAAGAGTGTGGCCATCATCTATAAACTTTTTAATTTTATTTGAATTTACAGTTTCAGAAATGCGCCATATATTTCTCTTTGGTGACACTCGCCATTGATTATCTCGACTTCCATTATTTGATGTGTACAATACACAAAAATCTGAAATTCTCCAAAAATCAGACAATGACCTCTCTTGGGATTCTGACGCTCACCGCAATTCTTCTGTTAGCTGGCGCCGATCAACTCGTCCAGATACAAGCCGTGAGTATTCGTTTTTTTCAACTCATCAATTTAATTCAGGTACAAGCATAAGTTAAATGTGGTTCCTAGGAAACACCAATTCAACATATTGCCTCCCAAAGCTAAGTTCAAACAGTGTGTATTGTTGTGAACACTGTTTGTCGAATGGCACTCGATCACATGTGTCTTTGTATCTTGTTGTACGACGTTGTCGTTGTGATGATTTTCATTCTAGTGAAGAATCGTACAGAGCAACATAGTGTCGTCGTCGTCGTCGTTGACGCGTCGTCGTCACTCCTGAATGATGTGAACACGTTGTGTGTGTAGTGTTACCGTTTCGTCTAGTACTCGGCGAGATCATATTGAGGATCGATGAAACGGGGCCGGTACGACAATACGGCAGTACACGCGTTCTGGCATCATTTGCATTGCAACCTGAGCTCAGGCGTGATTATCCACCGAACATCAGCATATCATTTAGCGGAGGAAAAGAAACTAACAAGGATTCCCTTAGTGACGGCAAGTGAACGGGGAGAAGCCCAGCGCTGAATCTTTCGGTGTTACATCGTTAAGAAATGTAGCGTATAGGTGTGGAAAAAGTTTACATATCTGTGCTTTCGAGATTGACGAGAAATGGCTCAGTTAGTTCAGTTTAAAATGGCTAGATTTCAACAACAAAATCTAGAAAAATATCATTTTCCGGAGGATATCAGATGTGAACTCAACGCAGAATACGCTCTACAAAGGAAGTGATTGTAGTCTTTAATTTTCTCGTTGAATTTCGGTGATATTATATCACTATTGTGGTGAAAAGGACCATATCTGAAGTAATACATAGTACAAAATGGCTCGTTCTGTGCGGCACGAGATTAAAAATTTCATGCAGAACCGCTGTATTCTACCCCTACGGTGGACTGGTAAGAAGACAACAAAAAAGGCGACAAATGGTAAATTAAAAGCCGCAGCACGGTACTTTGTACGCAACTGTACAGTTTATCTCCTCACCTACTGCGGTTTAGTTATCTAAGTTTGTGGTAAAATGTTACAAAAATCGAAAAAGAAGGCCAACCCGAGTGTGTAAAGGTCCCTTCTAGCTAAAAAAAGACGAATTCGCAAAAGAAACCAAGAAGAGGAAAGACGGATAAAAAAGAAGATATGCACAAGTTTTAACCTTAACTAAAATGGCGTAATTAGAAATAAAATAGAAAATACAAAAATAATTCGTTGTCATGTAGAAGATTTCTTCGACAGAGATTCCTAAAGCTTTAATCTTATTGCTAGTGAACATGGCGAACGCTCTACGAAGTTGCGATCATTTGAAATAAGAAGTCGGAAGCGGCAGAAACTTTCGCAGTGACCTAATAATTGGTTAAAATTTTTGATTTTTTAGAATTTTTGAGGAAATCGATTTAAAAAATCGCACAAAAACATTTCTCATGTATGTTCTCGTTGCGACAGTGAAAATTTACTGCTCCAGGGATGGCTAACTTGTCAACGTGCGGAGGTTTAGTTACCCAAGTTTGAAGGATAATCCTGCAGAGAGCAAGAAAGAGGTGTATTGGAAGGCTCCTCTGTCAATAACATAGAAGAGATCTGGAGGAAACGCTAGGAAGGAGAAGTGGTCAAGAAGGAGGTGTGGACAGGAGGTCTATCACAGATCCTTTTCGACCAATCGGCTTTTGAGAAGCATCTATACGGTAATGGCACCATCTGCGGTTTCTATTCGATTGAAGACTCGAGTATCTCTCGCCAAGACAGAGACTCAGTGGTTTCGACCCAGGGCTCTAGTAAAGTCCATCGTCCACTAACTAGGGTAACTAAACCGGCGATTCAACAGCGCCATTGCAAGGTGCGAGTAATTTGGCAAGAAGAACCCTGGTTTTTAATGGATTGCTTGCTCCTGCTGCTCTAAAGTGTTTCGATGAGAGTGAATTTCGCTTGGGAGTCTCCCAAATCCTCCTGTCTCTATCTCCTGTTCTAAATTCGTGGCTGATTAGCGGATGGGAGGCGGATCGAGATAGATAGTGGGCTTCAGCAAGCTGACAGCTATGCATGCTGTGCTCTTTTTTTCCAGACAGCTCATGGTCGGTGAGCGATATGCACTGGCGCTGCCATTCTCATTAGTTTCGACGGCCTCAAAAAAGAATGAAGCATCGATTTCATCTCAAAAAAACTGCCTTCAAATTAACATCGTTCCTCGTGCCATGACTAAATGAAATGACTGAGTGCATTTCCTTCGCGTGCATTAAGAACGAGTAACCGAGGGCATAAAGGGGGTGGTTATGCATTAAAAAGCCCCACTTCTCCGAAATATTGGCCTCTACACGTCGTGACGAATGGCATTGCACCACCTCCCGATCTATAGGCAAGTGCAACTGTTGATGGATGGCGCCTTCCAAATAAAAAAATACTTTGGAGTTATAGCGACACCTGGGTCGCTATTACCAGTCATCTAGCTCCTATTAACTGTCTCGATCCGCAAGTGTCTAATTGTTTGATCAATGGGCCGTATTGAGACTCTGGACGCCGCTACTATGTTTTTTCTATGTTGATCACGTAATGTTTTTCTATGTTGATCACTTCACAGCTCGTCCTCCTTTCACTGTAGCCGAAACTCCCAGGCTTTTTCTATGTTGATCACATAACGCTTTTTGTATGTTGATCACTTAGCACAGCTCGCCCTCCTCACTGTAGCCGAAACTCCCAGCTGTTCCTTTGTGGGCCACGTAACTCCTCGGCCGCCCTCACTGTAGCGTAAACAAAGGAATGCATTCGCCTGTACGGTCGCCACCCGAGTGGCCGCGCTCATTTCTTGCCTCCCTCGATTCCTTGCTTGTTTGAAGGTTTTAATTCTAGCACATCGTCTGTATGTTATTTCGTCGTTCGTTTTAAATTTAGATAATTAATAGATAATTAACATAAAGGTTTAATTACCCAAGTTTGAGTTGAGGGACAACGTACACCGTAATCGCGCAAGGTCCACAAGGTCGAAATCTTTATAAAAAGAGGAAGGCGAGCAGAGGATTCGAGAGGATCCTTAACCACCGACCAGGACCTCCAAGGCAACAACAGCCAGCCGCGATAGGCGTTTTGCTGCGGCAAGGATACTGTGCTCTTATACTCCTCAAAGTTATTGCGTAGTCCAAGAAGTTTCTCATCGAACTGCCTCCATGACACCCCTTAGAAGTGGAAAGCGTAACGGGTCTTAAACCGAAGTTGGCCTCGATGATGTTTGCAGGAAGAGAAAGACAACTATTCGAGAGATATCAAACCGTTCATGTTTCCAGATTTGGAGGCACGGTGACCGCACACCGCTTCTGCCCTATGCAACTGATCCGTATCGACCGTTCTGGGAGCGATGGCCGAAAGGAGAGTTCACCACGGTGCGACTAATGATATTAGCATTAAGAATAAGTTATTGTGTTGTATAATAAGGCACATGTAGCCCTATTGATAGTGTCTCGGTTTCGAACAGCAGAGGGAAACAGATATTTTAGGTTGGGAACTGCTCCGCCGTTTTTTAAACGTTTCATTCTGAAATTCGCTGAAATTTTTTGCATATACCGTTTGTTGTACACAGTTCGAGAAAAAATATTTGCTTCATAAGGACACTTGTGAGGATGTTTCTTTTCGCTAAAAATTAACAAAACTCAGCATGAGCAAAAAACGCAACACATATCTTGACCAGCGTCAGTTACGGGCTCCTCCCGCACCCGACTCTGGTCAGGCGGAACACGCTAGACTAGCCGGTTTCGCCAGCGTCGGGTATGGTGAGTCATGTGGGGTCAGAATCCCCACGTCGAGCCGGCTAGGGTCACAACAACCCAGCGCCGCTTGCGGGCGCACCCGACTCTTGTCGTGCGGGCCACTCTGGGCTAGTCGGCTTCGCCGGCATCGGGTATGGTGAGCCATGTGGGGTCAGAAACCCATCCTAACGTCGAGCCCGCTAGGATCCCCACAACTCAGCGTCGGTTGCGGGCTTCGCCCGCACCCGACTGTCATTCTGCACAATGGAGAGAAATTCGGTATTTGAGGCCAGATTCGTCAACAGTTTACCTGCCGGTAACGGTGAAAAGTACCTTCAAACCCCCTGATATGAGATTCGTCAGCATCAGGTCTGGCGTGCTCTTCACCATTGCCGACCGGTAAGCGGTTGATGAATCCGGCCCTGGAGTCGTAGCTTCGCTTGCAGTGAGGTAGTGGTCACTGTAAGGCGGTAGACATAGAGGACAATTAAATGCAGTTTGATGAATCTGGCCCTGGAGTCATATCTTACCTGGTAGTGGGGTAATGGTCAAGGTAGGACTAGATATAGAGGAAAATTGAACGCAAGAAATGCCATCTGCGATGCAAACTAATAGCAAAAAAGTGCTAAAAAAGCAGCCGGTTGTTATACTGCACAGTGGAAAAGGATTCAATTTGTTATGCAGTCGTAGCTCTCCTGTGGCCGTATTCATGAACGTTCCCGGGAACGTTCAAGGCTTCCCGCGGGAAGCGACCGAGGCGGGAGGCAAAAGATCGTATTCACGAACATGCCGGGAAGCAACGGGAGCCTCCCGCGCCGATGGCGGGAGGCTCCCGGCCTACCCGCACTCAACCGGTCGGGAACGCCGGGAAGCCGTCAATGAGGTGGTGTGTGCAATTGCAAGAAATAGCATTTCGATGGCGATTTTGCCATCGAAAGTCGTCTTCACGTGGGGTTATCTTCGCTATATGTCTCGTGTTCCTGGGCCATCTTCTGAGGAGAGGGGGGGGGGGGGGGGTACGGCTTCTGTCACTTACTTGATTTTAAAGAAATCACATAATTGATCTGAAAGATTGACGATGAGTAGTTCTTTCGTCGGATGCGCCACGCACTCTATTTCTCGCAATACCACTTCTTATACATTCCCATTGCCAGTCGGTGGACATTTTACGCGCAGGTCCTGCGTGGAAAAGAAGAGATCGTCAGCGAAATAGGATTGAACTTCGTAATAAACAATAAAATAAAAATAAAGCTGAAGGTATGTGTAAAATTAGAAATTATTTCCTCAATAGTAGAGTAGTTCCAAAATCTTCGAAAAAGTCTACAAACTGTTATCACAATTCTTCAGCCATTTCTTCTTGTAGTCTATCTTCGTCTCATCTTTAGAGAATATGGAGGATTAACTCAACCTAATAGTCGCACGTCCAACGCTGTGCGCTACGTCCTGGGTGCGTGTGCACGCAGAGGTGTCGTAGAAATCAAACAAACGAGTGAAAGGATAGAACGCCACGAAGGTGACTACACTAACAACGGGGCATTCCCACACGGCGATCTGTGTGTTCGATTTATTTACATGCGGCAAAATTAAAAATTTAAATGGTGCAGTTATAAATTGCATCCAATTATTTTAAATTGCTTGTTATAAATTAAAAATTAAATTATAAATTAAATTGTTATAAATTATTTCATGCATCCCAGACAGTTTTGCGTTCGACTACCTCAAATATAGCGATACTGTCGAACAATAATACGAATAAGTTACCGTCGGGTCGAAATAAATGTAGGTGAATAGGAATTGAATGAATCTCGCTATTGTATACCTGAAAGGGTGGCTTATCAGCATTTCGACTGCTTCCAAAAGGTCATTTAGGGTGCTTTACGCGTCCATCCTCGCGTTTGGCCTCCTTAACTTCAAAAAAGGAATAGTTTTAAATTGCAATTTGGCTGTGAAATGATCTATAAACGAGTAGTTTCTTAAGCGCTCCTTGTTATTTCC
>OX377202.1:2525570-2857538 GCA_947396885.1 Heligmosomoides polygyrus polygyrus | reverse complement strand
AGACATAGTGAGAAGAATTGAAAACCTACGACAACTATTTGTTTCATATCACAAGAAAGAACGTCGGGAAAGGCAGGCTAGTGATGAGCAAGATCCAGCGACGTAAGCTTCTTCTTCCTCTTTACTGATTGTTCATTCTTGGTATTCCTAAAGTGTTGTAGAAAACCACTCACAAAAAAGGACGACTTTTTGGTCAAGACGGAGTTCGAAGAAGTGGTTGCAGAGAAACGTCCAGCAATTTCTCACACTCGAAAGAAAAGCTCTCTTCGATGGAAAACAAAAGTAAAACAGAAAAACATGTAAGTCAGTAAATTCAAAGTTAGTAATACCTACTGCTCCCTCTTCATGAGTTCAAGCCAATTTTTAGGAGGACAAATCGATGAAAAGAGATGTTCCTGAGCAGGTAACTGAAGTTTTACGCTTTATACTGAAAGAGGTTATCCATGGCCTTCTCTGCTTAGACAAGAGGTACAGTTTGGGGAATTTCCAACACGTATGCTCTTCGTCCTTCTTTAAAGGTTGGGCACACTCGGAAGCGGCTTTAGTACGTTAAAAACGGGACGGGGCGTCGTTCTCAGGCTCAGGACATGTTTACGGTGAGGGGCGGTCGTTTTTTCTTTCTCGGGTGTCGGCATTGGACCGCTGCCAACCATCGATGACCGGTTGGCTGGTGTGGTTGAGGAGAGGGGTTTCCTATCTTACTTATCTTATCTCTTGCTCAGGAGCGATAGCGTCAGCTTCACGGAATGACCGATCTCATTCCGTGAAGGTGACGCTTGCAGCGCTGACGCTGGGCGTCAACGCTGAATCAGTGTTCCATAAGCGCGCCGCTGCCCCTGACGAAGAGACACGTGCTCTGCGTCTCTGCCCTATTCTTCATCGATAGCCATTAGAACTAACCACTTGCTCCGCTGGCAATATGCCAGCTCCTGCTGGAGTACCACGCAAACTTGCACATCAATCCGTGCCGAGACCGCTTTCGTCGCTGAGGGGGACATCGGAGATGGGTTGTGCGCTCTTCGAGCGCACAACTCGGCTAGGAAAGGGACTCCGGGGTGTGGGCCATCCAGGCGTGCCAAGAATGCTTTCGTCGCTGAGGGGGACATCGGAGATGGGTTGTGCGCTCTTCGAGCGCACAACTCGGCTAGGGAAGGGACTCCGGGGTGTGGGCCATCCAGGCGGCTCGTGCCAAGACTGCTTTCGTCGCTGAGGGGGACATCGGAGATGGGTTGTGCGCTCTTCGAGCGCACAACTCGGCTAGGGAAGGGACTCCAGGGTGTAGTGCGTCCAAGGTGCTCGTGCAGGAACTGCTCCCGTCTCCCAGTGCTCTCCTGTAGCGGCGGTGGAAGAGCCACGATCCGCCACCGACCGCTCAACGACCCTTCTCCATATCGACTGACCATGGTGTCGGTGGATATCGAAAATGGCCACGTCGATATGACGCGACATCAGGAGAATCTGGTTAGATCTAAGTAAGACCTTCTTCATCATTGGAGCTGCATCAAGCAGCAGGAGTGTGCCCAGCCCTTAAAGGGTTGGGCACACTCGGCAGCGGCTTTAGTGCGTCAAAAACGGGACGGGGCGTCGCTCTCAGGCTCAGGACATGTTTGCGGTGAGGGGCAGTCGTTCTTTCTTTCTCTGGTGTCGGCACTGGACCACTCCCAACCATCGCTCAGCTGACCGGTTAGCTGGTTTGACTGGAAAAAGGGCTTTCCTTTCTTACTTATCTTATCTCTTGCTCAGGAGCGATAGCGTCAGCTTCACGGAATGACCGATCTCATTCCGTGAAGGTGACGCTTGCAGCGCTGACGCTGGGCGTCAACGCTGAAGCGAAGTGTGCCATAAGCGCGCCGTCGCCCCTGACGCAGAGACACGTACTCTGCGTCTCTGCCCTATCCATCATCATTGGAGCTGCGTCAAGCAGCAGGAGTTGCCTAGCCCTTTAGCAGAGAAAATACAGCCGAAATCCATGATAGCGCGGCTTATCAAGCGATATGGTGAGCGATATAAGCCGCGCTATCCCGAATTTCGGCTGTAATTTCTCTGTCAATTTGCTTTAAGTCGTTAATGAATCCGGCTCCATAAGGACCCAGTGATCCAGCTCAGTTCACCACTGGGGTAGGACACAGTAGTGCTCTGTAAGGTATTTAATCCTCGAGTCTACCGTTTTTATTTTTTCTTGCTTAATGCAGTTTCTACACTGCCGGGGAAACGTTGCAACTGCAAGGTAGTGACAGATGAGATAGATTATAGCTGGACTAATATTTTATCTATTCTTATAATTCTCAGTACCAAACGCATAGCATAAGAAATCATTTTAAAGAGAAGTGACAAGAGATTGGGGCAAGAGGACGATATGCCTATAAGAGAGCTCATTCAACAACGAGATTTCCACACTGCTCAAAAAGTAGGTTCATAGGAATTTCTCTTTAGCGAAGTAACGATGAATAGGTACAAGCTATATTTTCATTCAGATGATGGACGAAATAAGAAAATCTGGCATGATGGAAAGCATTCTTAATCCAGTTGACAATGAAGTCTTGCGAAAGCTGTTTGAGACCGAATTGATGAATCCATCCAGCAGAGTTAGTTTTTAAACTCGTATACAAGCACTGGTGCTCAAAAAGCTGCACTTTTAAGGATGTAAGGCTACTTCACGAAGCGTTAAACAAGCTATGGGAAGAAGTAATGTGCAACCTGATGAAGTTTAGTTTTGAACAGGAGTCTCTCGTTTTGCTGTGTGAACGAGAAAAGGTATTTTGAGAATCTCTGTTTTCTACAAAATCACCCTATACCAAAAAGCTTTTGCATTATTTTTGCTATAACAAATTTGCTCTCGAACACATTACTTCCGGCTTCAACCAACACTGCATCACAGCACACCGTGAGGGAATTTAGCGAAAAACTAAAAAAAACTAAAAATATTCAGGAGGAAACAACACCAAAAGAAAGATTGCATTGCAGGCCTAACTTCTGTTCTTTCGCACACGTACAGTCTAAAGCACGCCAAAAACGTCAGCTCTAGTTGAGACGCATACATTTGTTTCTTTTGTAATACTTTAGTTAATTTCTCACATTCGCCAGTCATGCTGTTATTTCGAACAGCATGATGTATAAAAACACAGGAAAATCCATATATTTCCAAGAAACTCAAAGCGAACAATGCATGAATACTGTTAGCCCTAGTTTATACTTGCGCCGCTGGGCGGCGCGGCACGATGGTCGGGGCAGATATTGACCGGGCGGCGCGAAAAATCGATATCTATGGCGATCGTGATACCGCGTCGCGTGGTGGCGCAAGTATAAACTAGGGCTTAATAAATCCTCATTTTATTCAGGTAAAAACACGATTTCTCGACGTCATGCTAATTTGTCCCCAAAACCTTCCCGATTGCTGGGGCCGGCGGCACATGTGTACGTGAATTGAACTTTGAAGCGTAGGTCCTTCACTCAAACATCTTGTTTTAGGTGCAACAGTGGAGAAGTCAACAATTCAACAAATGCTGAAATCATTTCACCGTGACAGTGTATCTGTCATACCTTCTCCTATAGCCCAGGTTAATAAGCCTCTTTTACATATGTTGTATGTAGCATGAGTCAGCATACTTCGGTGGAATACGTCTCCAGTTCCTTTATAGCACTTTTTTTGCAGAGTGTGACTTCGCAGTGGACAAAACACATGAAGGACATAGTTGATGAGAAGACTAAAACGCAGGAAGCCCCTATGCGGAAGCAATTAATTGAAATAGATGAGGTAAGATACCTTCATAATACTACCACCTAAAGAAATGGAGCTGCTATTTTCAGTAGCTAACAGAAAGCAGAGACGGTTGTGTCCCTTTATACTGCGTACCAAAACTATTTGGGAAGCTTACATATTACCAACACAGTTGCAGCATCCATAACCCGACAGAATATGTCAGTGTTTGAGCGTCGTCGACGTGTTGGCTGAAGTGTTTGAAACGTGGCTCTTGCACGTGCTTTTCCGCGAGAGATTTGTCCTCTTACCGAATCCACGCAGTTCGATCACACATTCTCTGTGTTGAATCACACAGCCCTCTCAAGATTATCAAGCACCCCGCCTTCCTACCTGCTCAGCATCTGCAATTGCTTAAGAACCTTTCGTTGAGATTAATTACATCTTTTCTTTCGTATTTTATCTACCAGACGTTCAATGGCCTGCCGGCCGCCAAACGTTCCGGTTCACCCTTCACTCCCCCACCCCCTTCTTGTTCGGTACCTACTATTGCTCTCACCTTCACTAGACCTCGATTTACTGGTCGCCTCTTCACTGGTCCCCCTATCCTTCATCGGTCCCATTACTTGATCCATCCTCATCTGTCCCCCTTCGCTGAACCCCTCCCCCTTCCTTCACCGGTTCCCATTGCAGGTCCCACCTTCACTGGTACCCTCTTTACTAGTTCTTTCTTCACTGGTTCCCCTTTATTGGTCAACCCTTTAGCGGTCCCTCCTTACTGGACCACCATCCTTCACCACTCCCCCATTACTGGTAACCCATGGTGTGAATCCGGACAGACCTTTCGCGACACCGGTGACACTCTTTTGAACCCAGGCACCTGATCAACGACGTCGGTGACACGTCTTCTCAAGCTGGACGTACTTTGAGCGACATCGTTGACACATCGTGTGAATCCGGACAGGCCTTTTCCGATGTCGATGACACCTCTTCTGAAACGGGACGGCTGACGAACGACGCTTGTGATATGTGTTCTCAATCCGGACGTGCTCTGAGTTACATCGTTGACACGTCGTGTGAATTCGGAACCCTTGGCACGGCATCTGTAACGCGTCGTCTTAATCAGGACAGGCCTTTCGCGACATTGATGACATATCTTCTCAAACTACGCATCTGATGAAGGACGTCGGTGACATGTCTTCTCAAGTCGAACGTCTTTTGCGTAACATTAATTACACGTCTTCTTATCCCAGACACCCATTATGCGACATCAGTGACACGTCGTCTGAATCCGAACACTCCTTGCGCGATCAACCTCCTCTCAAGCTAGACGTTCTTTGCGCGACATTGGTGACACCTCTTCTGAACCCAGATGCCGGTTGAACAACGTCGGTGACACCCCTTCAAAACTCGGACGCACTTTGCGTGACATCGGCGACACGTCTTCTAACCCCTCTCAACACGACGTAGGTAACACCACACAACTGCAACCCCCATCCTCACACTTTCCTGCAACACACTCCTCCAGCACTCCTGTGCACACAGACAAACAGGCAGACAAACGCCCGCTCTTGCTCATAAATAGTAGGATAGAATAATCTACACACTTGATTGGTGGTGAAGTCTCTATAAGGGCTAATTTTGGTTCAGCTCAGAGAATACTTTAGTTATCTTGACTATAATCACCTGGTAGAAATTATGTTTGTTCTTTTTACAAATACAGCTCATGCATTTGACTTGCATGTGAACCTGTCAGCTACACCAGGCTTATGCAAAAATTATAGTATCTGGCTAACTCAGCGCCTAATGCGTTTTCTTTTGTTCGTTATTCACCATTAGTTATCTGATGATGTAGAATGTATTATTATTGTAACCGTGTGGGAGTAACAAGAGCAAAAAGGTAATTCATTTGCACGCACTGCTGAAGCGCTATCCGATTTCATTTCATTTTTTGTTCATAATGTCGAAGCCTGTGTACACGATAGATATATTCAATGCTGTCGTATTCAAACAAACACAACAGTACTCGAAAATGTTTTATAGTAATTATTTGTTTCCGTTTAGGGTGGCGTTAGCAAATCATCTCATAAGAAAAAATACGAACAAAAAAGAGAAGAAATGCCTGATCGATCACCCATGTGCCCGTCTGCTGACGTCGTTATTATTGAAGATGAAGAAGTAGAGGTAAATAAATCCTCTCTAATCTCTAGAGAATGGGTGGCATCTTACATATGGGATTACAGGAAGACCAACTGAAGCAAGGTTTCGTAAATGAATTTGAATTTCATAAAATACAAAACTACTACTTGAATATAAAATAAAAATTACAAGTCTAAATGTCGTTATTTGGTCTTACCACTGAATGAAATTTTGTGAAGTGTGAGACGTTTGATATCCTGATTTACAAATCCACTTATCCTAAAAAAAATTTTGCAGGTTGCTCGAAAAGTTCACAAGAAGAAGAAAAAGAAAGGAAAAAAACCAAGGCCTTCTGTTAAGGATAAAAAGCTTGAAGATGCAATGGTTCAGCCACCGGTGACGGACAAGAGAAAAGACGTTGCACAAACTTTAGAAAAAATTATGGTCGAAGACCATCAGAAAGTGAAGAAGGAAACGTTGGATGAAAAGGAGGTTAAGGACAGAGTGAAGAAGGAAACGTTGGATGAAAAGGAGGTTAAGGACAGAGTGAAGAAGGAAACGTTGGATGAAAAGGAGGTTAAGGAAAGAGTGAAGAAAGAAACGTTGGATGAAAAAGAGATCAAGGAAAGCGAGGTGAAGAAAGGAGTGAAGGGTGACTATGACAACGTAGACTTCAGTTTGGATGAATTTCTCATGAATCCAGAACAGGAGAAGAAATTAGCAGCGGAACTGAAACACTCAACCAAAGGTCCAGAAGGGGTGATTGAATTGCTGTGTAGCGGTATGATTGAAAACGAAGAGAAAAGTAGTCCCAAACAGAAGAGCAGTAAAAGAGATCGCGAAAAAATTAATGTGGAAAGGACCCAAGAAGATGAATCGAGAACAGCTACGCCTATAAAATCATCTGCTTTCCACAAAGAGAGGGAAAGACATGAGCAAAAACAGGATGCAAGCAAGAGACACCACGCCGATAAGAGCTCACACAGATCATCAAGGCATCGCAAAGAAGAAATCGCGGATTCTGGCAAGGAGCGTGGAGGGCGAGCGGAGGAAACCATTAAACATCCTAGTGATGAAAATGAAAAAGAGGTGGAGAAGAAAGCAAAATTACAGGAAGTTGCCGGCAGGGCTGAAAGTACTATAGAAGTAAGGGCCGGAAAACTCAAAGCAGTTGAGCAACACAGAACAAGCATCAAAGAATATGAAGAATATCAAAGAAGAAAGAATTTGTCCGAAGGAGACAAGCTCGGGATAACGAAAAAAGCAGAAGGAAAGAAGGAGACAACTTCGAAAGAAACTTCTGAGCCTTCGGATGACACAAGAGGTGAAAGAAAGAAAATCAAAATGCTAGAGGAACAAATGAAGAAACCAGAAGAAAAGAAATATCCAGGCTCAATGGAGTCACTCAAATCCACCAGGAGCAAAAAAGGCCGGAAGAAGAGTAGTGACAAGCGTGATAAAGAAAAGAAACTGAAGGATAAGGAAGAAGGAGACACCAGAGAAACGCGCCAAGCCATCAATGACAAAAAAGACCAAGATGAACCAGGTAAAAAGACGGACGAAGAAACGAAGAAACAGGAAGAAAATAAACAGTCAAAGGAGCCACTAAAATCTGCGGAGTATGAAAAAGATGTAGTCCCAAGTGAGAAGCTTGAAGCCGCAAAGAATTTGAAAGATAAGAAAGCAATGAGTCCCAAAGAAACTCCCAAGCCCATCGAAGACAAAGAACAACGGAAAGAAAAGGCCAAAGTCTCAAAGGAGACGGAACCGTCAACAAAGAAAGAAGAAGAAAAGAAAAGTTTCGGCTCAAAGGAGCTTCTCAAGCCTACTGGGAGTAAAAGGGATCTTGAAAAGAGGGGCGAACAGCTTGAAACTGTAAAGAAACTGGATGATAAGAAAGTAACGACTCCCCAAGAAGCTTCCAAACCCATTCAGGACAAGGGAGGACAGCAAGAAAAGGAAAAAACGGCGGAACAACCAACAAAAAAAGAGGAAGAAAAAAGGAGTTCCGGATCAAAGGAGCTTCTCAAGCCTGCTGGAAGTAAAAGAGATCATGGAAAGAAGGACGAACAGCTTGAAGCTGTAAAGAAACTGGATGATAAGAAAGTAACAACTCCCCAAGAAACTTCCAAACCCATCGAGGACAAGAGAAAACAGGAAGAAAAGGGAAAAGCTACTGAAATACCAACAAAGAAAGAAGAAGAAAAGAAGAGTTCTGGCTCGAAAGAGCTTTTCAAGCCAACTGGGAGTAAAGGAGACCATGGAAAAAGGGACGAACAGCTTGAAATCGTAAAGAAACTGGATGATAAGAAAGTAACGACTCCCCAAGAAACTTCCAAATCCATCGAGGACAAGGGAGGGCAGGAAGAAAAGGGCAAAGCGGCAGAACAACCAACAAAGAAAGAAGAGGAAAAGAAGAGCTCGGGATCGAAGGAGCTCCTCAAACCTACTGGGAGTAAAAGAGATGATGGAAAGAGGGGAGAACAGCCTGAAGCCGCAAAGAAACTGGATGATAAGAAAGTAACGACTCCCCAAGAAACTTCTAAACCCATCGAGCACAAGGGAAAACAGGAAGAAAAGGGAAAAGCTACTGAAATACCAACAAAGAAAGAAGAAGAAAAGAAGAGTTCTGGCTCGAAAGAGCTTTTCAAGCCAACTGGGAGTAAAGGAGATCTTGGCAAGAAGATCGATCTGTCTGAAGCCGCAAAGAAACTGGATGATAAGAAAGTAACGACTCCCCAAGAAACTTCTAAACCCATCGAGGACAAGGGAAAACAGGAAGAAAAGGGAAAAGCTACTGAAATACCAACAAAGAAAGAAGAGGAAAAGAAGAGTTCTGGCTCAAAAGAGCTTTTCAAGCCAACTGGGAGTAAAAGAGATCTTGGCAAAAAGAGCGATCTGCCTGAAGCCGCAAAGAAACTGGATGATAAGAAAGTAACGACTCCCCAAAAAACTTCCAAACCCATTGAGGACAAGGGAGGACAGGAAGAAAAGAGCAAAGCGGCAGAACAACCAACAAAGAAAGAAGAAAAGAAGAGCTCGGGATCGAAGGAGCTTCTCAAATCTACTGGGAGTAAAAGAGATGATGGAAAGAGGGGAGAACAGCCTGAAGCCGCAAAGAAACTGGATGATAAGAAAGTAACGACTCCCCAAGAAACTTCCAAACCCATCGAGGACAAGGGAAAACAGGAAGAAAAGGGCAAAGCGGCAGAACAACCAAAAAAGAAAGAAGAGGAAAAGAAGAGCTCGGGATCGAAGGAGCTCCTCAAACCTACTGGGAGTAAAAGAGATGATGGAAAGAAGGGAGAACAGCCTGAAGCCGCAAAGAAACTGGATGATAAGAAAGTAACGACTCCCCAAGAAACTTCCAAACCCATTGAGGACAAGGGAGGACAGGAAGAAAAGGGCAAAGCGGCAGAACAACCAACAAAGAAAGAAGAAAAGAAGAGCTCGGGATCGAAGGAGCTTCTCAAACCTACTGGGAGTAAAAGAGATGATGGAAAGAGGGGAGAACAGCCTGAAGCCGCAAAGAAACTGGATGATAAGAAAGTAACGACTCCCCAAGAAACTTCCAAACCCATCGAGGACAAGGGAAAACAGGAAGAAAAGGGAAAAGCTACTGAAATACCAACAAAGAAAGAAGAAGAAAAGAAGAGTTCTGGCTCGAAAGAGCTTTTCAAGCCAACTGGGAGTAAAGGAGATCTTGGCAAGAAGATCGATCTGTCTGAAGCCACAAAGAAACTGGATGATAAGAAAGTAACGACTCCCCAAGAAACTTCCAAACCCATCGAGGACAAGGGAAAACAGGAAGAAAAGGGAAAAGCTACTGAAATACCAACAAAGAAAGAAGAAGAAAAAAAGAGTTCCGGACCAAAGGAGCTTCCCAAGCCTGCTGGAAGTAAAAGAGATCATGGAAAGAAGGACGAACAGCTTGAAACTGTAAAGAAACTGGATGATAAGAAAGTAACGACTCCCCAAGAAACTTCCAGACCCATTGAGGACAAGGGAGGAGAGCAAGAAAAGGGCAAAGCGGCAGAGCAACAAACAAAGAAAGAAGAAGAAAAGAAGAGTTCCGGCTCTAAGGAGCTTCTCAAGCGTACTGGGAGTAAAAGAGATACGGGAAAGATATGTGATAAGCTGGATACCGCAAAGAAACCGGAGGACACGAAAACAGATGATTCCCAAAAAGCGCTCAAACTCATCGTTGACAAAAATGAGCAGCAAGAGAAGAGCAAAAAGGAAGATGAGGAAATGAGGAAGCAAGCAGAGAACAAGAAGATAGACTTAGACGAGTTACCCAAATCTATAGGAGATAAGGTAAAGGCATCGACAAAAGAAGACAAAAGAGTGGACTTGAAGGAGTCGCTCAAACCTGCTGAAGATAGAATTAAGCTGGAAAGCGACGCTAGCAGGAAAAACGAAGGAGCGAAAGGTCAAGAAGAAAAAATAAAATTGGGCTCGAAGGAGATACCTAAATCTGCCGAAGATAAGAAGGATCTGAGCAACGCTTGTAAAGACAGAGGATCACAGAAGCAGGGGGAAAACATAGTGGAGGACCAGTGCGGACCCTCAAAAGCTGACGAGAATATTAGACATGAAGACCAAAAAACAGGTTTAAGCAGTGAGCCGGCCAAAATGGAAGAGGCTGAAAAGGTTCCATCAAAGGGAAATATTGAGAGTGATCTAAAGGAGGAGAATAAAGTGGAAATCGAAGTAAAGGAAAGCGCAGATAACATAAGAGACGAGAACAAGCAGAATAAAAAAGAGAGCTGCTTCGAGGAGGGCAAAGTGGAAGCAAAGTCAGAGAAGCAGAAAACACATGAAAATCGAGATCACTTCTCAAAAGAATCGAAAAAGAAGGGGCCTGAAAGTAAGAAGCACACTCCTAGTAAGAAAAGCGGTCACCAAGCGAATGAGCTCGTTGCGGTCAGAAGAATTCCTAGTGTGGGCAGTGTCGACATGACACGGAAGTCTACTCCAACTTCTAAAAAGAAGGAAAAAACGCTCAGGGCCAGGAAAAGCGACGAGAATAAGCCTTTGCGCAAGTGAATGAACCAAGGTACAGCAGTTCATGAAATACCACATTTTAACACTGCTGCTAACCTTGTGTTTTAGGTATGATTCGAAGTACGAACTACTCTTAACCGTCAGTATAAACTTTTGATATCTCGAAGATCTTCTCACTTTCAAATAAAGGAGATTAATTTACGTATTGTTGATCTGTTCACCTCTATACATCTGTCTTGTAATCAACCACCTTTGACCGGATTTTGGAGTTGAATGATGGCTCGAAAAGGATTTCCCATGCCATGATGTTTTTTTGTTTACCAATGAGACAACTCGTCAAACAGTAAGTTCTCCCTGACTAATGTAACGAAGATTTGAATCATGAATAGCTTCCGAATAAAAAAAGCTTAAAAAGCTGCTATATTTCACTTTTTGAGAGCATGAGACAAGCATCTAAAAAACGTATCGCTTAATTTATTTCTGCAAGAAAGGAAAGCACAAATGTTCGGCAACAAATCTTACTAGGTAGCCCATTGTCAAATTATATTGCACATTTTTTCCTATCTGGTCTACGTTTCAACTTTATTTCTCAGAATTAAAGTTTGAACCGCATACTGTGTAGGTAAGAAAGCGAAACTGCGTTGGTGTATCAATATATGGCTACGGAAAATTTTTGTCAAGCCAAGAACGGCTGGAGTGGACTCTATATGATGATATTTCCTTGTGATCAAACCTCCTGCACCAAGTAGGACCTAAAACCATACCCTATGTTTTGCGGACAGGGTTTTACCCAGTTAGGCCTATGGTACACTCCCGCGTTGCGCTAGCGACGCGGTCGGCGACAGAGCGGTCACTCATGCAGGCGAGAGCACGGTGTTCCCACCGAGGACCACGCCTTTGCTGCAGTGACGGACGGCGCAGCGGATGTCGCGGAACAGTTGCCGCCTCGTCGCTTCCGCGACGCGCCGCAGAGGGGTGTTAGGGCCTCTACAGAGTCTCGCGGCAGCACCGTGAGAACTCGTCCAAATCGCTCCTGCCGCAGTGGGACCCGCGCTGCCACTGTGGTGGAGGCCGCGGCGCGGACGAGTTGTCGCGGAGCCGCCGCACGCAAGGGTCCTCGAGGGCTGCCGCAGTTCACGGCGGCTCTCACCCGCAGCGCCAGGAACTGCGGGTGAGACCCGCCGGGGGGCGTGACCGGATGGGAGGCTTGGAGGGAGGGGGTTTTCTTTTGTTTCCGACCGCTGGAAGCTTGGGTGGAGGGGGGTTTTGTTTTGGAAGCTTTGGGTGACGGTGTTATAACAAAAAAGGTTATACACTCTAAACACTCAATAGACAAAAAAGGTTGTACATTCTTAAGCAATAAGAAAAACAGTTAAAGCTAAAGGTACTCAATAGAAAGCAGCATAAAAACACTAAACTGTCAAACCATCATGATAGTTGCGCAATCCACATTTGGTAGTACAAAATCCTACGACATTTAAGAGTGTATAACCTTTTTCGTTATTACACCTTCCCGGTGATATAACAAACAAGGTTATACACTCTTTAAACAATAAGAAAAATAGTTGAAGCTAAGAGGTACTCAACAGAAAGCCTAACTCCTGGAGCGGATGCAACACAGACCAGAAGAAGTAACTGAACCTCTCACAAGGAAATAGAAGACCAACTCAAGAATCCCACCACGATTTAGCAACCGAATCGTTCAGTCTAAAGCATTAAAAAGCACTCCAGGGAAGCTCGCTTTTCAGATGAGTCAGAAGAAATTCTTACGAAACGTTCAAACAAGTTGGAATTGGAAAAAAATCCAATGTCGCCGAAATCCATTCTGTATTTCTTCGTTCCTCCCGGCAAAAGTACGCAGTATTGCGTCGCGGGGCCGCACCACCCGCCGTTGTCATGGCGGGCCCGCGGCACCCGCAAGACTCTGCTGCTGGCCTTATACCTCCTAGTGGCGGGAGAGGAACATATTCCCGCGCAGCGGCCGTCGGTGACCGTTGCGTTGCTCGTCGTCATGCGGTCCACAGCAGCGAGCATTTTTTTGTGAACTCCTCGCCGGCGCGTAAAACCAAGTAATTCAGTGCCGGACAAGTCACGGGGGGGGGTACTAGTGACATGTTCGGCACGGAAATATGCGAATTTAACGCCTATTTTCCCTCTAGCAAAACATCGCTTCGAAAAAAATAGGTCTCAGTTGGGATGATTCTGTGCTGGAAACGTCACAAAAGCATTCTCGTGGCGTGTTCAGCACAGAATGGGACGTGGCACGAGAACCCTCTCGTGACGTGTCGAGCGTGGGTTTCCGTGTCTGCAAGCGGAATATGAATCGAAAGAAATGTAGGAGTCAGCACAGTCATGGCGGATACCTCCTTAGCAAACCATAATATCGTCGATGTACACTTTGCAACAACAATCCTCCAACGATATACGGATGAGGAGGCGACACAACGGGAAAATGCGAAAATGCGAAAGAAATGGTCCAGAAAACAAGGGGTACAAGGCAAAATTCACTTAATCAGCAGATCTGCAAAAATTCTGCAGGAGTCTCCGTCTGCAGAACTGTATGAACCATGTCATTCTCAGCGACGGCGACGCACGTCGCTGTCGCCTGTCGCCGTCGCCGTGTAAACCAGCGTCGCTACCATAGACCTTGCACCACTAGCGTTGTTTCAACATTTACGATATCCTCGTTCCAATGGGCTATCAGCACTCTAACGTTGACGCAGGTATGAGCCTGCGCTGATGTCAGCAAGGATACCGTTCCGCAAAAGACTTTAGTGACAACAATGTTTTGCACATTTGTTTTAAGGCTAGAGAGCGGACACAGAGGTTGATGTATGCTGTTGCATCCGATATCATGGGTGAGTGCTAGGCATATCAGAGAAGATGTGGATGTAAGCTGTGACAACGATGTTATCTCGCAATCAAACTGAAACGATCAAATCTAAAATTGTGGATGTTTCGTGCCATCGAACAGCTCTAGTGGACTAATGGGCTAGCTCTGCAACCGGAAAGCATGGGCGGAGTGTGAGTCACAAACTGGCCCAAGGGTTTTGACGCGACAAAACCATATTCGTATCTCAAAACATTGAAAAACATTGTTGTGAAGTACTCAGAGGTTCCTATCATGTGACATGTGAAACCTACCAGCAACGTACTCGTTAGCTAACGGAATTGGCTGCTGTTTCGTTTTGATGTCAGTGACAGGCTACAGTTCCAAGTTCAGTCAGTTTTCTAAAAGTGACCGCATCAGGAATGATGTCAGTGACAGGCTACAGTTCCAAGTTCAGTCAGTTTTCTAAAAGTGACCGCATCAGGAACAAAGCTGTTTTTTTCCTGACCCGTCTTGAATAGGTAAATGTGGTAAAACAAAAACAGCTCCTTGAACTATGTTACAAAAGTTCTTTATTTCGGTAAATATTGCGTTTACAAGGTTATGTTGCGCTTTACTGCCATGTATCACACGACTGTCGCTTGGACACTTCCCCAGCAACTCTGCATCTCTTTCACAGTCTCAAGATCGTTCGCCGCTCGCAATTCAATTTCTAAAAACTAAGAACTCACAGACGTCTTAATAGTACTGCCTTAGAATCCACTTTAAGTTTTCATGTAAGATCTTAAGCTGCATGGTTTACTTCGTTTTTAGCAGTGAAGTTGAATTTTTTTAAAGTATCGGATACGACTTCCCTGCCATTTCTTCTTTTTATATGACCACAAATCTACAACAACAATTTCTTGATAATAATCACCTCTTTTTCGTTTTTCTTCTTCCTGCCGTAGTTCGAATTCGTGCGCTTTATCCGCTTTATTTCGCTTCAACACTGACAGACCTACAAAACGTTTGTTAATAATATTTGGTTCCAGAAATTTCGCATTCCGTCTTTGGCATAACAACGTTTAGTCATGATCAAAATGTTGTGTTACTGCAAAACGAGCGCAATCAACGCCAACCAATACAAAAACTGTCGTTCCTTTTAAGAGTGACCGATCTGTGAAAATTCATTCTCATAAGGCTGGTTTTATCTGGTTCTGACTCCATACAAAAATTTAGTAAGCGTTCCTGCTATTCATTCAAGCCAGATCAGCTCTTTTGCTGCTCTGCAGGGTGCGTAAAAAGTATTGACGCACAAAATGTAAACGTTAGAAATAACAACATATCATAAAATTTAATAAGTTTACATACAAAACGTCAACAATAATCTAGCGAACAGAATAGCATCACTTGTATTTTATATGGGCTTCTTTGCTGCGAATGCAGAGAGGAAGGAGGAGGAAGACGATGAGGAAAGGCATCGACGGTGCGCCACAAGTAGTCCACGTTGATTTCGTTCTATGCTTTGACCCTCAGTGACTTGACACGTTTGTGCATTCAACTTGTAAGAGTGTTACATACTCTTCATGGACCTGCAAAGTGCTAATTCTGGCGGAAGCCTCGTAGCAGGAGAGGCGCATCCGGCCAGTGTCACGGTTTGTGCTTTCATCGCAAGCGTCTCTTGTTTTCATGGATACAGGAGTGAAGATAAATCAGTAGAACTATCTGTATTGAAGTCTTAAAGAAGCAACTGGTTTCTTGGCTCAAATCCCAGCTTGAGAGTAAGCCATATGTCTTCCAGCAGGTTTAGACTCCTGCGCAGAGTCGAGGATTGTTCAGGACTGGTGCCGTGCCTACTTGAAGAACTTCATTTCGGCAGAGGAATGACCTCTGTATAGATCGGATTTGAATCCGCTGAATTACTCTATATGGGAAGTTTTGGAGGACAAGGCTTGCGCTACTTCGCACAAAAGTATGAAGTCAGTGAAGGATGACCTGATCAAAGCATCGAACGAAATCGACTACTTGCGGCGCACCGCTGATGCCTTTCCTCGGCGTCTTCGCCCCTGAATTCGCAGTAAAGAAGCCCATATAATGTACAAGTGGTGCTACTCTTTTCGCTAGATCACTGTTGACATTTTGCACATAAACTTGTTAAATTTTATAATGTGTTGTTATTTCTAACGTTTACGTTTAGTGCGTCAATACTTTTTACGCACCCTGTAATAGCAGGCTGTACCTCCAGTGAAAATGTTACATTACTAGCGCTAAGTGGTTCTTACAGAGTCACGTGTATTCAATTAATATCATTTATGTACATAAACAAATGAACATCCATGTAGAAATGGTCAGCACAAGTATGCGGCACACCTGCGTGAAATAAATTTATGTGTTCGACTAGACCACAATGGTTAAGATTCTTTTCTTCCATAACTGCTGGATTTATCCTAAACGCACTAAGCCGGGAGTCATTCCAAAACTGTAACGTATCTAACCGTATTTAACGTTCGTTCTAATGTTTCTGAACTGTTCCTATGGATCACAAACAATTGGCGCTAAGTTACAGCGGAGGATCATCTTGTATTAAGCGGTAATACACCTTCGTCAAAATGAAAATGAACATAAGATGTAAGATTCAGCCGCTTACCGCCATCTAACGGTGAAAATGCCGCCAACCCTCTGATTGTACCTACCAGGGGGTTTGACGGTAGAGAACGGTAAGCGGTTGATGAATCCGGCACAAGAAGTGCTACAGCTCAGTCCAGCTCAGGTGTGAAGATGCCAGCACTGCATGGGAATTTTCATTTCAACGTTAGCGTTGCTGTTTTCTACTACTTCGCCTCTTGACTCCTTGCTTCCTTAGGGATTAGATTCTGCAAGATGAAATGGTGTTTGAGCGAATGGTTTCCAAATATTCCTTCGACTTTTCCTGCGCCCACGAAGGCGACAACGCGTTAGCCAGAATCTTGATTAACAGCTGTAGTCAACTACACATCAATTTTTATTTCGTTTAACACAATATGCCATTATGGGGATTCATCAACAACTTACATAACTTTAACAGAGAATTCACAGCTGAGAACTCAAATTACGCAGCTTATCGCTCACCACATCTTGATAAGTCGCGCTATCAGGGATCTCGGCTGTAATTTTCTCTGTTGGTGAATGTGAAAAAATGAAATAAAATGAAAAAAAAAATGAAATGTGAACTGCTGCAAGTCGTTGGTGAATCCGGCTCCCGGATGTCGTATACTGCCGCTTCTCTTCGAATAATTTACCCAAGGGTGTTGTTTCTGTTCAAATCGAAATATGCTCGGTCTTTCCGTTCAACTGCACAAGGCTACGCGCTAAAGCCACTCCCCCTCCCATCATGCAAGATCTGCAGAAATAATTTCGTTAATCCAAATGCAGTTCATAGTTTTATCCAAAACAAATCGTTGGTGTTAGTTGTTTTAAATCCGAATACTGTTGTTTTGATTGCTTCTCTTTTTTGTGTCTTTGTGTCAATGGCACACTATGGGTGCAGTAATGAATGAATAAATGCATAATACACAACTAACCTCTTTCAGTTACTTTCATCGATTTTTGTCCAGCTTTCGGCGTCATTGTCTTCTTTATGTCCTTCCTGTCTTTTCCCTCAGTGGGGTTTTCCTTTTCCGAAGGCTTCGAACAATCGATTTGGAAGGGTGAAGGCTAAATCAATCGAATAGCAGAACAAATGATCTCTGTCACGATCTCGTCATTGTTGGCGCAAGTCCAATCGGGGAGATGGTGCTCCCGATGGATAGAAATGATTCTAGCATGCGGGCTTAACTTCCACACCGTAACCTTTTTAGGCCTTTGTTATACCACCGCTCACCCCGAGCGGCGCCTAAGGATATGTTCCCATATCAATCGGGCGGCGCGAAGGGATCGATATGGGAGCACATCATTAGGCATCGCTCGGGGTAAGCGGTGGTATAACAAAGGCCTAAAGGCCTAGGCACACTTTTGCGGCAACGCGGAAGCCCTACCTTATCTACCAGTAAGCTTAAGTATAGGGCAGAGACGCAGAGCTAGCAGCTGATGTGCCGCCAATGCGGCTGTGGCAATAAAGGGTTGGGCACACTCTGCAGCGGCTGTAGTGCGTCAAAAACGGGGCGGAGCGTCGCTCTCAGGCTTAGGACATGCTTGCGGTGAGGGGCGGTCGTTCCTTCTTTCTCTGGTGTCGGCATTGGACTACTACCAACCACGCTCAGCTGACCGGTTTGGTTGAGGAAAGGGCTTTCCTATCTTATTTATCTTATCTCTTGCTCAGGAGCGATGGCGTCAGCTTCACGGAATGACCGAGCTCATTCCGTGAAGCTGACGCTTGCAGCGCTGACGCTGGGCGTGCCGCTCTGCCATGGGAACTGTTAATGATGTGATGATGATAATGATAATGAAACCGTGTTGGCGTTGGAGTAGGGTAGTAAAGCTGAGAATCAGTGGCTCCTGCACGGCAGTTTTGCCGCCCATGAGGCAGTTTTTCTGTCTGCCGTGTGCTGTGTTGTCCCAGAAGTGTGCGGAGGCTTTTAGGCGTAATGCGGTCGTCGCATTGCTTGCGTATTTTGCTCCTGTTAGATTCTTATGTGTTGTTCCCTGCTTCGACTGGAAGTTCACTTCACTAATAACCGCAACAGTTAATTTTCCGTTGTTCGTGTATCTTTTCACCAAAAATGCGCTCTGAACACCTGGCACCAGGCAGAGTGATACCGGGGCTAATGCAACCGCCCAGTGCAGCGCGAGGGTGTGTTCCTGATGATTTGGCGAATACCACTGACCGGATTTATGAAGCTGTGGGAGCGAGAAAATAAGCGATAAAGTTACGGTGTAGATTTTGTGGCATGGCAACATGGCAAAATCATGCTCGTTCCCGATAGTCTTATGCCAAAACTGCATTCCTAGTTTAGAGGGAGTGACGCGCACTCTCTGGGTCATGAGACGCGTAAGGACATGATTTGTCAACAGATGCTGAAGCGAAGGCGTCAGAAGGATTATTGATCTAACCGAGAGCATCAGGTATACACTCCCGATTGGTCTTGCACCCCTTAGTTTTCTATGACTTACCCGACTTTCCTCTTGTAATCCGCAAAGCGCTGACACTAGGGTTGTACAGATTAAAACAATCACGTACATAATGATCATAATATTAAAGCAGATTATCATGTGTAAGTTAAGTTTTAATTTCTGAAATAATAGATCAACAAAGAGACACCGAAATGTATCATATTCTCGATCAGACCGCTCACCTGTTATTTCCATCCATTGACTTAGAATGCACCTCACTACGAACCCATACAGAGAATAGGGAATGGAGTTCATTATCGTACCGCACTCCTAAACTGCTCAATTTGAAACCTACTTTACTCAACACAAGTGCTGCTACACACCTAACGGAGTGTCCTAGGGAATCTTCAGTGCACCACCGTGGCGCGATGCGACATAATGATAATCTCCCATATCGATTTTCTGTGCTGCCCGATCGAACAGGTGCAGAGGGCAATACTGTATTGTACACATATATATAAGGGCTGTGCGTGCAATACGGTACTGCACGATGTAGTACCGTGTTGTACGCAGCTCTTACAATCGAAAGTTTATTCGCGAGAAAACCAAAAACAAGGTTTGCCGCAGGATTTTGAGAATTATGTATCGATCTTAGTGTGGGAGCTTAATTTCGAGATTACTTTTTGCAGAACCCGGAACTCACACTGAAAGACTTTGGACCCGATTTTGTCTTATTGAGACTTTGGACCCCTTCTTAGGTTCCTTGGGCAGCCTGGTCATCTGACATTTATATTAGGGGTGGGGGGCCAAAAGTAATGAGACAAAATGAAAAAAAATCTTTATCTACTTATAACTCAATTACAACTCAACGATGCTGAGGAGTGTATTTGCCATTAAGGGCAAGGACCTTGCTGCCATCGCTCAGCCCACTTCCTGATCCCATCCTTCCAGAACTGCTTGAGCCTGGTGTTGATCAACTGCTCGATATGGTTGTCAAGGACTGCTTGGGTTCTTGTGTCCCTTCCGACTAGGAAGTCCTGTAGGCTCAACTAGTAGTGGTAGTTGCATGGAGAGATGTCCAGCGAATACGGTGGGCGAGGCATGTGAACGTAGCCCAGCTGGCCAAGCTTATCCGTGCTTACTTGTTCCCGATGGGGTGCGGCGTTGTCGAAGAGGAGAACCTTCTTGAAGCGCTGCGAATGAATAAGAGCGAGTCGCCGGCCCATCTCCTCTATTTCGTTCACCATGGCCTTGGAGTTCATCGCGGTGCTCTTGGGAAACAGCCTCCGGTAAACCGATCCATGGGCGCAGACCCAAAAGCTCCAAAGAGGCTTCTCGCCGTGAACATCTTGCCGAACGAAGGTCGGTAACAATTCACCAAGCCTCACCCAGACTCGCTGCTTGGCAGGGTTAAGGTAAAAGACGTACTTCTCATCTTGCGTGAATATTGAGCCCAGGCTGCTCGGGGTTGGGAATTGGGGGAGATTTGAGCGATACAGGTCGACTCGTCAGACTGGGGTTTCGGCATGAGACAGGCTGGGTTTTTGGCATGCTTCTGGAAAGGGCGGAAGTGGTAACTTTTCAGATGGGCTTCAGTAAGTAGCATACAAACATGCAAATACAACAAGCACGAAACCAGACTCCAGCCACGAGATATATGGACACGGCATGGGGTGTCTCATTACTTTTTGCCCCCCTAATATCTGTTGTTCTGTCGAGAATAAGTGGTCTTTCGCTTTTCCAGGTAGCTCAGCATATCCAATCTTGTACAAAGTAATGTAAAGAGCTCGTTCAGCATCAGCTGTTTCTTTAAAATGCTTCGAACTAACCCCTTTCCTTAATTCCATATTGAAAAATCGATGCCTCTTCGTAAATTGCGACCGCTCGGAACTATTCTTCAGAAGTTTCCATTAAGAACAGCAGTATTCTCAATCTATTCACAAATACGGCTTGAGCGATGATGACGTTGATATGAACCTCTTTCGTTTTCGAATATGCGTGATGTTTTATCGTTTCAATGATATCTGCCCATGATAGACCTCAAATGAAAACCGTAGCTACAACACCGAAGCTTTCAAATATTATCTACGGACAAAGTGAATTAGTGGTAGACGGTGGATAGATAGGTAGATAGAAGATAGAAGATAAAGGATAGAAGGAAGATAAATAGATAATCTCACACTTGGTACAGTGTGTTTCACTGAACATCATCCCTCCAAGGCGGTCGGCTGCCCTTCAACTCTCACGTCGTTCTGTTCCATGGCACAGAGGAAGGATGCCAAGAGAAGGGGTTTGTTCAACTAGTCTCGACGAATTAGGTTAAGCGATTCTTCGTAACTGCCCATAGCCAACTCGAGACCTATGTTTCTGAGTTTGCAGAGAAGAAGTATGTGACGTTTAGCTTTTTCTTTTAGCAATCATTGGTAGACAACTGCAGAAGAGGAAGGAGCTCATACGTTCTCTGTTCCGCGGGTCCGCAGATCGTTCCTTAGCTGAACGATATAACGGAAGCAAGGAATTGGTAGAAGAAGGGGAACCGGCAAAACGCCGATCTTCGTAAGTCATCACTAAGAATGGTGGATTGTAGAGGATGTCATGTCTGAATGGCGAAAATAAATTCTTTGTCGAGAGTCTCCACTCCCAAAGGTGATCTATCTTCCTCGGAGGGAGCACCGCAGAAATGGGGAAAGAAGCACAAGGATTACGTGTTCTCTCGGCTATAAAATTGCAAAGAAATAGCTTAAGAAAGGGCATCATAGGCTATTTCTGCTGCAACGAGGCACTCGGCGCGCGGCAAAACTTGGGCGGAGCCTGTGAATGAGGGGTGGCGCTACGCTGCTCCACACCTTTGCTGCGCCGCTCTTTCGTGGTCCATTTGTGGGAGCAGCAGGCGGCAAAGAGGCAAAGCTCTCCTGTCGGAGCCTACTGCCGATACTTCCTTCCACTCGGGATCTACTCGCTCCAATCCATCATTTCTATCATTTGCGATTAGAGTGCATACAGAACTCTGCCGACGGCAAAGAGACAGCTGATTTGCCGCCGATTTCTAAATTGAAGTGGTGTGATGGCGCGGTGCGGCACCGCTCGCCGCCGGCGACAACCTCTCCGCCTTTCCAATGAGATTAGAGATAGAGCTTCCGCCTTGCCGCAAAGTGTGCGAGGGCTCTAACGAACGTCGCCCGTGCCTATCAGTGGGCATATGGCGCAGTGCAATACAGGTAGAATATTGCCGAGAACTATGGTTATATTTGCTCATAGCGACAGGCGGTATTGTGACGAGACGAATGTTCCTCGGTACGGCTCTCACCGCAGTGGGGTCATGGGTTCCACAAGGAACAGATCAATATATGCCGCATATATTGATACATTTATACAGATCAATATATGCCGCAAACTCTACTGCAAGCCTAAGCCTTGATTTACAGTAGCGCCGCGCGCGGCGCGGCACCATAAGGCCCATGCACACTTCTGCGACACCGCGGCGCGGCAAGAGGGGCGACGGCCACTGTCGCGAAATCCGGCGACGCGGTCGCGTTAGAACATCGTTATAGGCAAAGGGACCGACGTCCCAGTGCATGTAGCGCCGCCAGCAATGATTTGAACCACTCCAGCCTGCGGCACTCAGCGCGGCATCGCCGGCGATAGCCGCAAAAGTGTGCGTGTCCCCCTCTGCAGCACGTGTCGCTGTGTCGCGCCGCGCCCATCGCGGCCCTATCCTTCATCATGGCCGTGCCGCGCTGTCGCAGAAGTGTGCATGGGACTATAGTCGGAATAGATATCGACCGCGCGGTGCAAAAAATCGATATCTATGACGACCATTGCGCCGCGCACCGTGGCGGCGCAAGTATAAACCAGACCTAGATCACGACGTAGCGGTGGGAATAGTAAATTAGTAAAATTTGATTGTTTGTAGCCCGTTTGAATCAAGGGCTCTGCAAAAATAAAGCCTTTTTGGCTGAGGAGTCTCTACTAATTGACGAGTGGATATTCTCGCCGTGACATTCACTTCTGCCATGCTTACTGTGCATATTGAGCACATGCGCATTTTTCTTGTTAATAGCAAACCTTTTTCAAAAGCTAATAAGTTCAGATTTTTGCACGTGACGCTCTTTTGCTGCGACGACAAACTAAGGGAAAAAGAGTGGATGTCTCGACTTCTCCCCAGAACCCAATGCTTGTATTACTCGGTTATTTCTCCTAGCGTATCATATAGCGCCTTGCTTCAGGTCCGAAAGAACTGTGTTCGAAAAAGTGGACACGGATATTCGACCCGCGCTTTCTTCTATTCAACCAAAACAAATGCGTTTCAAAAAGAGACCTGGAAGGGAGCCTGTGGTTAGGCAACCAAAACAGGTTTGTCCATAATATTAACACAAGTGCTGTACACGCTTCTCCGTGTATCTAGCGCATGCCCGCTTCATTCATCTTTACTGCATCCCTGAAGCCACATTGCTCTCTTTCCACCGCTTTTTATTGGCGATGTATAAGTGCTCCTCTTTTTTAAAAATGTAGAAATAAAGCTCTATAATTGTCATTTACAGGGAGCGTTATAAATAGGTCACGCAATAAAAAGCGAATTACTCACGCGGAATTGACTAGGAAACAGCGAAACTTCGTCAACAATTTACTAACAAGCTACCCAACAAGCAAAGTGAATATAATTCAGTATGATCTCCCTTGAAACGAATGACATCCTTCACATGCTTAGGGTAGGACTCAATGGCGGCAAGCAGGAAACTTACTACCCTGCGGAACTTCCTTCCGTGCTTTTTCAGTGCTCCAACCATCCAAAACACGCAGTTACTCCCGGAAAGTAGTGAAGATGTAGACAGGACGTGAAGAATCGTTTGCAGAAATTCTCAGTTTCTCTGATGGTTTGGCTGGAGTGCGCTACATTACACACACCATTGATCTTTGCTGAAAAATGAGCCAAGGTCAACAGCGATATCTACCATAACGGTTATTTTGAGAAGGGGTTGCTTCCTTGACTTAAAAGCACATTACAAATTGATCATGGATCCTTCCACAAGACGGTACACACGCTCACAAGTCGAAAATAACTCAGAAGTTACTGCTCGAAAAATTACTGCTGCTCGAGAAATTTTCTCAACTTCAACCCTGCCTCTGAATAGCCAGCAAACGCCAGATTTGAATGTTGAAGATACAGTATTTTAACATTAATAGTAATTTATTATCAGCAGCAGGTTAAAAAAGTACAACCTCAAATTAAGACAACGGCTGATAGCAATGTGGAACTGAACAATAATATTATAATATTATAAAACAAGTGAAAAGACGTAAGGTGGAAACACGTATGTATATTTATAAGACGAATAAAACGGCACTACTGAGTAGACAAGTCGGAACCACGTGCGGTGAACTGGTGGTAAAGGGCAGTGGGTGCACTCCAGGGCTCCCGCAACAAGACATAGAATCGATTCAACAATCGAAAAGAAAGGCTGCCTGAAATTATGGCGTTGCAGTTTATGTGAGCCAAAAGATGATAGAATCAAAAATGACCCCTCTGATTTAGAAAGCCATCAAGATGCCGACTGAAGCTGTACGGATAGCTATGCTGTATGGATATGATGATATGAGCTATGCTGTATGGATATGATCACATGAGTAATGATGATGGAAGCTGGTTCCATGTAGCTATTACTCGACACCAAAACGACTCTGCATAAAGCTGGGTGCGGACTCCAGCTTTTGTCGACGTATCACATAAACAGCTCAGATTAAAAAAAACTTCGGTCGTATAACATCCTTCTCAGTTTTAGCGACTTGCACCCAATCGAGTCACACGCGCACGATAACTGAGGAGAAATAGACCGTTTCTAGCGAATATTTGATTTATTTTCGAGAGAAGGCCTGCGCTAAAAGGCACACTGCGATTCATGGTCTGATATCCTCACTGGAAAAGCATGCAAGGAAATTGCGCAAGTAGTAAAGATGAAGGCAGGGAAGGAAGAACCCTGCCTGCCGCCAGTAACCATAAGTCCTTCCCTGAAAGCTGTTGATCGTGCCAAGGCAGGTCACATAGAATGATATCCACTTTGATTGCTAACTAGATTATTAGTAAAATGTTGAAGAAGTTGCACTGTTTCCTGAGTGAATAGTTCTCTTTTTATGGCGTACCCTGTGTAAAGCTTTTGAAGGACATACGACTCAAATGGAGTCACCTATAATTTTGCCTTTACGATACATCTGGGTGACTGCCTCTGATTTTCAAGATATTCTTTCCATGTGTGCGTGTATTTGAACCTTGTGGTTAGCTTTCGAGGCTATAGACCTCTTCACTAGCATTAAATACTTATAGCGTCAAGCTGCACTTGCTTTTGAGTAAGTTTGTGATCATAGTCTATATTCTTTAGGAATCTCGAAAAACTCTTCCTTTCCCTTCCAGAAAAAAATTAAAGAGAACTTAAGTGAAAAAACTTTAGAAAACTTTAAGTTAAAATTTGAGATAAGTAAGCTTCTACAACATTGCAGAAGATCAGTAGTTTCTTTTAAGAGTAAACGCAGTAGACGTAGTAGACGAAGCACAAGAGAGAGGCGTTCTCGAGATCAACCTGAGGTAAAGCATTTCCTGGTTACTTTCTTAGACGAATTTTCCATTTAAGCGTTAAACACTTATAGCATCAAGATGAAAGCGCGGAAAGAGGAACTAATGAACCTATCGAGGAGTTCAACCAAGCAGATGTCGTTTCTAGACCTGAGTTCTTTCTTGCTCTAAAGGTATATCCATTCGTTTCTACACATATTTTATATATGGTTTGCAGACCTTTCAAGAACATAGAGGTGATAGCTATTACATTTTACAGATTATGATAGAGATAAGAAATCGTCGTCTACTTGAAAATATTTTGGACGAGAACGAAACGGAAGAAGTGCGCCAATTTTTTGAAACAGAAATGAGCTACCCCTCGTATAGAGTAAGGATCATCTGGATGGGATGTTCAATCTAAGCTAGAACATAATTTAGAAAGCGTAATGCTTTGTTTTTACTTTTCAACTTTTAGATAATGAGACTGATCCATCAAGCACTCAACAAGTGCTGGGAAATCCTCATTGAAAACTATGACAAGTTTCAGTTCACCAACGAAATTAGGGCTCTTTTGTGTGAACGAGAAAAGGCAGGCATTTTATATCTTCGATATAAAGGTGGGATTCTGAGTTAAAATCTTTGCAGTTAAAATGCTGTCTCTTCGACGTGATGCTTTCTTTTCCTGAGTACATTCCAGAGACATGGGGAGGACGCCACATTGGTAAATGTTTTTTATTGCTTAGGACCATGACATCGTGTGCAGCAATAAGTAGTACAACAGCGTAAATTTGGAAAGAGTTTCTTACAGCTTTTATGGGGAGGCATTCCTAGGGCAGTCAATGGTTTTGCTGAAACGGTGATGAGCAAAATGATAAATATTTACATGACCAGACCCATGACAAGCTATTCACCATGCAATTAACCTGGTGAATTAAGTGATGTCTCTGAGAGGGCAAAGTAGTGTGGAAGTACCTTGGCGGAAAGGTTGGTGTCGCAAGTCGATGGCCCAGTGCAGCGGCTGTGCACACACGGGATCTCAGCCTGACCCAAGGGGCACCCGAAGCTGCGAAGGCCTAGGCACCCGGGGAGGTGAATTGGTCCCATGCTCTTTAGCGTCCCTTCCGAAGTGGAGATTCCCCGGGTCCGTCACTTCGCTCCCGATTGTATTGAATCTTTTCAGCCCTGAGCTACAGCCAGCCTATTACTGTGTGAGACTACTACCCGATACATGAATTGATTGCCTGGTACTGATTGCACTGCCTACGCGACGTCCACGCCGTGGGCCACGCGCAGGCTTCCCGACAAACCCATAATGACATACAACAATGCCATTACACAATACCGAACAACTGTTAGTTATGAACGGACTCACGCGCTCCTTCGACTCGCACACCAAGGACCAGCATAGATTTATTGCACAGCCGACATAGGAGAATATATAGGAAAGCAGATTACGCAATATAGTAGGGAGGGTAGTCGGGCAGAGTGAAGTGACAAGAGAGTGTAGAGACGCAGACTTGGACGGGCGCTCCACTGTATTGATTGATTAAGAGCCCCCGAGCCCCGGCAGTCCTTCTTGGCCGGACCGCCATCCGTCCGGCAAGCAGTCGATGCGATGAGAGGAGATGAGACTGTGGCAAGGCCCCGGAGAGCTCCGACTAAACTGAATGAGAAGACCGGCAGACGGGCGACGCCTCAAAGGCGCCTCCCCCCCCCCCCCTCTCGGTCGGTGGAGAGGTAGACTGACGACCGACTGTGCTCGAGGTGCGGGAACCTGCTCGAATGCACGCTACGCCCCCGGATCGATGCCGGAGGAGACGGGGGCAAGCTGAGCGATGGGCGCCTCATCGTAGTTCACCGCGAGCCTGGACGCTCGCGAAGAACCGAGAGGCTGAGAAGGTCGCGAGTCGCGACAGTTGGAATGAACGAACATAAGGTTAATTTCACAGTTTACAAAAGCGAAATGAATATGAAGACAGTAATAGGAGGGAGGATCAGAATACACTGAATCGCTGTCCCACCCTTTTCTCCAGCTTTGACACAGCTGCTGTCGAAGGATCTGGAAGGGGATTGTTCGGACTTTCTCGTTTTCGTTTCTATCCTGAATCACCAAGGCGGTAATCTATCTCATTAACTTATCAAAATGCCTTCCACACGGGCCCTGTACCGTCCATCTTGCCATTTTTCTCGACAATGACTACTTTATGTTATATGCAACAACAGCAACCTGACTAAATATAAATAAAAACTTCACACACCTCTCGCAACAGTTCACTTCAGGTAAATCCTAAGCCAAAATTAGATTTGGAACCGATCAACAACATTAATCTTATTATTCTTTGCTTCAGAAATTCTGGAAAAAATTTCATAGCATGTAATGGATATAAAACTTTCTATACTGATAACTCAACTCAAAATAATAAATATAGGTATTATAATATAACGGATCTTTTATATTTAATAGACTACTTATTGAAAAATAGTTACTGCATATTCGCCAGTATAGTATTTAAACAAAATAAAGGAGTTCCTCAAGGAGGTAACTTCAGCCCTTTACTCGCTGACTTAACCATGTCTATGTTTGAATTTGAATACTCTAAGAATACAATTTTAAATAGAAACCAATTGTTTAAGCCATTTAGATATATGGACGACATACTTATAGTTCATAATTACAAAGAAAGCCATATTGATTACATACTTACTTTAGTTTATAAAAACACATTGGAATTTAAAAAAACACACGAAAGTGAATACAAATGTAACTATCTCGACATAACTATTGAAGTCGTAAATAATAAAATTGAAAACAACCTATACAACAAAACAGATTCTTTCAATTTTAAAGTAAATAGGTTTCCACACGTAGACTCACAGATTTCAATCAAAATTAAACATAATGTCATTTACACAGAAACACTTAGAATAGCTACTGTCTGTTCAACATTTCAATATTTTTGCACTAAGATAAGAGAACTTCACAGAATACTTACACATAATGGATATAGCACAGAATTTATTGCCGAAAATATAAGAAAGTGTCTAAATAAAAACAGGCAAATACCATATAAGTACAGCATGTTAGATAGCTATAATAAAGCAATAAACTTTATAAAAACACTCAAATAGTTCGAAGTAGTTTTCCATCTCCTTGCATTGAACTTATAAATTTATTCTGAATAAACAAATAAATAAATAAACATCGTAATTGCGTTGAAAAAAGTAGTGATTTTTTAATAGAATCACTTGTAAGTAGCACCTCCATTCTCAGCGTGTAAAGAATGAAATGAATACCGTAATGATAACATATATCACAATATCTATCCTGATACCGTACAATAGAGCACAGTATGAATTACTTTATATAGAAAGAAGAAAGAGAGTGGCTGTAGCAACAGAATTTTGTAAGTTTATTATTTTTCACTAACAATATTTAACAAAAAATGTTTTAAAATTATTTCAAATTTAAACAAATTGTAATAAAATCTTTTCTAAAATTAAATATGTGTTCAATTCAATAAGTATCTTCGTTTTAACATTTTATAGTAAAAAATTTAAAAAATAATGCTGTCAAAAAAATAGAATAAATAAATAAATAAAAAGTTAAAAATATAAAAAATTAAAAAATAAAAATACAAAATTATTATATTAACAATAAATAAATAAATATTAAAATAAATTATAACACCTCTTTCTTCACTGATGAGCCACCGGGGAGGTGTTATAATTTACAAGGTTCGTCTGAAGGAAGGTGGCGAAACGAACCATAAAAGTTATTATCTTGGTTCTTCAAATTATTAAAATGTATTAAAACACCTAGTTTTAGCGCATACTGTGCATAAAATACCTTATAGAGAGACAATATTGACTTGCTTTTCCAATCCTTCAAACCCCTAAATTAATTCCAAAACCGAAGGAAATAAAATCACGCGAAATAAGAATGAGAATTAGGCATCAGTTCCTGACATAGTAATTTGTGTTCTGTTTTAGTTTAGACTATGCTCTCGCTCTGTTATGGGCTGATTCACTTCTTTAAGTGCTTTAACAATTCTGGAATTTGACAACCCTTGAATGATACCATTGTCGCCTTTGTGTGCACTCCTAGACGAATGTATCAAATGAATATCCCTATAATAAATAATTAAGTAAATTCCTTGAGTGTTCTGTAACCAAAATGTGACAAATAAGGGACTTTTAGCCATACAAAAAACTACATTTTCCCCTGAGATGCCTTTTCCCTCGTACATTGTGTACCGAAAGCTGAAGAGCCGCTCCATGATGAAGCCTTTCGAATCTAGACCTAAAATCGCTATTGAATATGAATACAACACCTATTTTGCTAGTTTCAGTGGAAATCTCAGAATCAGCGCTCGTCGCTTCTCAAGGTTCTTCTAATAGAGGATCAACTCTGAACATGGCGGTAATCTTTGCCACGCTCGTAAACGTTTTTCTTGCAAAAGAAACAGAAATAAATGAAGAAAGGGGAGTAACAAAATTTCCCCTCAGATGATATGAAACCGTTTTTAGGGGGAGTGGTATGATGACCGTGAGTACTTCAAGAAAAGCGTGAGAGCAGAAGAAAATATCAGAAAGGTTTGTTCTGTGGGGTAGTTTAATTATGACAACGAAGCTAATGATAGAACAGAATCGATGGACAGATGCCTTTTATCGAAATCTCTTCAAGTTTTTGCACCTTTCGCACCTCATGCTCGTGTTCTACAGTCTATAGGTCCGCCCTACAAAAGATCCTATGATAAAAGAGATCTTCTGCTACCTGTATTTTTAATATAATGGAGGGATATGTATTTGTCGTTAACATCTAATCGGATATCCGACATCGGATCCAAAGAAAATTGTTTATCTGAACCATCCGAAATCCCGAGGTTTTTAAAAATACCTCTATCTGAATCATCCAAAAATCGGAAATTGAAAATTGGCCTATCCGAATCGTCCAATTATCCGAAAAGTCAGTGTCGGATCCAATGTTTACAGATCACTATAATAAGATACTCATTTACCATGATCAGCAATCAAGCGAGAACGTTTGTGATCCTATAAAAATACTGGTACGAGTGTGTGGTGGACAAAGTTCAACCTAGCAACCTAGCAGCCTAGCTATGTGAGCAGGGGCGCTGATATGTGGAACTTCTTAGATATTCGTAACACATAGCCCTTGCCAGGTATTGACGGCTCCACTGTTTGGGGGTCAACACTAGTTTCTTTTCCATGAATAAAGATCAGTGACACATGCGCACCAATTTTAGGTCAGACATGGCTTCAGAAACATTATTTAAAAGAGAGTTTTGCAGGAACACGTTCATCCTGTTGCGCATGAGAAAATCGGCAGACGAAAAAGTCAACGTGAGCGGATGCGAAAGATTGACAACAGAGCAGAGGGCGTGATTCCCATGGAAGTAAAATCCGACTCGAATTTGCGACCAAAGGTCAAAGCCGCTGCTAGAAGTGGGAGACAGGTCAAGCAGCCAGTTAAACATGAAGCGCCTAAGATAGATGCATTTTCGAGGGAGATCTTGATGAGAGCACTTCCACAATACGTGGACAGCGCACCAAGGAAGATTAGTGAGAGGGAGAAACAGATGGTGCACGTAAAGCCTCCAGAAATAATTCATGCCGCTTTTCAAGCGGGTCCTCTTTTAAGAACGTCAGAAATTCCTAGTGCTATTAAGGCACGAGCTTATTCAAAGACGCCGGAAACGATTCCTGCACGCCAAAGCTCAAGAGAAGTCGTTGTACCTGCAAACATCTTGCGAAGAAGCGACGAAGGCTTGGTTCTCAAACATAAGGAAGAGAAAGTCCAACTTGAAGCTCCCAAGGCTTCACCCCTTTTGGAAGAGAAAGTTGACTCTGATGTTAGTCAAAAAAGTTTTTATTTTCCACTTCCAAAGCCAACGCTTGACAATAAAGGTGAAGCTTTCAAGACAATGCAAGTCAAAAACTTGGAAGCTCCACTACTCAAGGTGGGGTACACAGTTGAAACTTCTCCACCAATAGCTTCCAAAAAGCCCAAGGATATCTGCAAGACAGCAGAGGACAAAGAGTTTGAATTCGAAACGCTTAAGATGGAAGGGCGTACGGAAGACGCTCATCGCTTGACCAGCAAACAAACCAAAATTGTAGATCGGACGGCTGAAGATAGGGACTTTGAAGCTAAACTCTTGATGGAAAAAGCACGGACCCCTGGAACTTCTGAACCAACAGCTCGCGAAAAAGTTAAGGATTACCTGAAGACTGCAGAAGACAAGGAGCTTGAGACTAAAGAAAAGACAGAATCACATGTGCAGTACTCATCGCCGCCCCCAGTCGGAGAGCACGAAAGAAGTCTAGATAAGACAGCAGATGATGACGGAGTTGATGTCTCCCTCATGAAGAAGAATGGGCATGTGCGGGATACCTCCTCCCCATTGGTTACTAGAAAACGAGGTGGTCCTACAGTGGAAGGGAACGGGGATCTTGAAGAAACATCCCAGAAGAAAAATGTTCTTGTCCCCGTCCTCTCCAAGCAGACTCCTGTCACATTATTTGAGAAGCTTCTTAAGACAGCTGATGACCAAGAGTGTGATGACTATAGCAAAAAAGTTAAAGCCGAAATGGCTCACTTGCCAGATGCGGCATTCAAAGAAGTAAGAAAACAGTTTTCGGTTAAACCTACTGAAGATGAAGCAGCACCATTGACGGACATAAGCAAAAAGGAGAAAACCCATTCGAAGCAGTGGAGATCACCAAAATTAGCTGAAGAGGGGACGCAAGAAAACGGTCACGATACGCAAAGAGAGGATTCAAGTAAAAGTGAAAAAAGAGAAGTCGCTACGAAGGAGCCATTGCAAAACCAATCAGAAAGTGATAAGCATCTAAAGGAGTCAAAGACAAAAGGCGCAGCACCCGTATCCGATATTCCTTCCGTTGACGATAAACAAAAAAGCGAAGATCTGCAGCTCAAAGTTGATAAAAATGCTGAAGAAAACGCAGTCAAACATAAGCATGAACGTGAAGAAGCAGATCAAAACGAAAAGTATGCAGAAGGTGAAGAAAAGGAAGATGAAGGCTGAGGCACACTTAGGCAAACACGTACGTTAAATGTTCTAGACGAAATAGATCACTTTAAGATTCACACGAAAACTTCAACAAAGATCCATAGAAACTGTCAACGTTAACCGATTTAATGTCTTAATCGTTAAAACACAGCTAATAAATGTTGACGCTCCGTGCTTTTTGCTACATAGAAGGGCTTTATTGTCTCACTCAATCGCGAAAGTTGGTTGACACATAATCCGAATGAATGACAAACAGTTGATAGGGGTTACGTTTGACACCATTCTTGCCAGTGAAATGTTTCAACAGCAATGGAGCTTTGAGTGAAGGCCTAGGTAGCCGAATTAATTACAAATCTGTTGATTGTACTGATTATAAATCTACACGCTAACTGTTAATATATGTGTTTGTGTTACTTTAGTGTTAACTACAATTGCAAAATAAAAACGATGTCCTGAACGAGTTCAGAAAAAAAATCTACAGTTTGCAATAGAATTTAGTATACAGCGGTATTGGTTTCCTCCTGTACACTCTTTTAGGGTTGGAGGATTTCCTTTCACTTCCGCATTTTTCCTTAGAGATTACCAGCCTTTTATTCTCAGATAAGTAGTATCTCTATTTGTACTTATACTACCGCAGAACATGGTACAATTTGTCGGCTGTACACTGATGCGCGACTTGCCCGTGCTCCAAAGCTTCAGGGAGTTCCACATAACTGACTGAAATCGGGCAACATGGCAAACTGGGGACAGATTCATCAACCGCTTACCACCCTCTTACTCTGAAAATACCGCCAAACCTGATATGACATTCATCCAGCATCAGGTTTGGCGGTATTTTCACCGTTAGAGGGTGGTAAGCTGTTGATGAATCTGGCCCCTAGTGTGGATTCCATCAGATTACCGTTGCTAGTGCAGTGTAAAACAGTTATTATACGGTTAAGGATAAAAAGGTAAGGACTTAAACCATCTTCATTGGCCACGTATTTTACTTTGACGAGATGTCGTGGACGCAGCTTGAAGGCGTGTTTGCCCTACCCAACAACTTTCTGTGGCCAACCGATATGCACGTCAGCGTTTTATCCTTCCCAGACGAGTCTGTTACCAAGTCTCCGCATTCGAAAGAATTGAACGCTGAGTTGGCCTTGGGAAAAATCGAGCCAGGAGACAGGATGCGGGTTACATGGCAGTCGGTACCGCTTCCTGGGTTCTATTTCACAAGTTCCAAAGGAGAGCCACGTTGAAATAGAAATAGGCAACACCTATACGACCGCCTATGCAAACCGTTCTGTTTGTCCCTCTGGACCAGGACTAGGTTGCAGTTTACTTCATCGCATGTGTGGTTGTGGGGTTCTGAGTACACAGGGAAACCAGGTCGACTCCTGCGCCTGACAATGGGTCAACCTTTTTTCATGTCAGCTCAATTTCAACCTTCAAGACACTACACTGCTGGACATAATGATAGATCCACTCAAATTTTTGTGTTTTTTATCGTTTTTCTAGGAATTGTGAGCCGCTTCGAACAAAATTTTACTACAGTTACAATTTCACAGGAAGAGCAAAGATATAGCAGAAAAAACTTCTGAGTTGAAAAAGAACAAATTTTATAAAAATTTTACGATGCTGTACGAGGTGTGTGCTCTTCGATGAGATACGTCGGACTGTTTTGTGTTTTGGAGGAAATTTCCAGGTTGAGGTTTGCTTTGATCTGAGCGGACGTCAACAAGGAGTTCGATGCTACTCGCTCTATTGCTCTTCTACCTCGCTCTGTCGTGCTTGGTTTTCTTCCTGTAGCACGTCTTCTGTCTTCGTGGCACCGTACACATCTGGATTGTTCACACACGAGTTGACAACATGATGGGAGCGTCCAATTTTCTTAGCAATGCTACGGTTGCTCATGCCGCAGCTCTTCATGCCGTTAATAGAGCCTTTCTGGAAATCCGAAAGGCGAGTTCCTCTACCCATCACCGATGGAGGATGAACACGACAAGTGCAGTAACACAGTTTGGCGTAAGAAGCACTCAGAAGGGAGTTTAGCTTATTATTGCTGAGTGGATATATCATTATGACCAGCCGCCCAACGCTGTATTCCATAAAATTAGAATTTTTCTGGAAATTCGCCACTTCACGAGGCCAGTTCTTGTTGTTATTTTTTTAGCTTTGTCAATGCCCCTACTACTATACAAAAGATACTCACGAGGCCTTTGCAGGTTTTGAAAAAAATTATATTTTCGAGTGGATCTATCATTATGTCCAGCAGTGTATACCTTTTCTGCATGTCAAAGTGAAAGTCGTGGGTAATGACATGCGATAGGAATCGCTTCATGAGAGACTTCATGTAGCTAAAAAAAGCCCACTTCAACTAGCTGCACTTGACTGGTGGCGCGTTGTGATATTGTCTAAAACAATCTAGACTCTTTCCAAATGGTATGAGAGACCAGATTGCCGCATGATTGGAGAAATCGCTTCAAGAATCGAGAATAAGCTTTCAAGTGTCGGGCATTTATAGAAAATATACATGGTTAAAGAAAGGGGGCATGGATTCATCGTAACCAGGCGAAGTCAATACTGCATGTCTCGAAGACGCCCTTTTGTAGAATGTCCTCTCAAAAACGGAAAGCTAAAGGCGATAATATTGATCAAAGATGGTAGAAGGTCAAGTTAAAGATAATGAGTTCCGTCCTACACTGTGAGAACACTGTCACCTCACCGAACAAGTAAATTACATATGTAGCGGTTTCCTGCTTTCTGCGGCTGTTAAAAAATCAGTTTCCTCCTACACTATGGGAGCACTGTCATATTACAGACACTAATAAAGTTTTGTTTTGTTTTGTTTGTGTTCTACTAGAAACATCGAGTTGGTACATCCTTATGGATGTGTTTATAGTTTAAAAAATATGATGATAAGGCTCACATAACCGTTGCAGTAAAATCAAAGGGATAACAGCGTCGACATATGGAATGCTCCAATAAGACAGATGGCGACGATGGTTTATGGAGAATCGACAACTCACACACAACAATCGTGTTCTCATCATTCTGTACAATTCAGAAAAAAAGCTCAGCTCAAAAACATCTCAAGAACATTTTCTGCGATTGATGCGCTTCGCTCACATTGACCGCCATATCTAAGCAGATTTCACCTTCTCGAAATCGAAGGTGTACGCGCCCATGATCAGTGACGTGCCGCCGTCGGCGACTATCATCTGCCCCACAATGACTGAAGAGGCGCTACGATCGGCGAGAAAGGCGATTATATTTGCGATCTCCGCTGCACTGGCATTACTTCCGTAGGGTGCCGCGTTAGGTTGAGAACCGTAGAACTTGTACACCTGAAAAAATAGAGGCATTTGGACCGAGCTCATTCCGTGAAGCTGACGCTTGCACATGGACAACCTTCCTAAGGCCCACGTCATACCATCGCTCACCTCGAGCGAAGCTTAATGAAAAGCTCCCATATCGATCGCGCGTGCGATGAGTCGATATGGGAGCATACGGGAGCCCATCATTAGGCTCCGCTCGAGGTGAGCGATGATATGACATAGGCCTAAGGCCTCTACAAAACTAAACGTTCTCAGCTCTATCCTTACTATAGGATTCCGCACACTTTTGCATAAACGGCGGGCGACGGGCGACAACATTCATGAAGCGCGCAGCTCACACACTCGAGTCATGCTGGCGACAAGCGGCAATGGCACTGCACTCTTTCCAGTCAGGACCTACTGCTGCTATTCGCTTTCCCGCCTTCGCTTGTTGATAAACTGCGCTATCAGGGATTGCGGCAGTACTTTAACCGTTATTTGCTTGAGCACACTTCGCTGCCTTTGCTGCGGCAGCAATGATAAAGGATATCAGAGGCAGCACCTCGGTGATATCCTTCATCACTGCTGCCGCAGCAAAGACAGCGAAGTGTGCTCGGGCCTACAGATTGCTGTAAGTCGTTAAAGAATCTGGCCCAGATTTTACGCAGACAGACGGACCGTGCGACGACAAATCACAGTCAAATCAGCGGCGGCGGCAATAATGATGTGAATTATGTGCACTGCGATGCCATCACCATTACGGAACATCTTGTCCCAAAAGTGTGTTGATGCGGAACGGCACCGCAGCTTGCCATTCGTCGGCGGCAAGCTCAGCGGCACTCCCTGCCTTACGGATAAGGATAGGGCCGCTGCTTTGCTGCAAAAGTGTGTGGAGGTTTTAACACTTTAGGTACCCAAATTCACCTGGGTGGCTCATCAAATCCTGCCGCAGAAGAAATCACTCAAACAAGGGTGGGTGGTAAAATCTGGGCCAGATTCGTCAACGACTTACAGCAATCTAACGGTGAAAATACTGCCGAAATCCCTGATAGCGCGGCTTATCAACAAGCGATGTGGTCAACATTTCATCATTTCGCCATATGTACCCTTTCTGCCCTATGGATAAGGAACACACGCAAAAAGAGCAGCGGATCAGGCCGCTGCTCAAGCGATGTGGTCAGCATTTCACCATTTTGCCATATGTACCCTTTCTGCCCTATGGATAAGGAACACACGCAAAAAGAGCAGCGGATCATGCCGCTGCTCTTTTTGCGTGTGTTCTTAAAAGATTGCGCCATGCACTCGTTCAGTACTACACGATTTTTATTTGATTGATGGCAATAACTCGCCCTGTTTGGAGTTGTTAACAGTTCCTAAACAACGATGAACCAAAAACAATCTAGCATACTGTAAGTACGTATTTTTACACCTCCTTAAGCAGTACTTGCACTATCAGTCAAATACACGGAGTCAGCTAATAGAAGAATTCATGACGCAATTACTGTAATACACTCAAAAACTGCAATTTTCTTGCGTCTTCAAATAATTCTGGATACATTTTCTTTCCTAATAAAGTTATAAAATTGTAATCAACACTCGCCTTTTTTACGATTTATGCTCAACAACACGGGTCATGAATTCATGACTGAAGATCCTGCTGATTGAAACAGCGCTAGCAAAGAATAAGCTCTACCTGACGTTCGTTCTTGATAAGGGAACTTTAATTTTTGTATGGCTACTCCTATCCGCGACGCGTGAATGAGAAGAAATTAGAACAGCTAACAGAAGCCTTTTTAGACAATAAGCGAGATTCGGTGGTTCAGTTTATGTCCGTTTTCCTCGGTACACAACACATACACGAGTCGTAGATGACAGTTTACCTCAAACTTGGGTGATTAAACCAAAACTGTATGATCTTATAAATATACATTATATACGAGAGGATGTAAAATACATCCTACAAAAAGCTAATATGAAGAATAAATAGAAAAGAAGACGAGGAGAGTGCCATGTGAGTTCTCCCATATGACTCTTTTATAAGGAGTTTTTGTTTACATAACGCAACAACCTGATAAAGCTTAAAGCGAAATTTTTTACAATATCCCACGAATCGTCCTGTGATTGCGAGAAAGTCGCGATAGGCAACATTTCAAGGCATGATAGGGTCCTTTTTTCTTCTTTCTTCTACTGAGTTTGAATTTTCTACTGAGTATCGTTACTGTGGACAGACCTCAGTAAGTCAATATCCTTCTTTTATATGGGAAGCAATCAGCAACACCAGACTCTTCTAAAGACACTAGAAATGCTTTATACATCTCTACAAGTACATTACACCTTTTCCTTTAGGAACTCACTTTTACTTAGGCACGACCACGCCTCCACGTCGCGCGCGAGCGTGACGCGGCGTCGCGCTGGAGCAATGTCTTACAGTTACAGTCCGCTCAAATTTTGGCACTCTGCGCCTTCTGCACTGTGTCGCTCGTTTTTCTGCTCAGTGAAAATTTACCGAGCCCTTTAAAGAAGCTGACCTTCTTGGACTCCTCCACTCCGCTTGTCATACCATTGTGCTCCATGAAATCTGTCTCCACTATACCTGGGCTGAAAAACCGTTTCCGAATAATGACTAATGACGATAGAAGACTATAGAATTATGTTCTGTACCTCACTCCATTCACTCTAACACCGAACGCAATCAGATCGATTGCCAATGCTCTTGTGAACTGATCAAGTCCAGCTTTCGAGATCGCATAATAAGGGACTTGTTTGAACTGAATGAACTTTTCTACAACATCTGCGAACATATTAGAGTATGTAATACTTACGCCAAAGTTCAGAGCGTTAATGCTACTAATGTTTACGATTTCTCCCTTGCTGCGGATTAGATGTGGACGACACAGCCGAACCAGTTGGATTACGCTGCAATGAGTTTCAACCAGAGACTGAATTCATCAACGACTTACCGAAATTTAACAGAGAAAATACAGCCGAAATCCTTGGGACGGATTCATAAACGACTTGCAGCAATTTAACGGAGAAAATACAACCTAATTCCCTGATAGCGCGGCTTATCAAGCCCCATGGTGAAACCTTTCACCATATCGCTTGTTGATAAGCCGCGTATCAGAAATTTCGACAACATTTTCACCGTTAGATTGCTGTAAGTCGTTGATGAATCCGGCCTCTTGGTCGTGTAGCTTATCAAGCGATATGATGAGACATTTCGCGAGATTTCGGCTGTATTTTTTCTGTTAAATTGCTGTATGTCGTTGAATCCGGCCCCAGATACGATCCAGCAAACATCTGTAACAAGTACCTTCTCAGATTGATGTCCATCGTCTGCATGTAGGCGTCATCACTGGCTTCAAATCCTTCTTTCCCATCGAGGAATGACCCACCGGCTGAGTTAACCTGATAATCATCACAGTCATTCTATTTATAAAACTTTATTGGAAGGTAGTTGAGGCCCTCACAAGAACATCCAGGTGTCCCCAACGGCCAATCGTACTCTCAACAAGCCTTGTGCGAACGTCGCCGTCCGTCAGATCGCCAATCACCATGTGAACGCGTTCGTCCGGCACGCCAGCATGGAGGATGGCATCGACCGTTTTCTGAGAGAATTGCAAAGTCTCCTCTGCTACCACTAATGCTGGCCGAAAGGTCTTGAAACAAAAAAAAGAAACAAAAATTTCTGTTCATCCACAGTTTTCTCAATTCGAAGTAGGAATCAACAGTGTATTCACCATCGAGCGTTATAACCTTCTCAATCCTGCTCGGCAGATCGCTGATTCCTTTCCTCCAGAAATCAGCGAATTGCGACTTGAAGAAGTTGTCGACTGTCATTTTGAAGTAACAATAGCTTTGAAATTTTTTTCCCTTTTAAACGGTGCTGTTCTACTCTTTTCTTACATTTTATAGAATCTAGTGTAATTCTGTGCTATAGGGGCTCTCCTGTTTATATGAACCACGTCTCTTTAATCGCGATACTATGACATTGTCATTCTTCCTCAAAAAAGCAGTACAGACACACATATATCGCGTTACTACAAGGTCACTCTTATAAAGTTTCCGGACCGACCTTTGCACACAGCATTTATTTCGTCATCTCTTGACCTCTAATAACAAGGAGAACAGCGAACACACCATACCTGTACTCTGTACTCGTTCCTACCAGTGACCGTCACACAAGCACCTTCCTTGGCAAACAACAATGCGGTGGCCGATCCGATTCCAGACGACGAACCTCGAACAGTATAGCTGATGTCCTCGACTTAATCGTTGCTGCATATATGCGTCAGGATGGCTATGAAAGCATTAATAGCTCTGACACCTTGCCGCTACGCTTCTGTCGAGCAAATATTCTGATCTTCGTTGGTAATAAGGGGCGGTTTTTATAGCTTCCTTCCTATCATCGAGGTGCAAACTGAGTTTGGAACAAACCACGACTCACACAGTTTCATTTGAAGGCGGCTATGTGGCTTAGACAAGAAATGGATACGATAACACTAGCCGGATCCGTGGATCAATGCGACAACAGTCAACAGCCACGACAGGAAGGACATTCTATCGAAAGTGGTATCTTGCGCTGTGGAGTGGAGATCAGCCCACAAAGCGGCGCCACTATTAGGCGAGCGGTGATCGAAGACAGTGAGGCGCATCAGCTGATGGTCTCCTTGATCTAAGAATGCGCGCAAATGCAAAAGATATATAAGGTGACCAATTTAGTTACAGGATTACTTCAGGTCGTCTCGTTGCTTCTCGACGTGCGGCTCAGGAGAATTTATCCTGATCTCTATCCTGCTCTTCATCCGACGTCGCCAGTCTCCGCCTCCCTCATTTCCATTTGTGTGAACTTATTCTTCAATAAAATGTTTTTACCGAGCACGTGTTTCACAGTCCAATCCGTCCTACCAACCAACAAGCACTAAGCTTGACAACACATGGCTCACAGTATATCATTCATTTCTAATCGTATAACGACAGCAGTTTGTGGTTGCTTTCGAACTGCTGACCCTCAGGACGATGTTGTAAGGGTTGTTGGAATTTTCCCTACTAATATAAAGGCGCAGTTAGTACGAAATCGCATGTTTGATCGCATTCGCACAACACCCTCTTGCGTCATCTGTCAGTTTAGGAACCCAATGGCTGGATTCATCAAGCAGTGGATATAGGTAGAGATACCGCAGTGGAAGCGTTCCCACTATCCGCACTCGGTAGCGTGTACAATTCGTATTCGTGAAAAGAACCAAGGGTATGGTAGAACTAAACCTCCCGCGAAAGCAGCTATCTCACTGTATTGACATTCTGTCAGTGAGGCGCGGAATGCTCGCGAGCATGCGGATATATCAACGACGATCGTCGAGTATTATCTAGCCTCGGATATACTGCAGTTGGTAAGGATTGTCATGAATGCCATCATCATGGGCACGTCTACTACCCCGCATACTCGAGGGTATGAGCGTTGACGAAGCCGGCCAAAGGTGACCGCACAACATCGAGTGCAGTATACCTAATACCATGCTCTGACTGCACGGAAGAGCATATTGGGGAGGATGGAAGGCTTTTGTGTGGAAGAATTAAAAAAGGAGCACCTTGACGGACTGCGTCGATTTCGAACGTTCTCTAATTTAAGTAACCGTAGGGCTAATGATCATGGAAACAGGGCCCGGATTCATGAACGCGACCGGCGGTAAATTCTACCCCGATTTACCTCGACGGCCTCTTAACTTACCTCTGTTTCTGATTCATAACTGCCAAAGCTCGAATGTCGCTAGCAGCTCACCTTCTAGGCACCCCTGTCGAGTATTGATTTGGCGGGTGAGTTGGCAGCGGGCCAGGGTCGTTGCATTGGATCAGAAATTAGCAGGTGAGCAAAACCCCCCTTTGGCGGTAAATGTTCCCAAACGCGCTAGCATTTACCGAGGTAGCATTTACCTCTAAAACTACCGTTGATTTTCCCCGCCGCACCTTCATGAATCTGGGTCCGTATGTTTTGAAGTATAGGTAAAGATCGTAGCAGATGAGTCTGATATCTCAGCGGGACGCACTCTGGAAGGGCTCAACATTGCGGCTAGGACATCTGACTTCTTGTCTTCTACTTTATTGACCTAAAAACTGACAAAACAGAAGCGGGAAAAAGCGCAACATAAATACTTTCTGATAGAGCATAGTATATAATACTATGCAAAAACTTTCAGCGCTATTCAAATCTTCTTCTTCAGCATTTGTCCTGCTTAGATGTCGGGTCCGCTATTCTGGAATGGCCAACAGTTCGAGAAAGTGACGACTAATTTACAACAATACAAACGTCATGGTACATCATGTTTAAGTGGTTTTGAAGTGGCCTCCTTTGGAGCGGATGTAGAGGACCAAACGTTTCGCGAAGTTTTCTGCGATGGGCCGCAGGTCATCAGGAGACAACCGTTCCTACTCCTGGCCAAGGATTCTTTCAGGGGCTCGAGACTGCGGTGGCGCTTGAAGCCGACCCTAGCCTTAAAATGCCCACACACTGTAGTCCATCGGATTCAAATCCGGAGAATACGGCGGCCATTCCGAAGGCGTGACGAATTCGGGGAAATTGGCTTTGCACCACGCCTGTGTACTCTGTGTACTTTTCGTCCAATGTGCAGGAGCAGAGACCTGCTGGAGCGTCCAATGGGCATCATGGAAGTATTACTGGACCCAAGGAAGAACTACGGACTCGAGAATGTCTCACTGGTACACATCTTCGACGATTTTCACTCCTTTATCCACGAAAACTAGAGCATCTTGCCGCTGGTGCAGGAACCGTCCCAAACCATGACGCATTGTACGTTATGGCGCTGCTCGGTCATAGCAGAGGTGCTTGGAGCCTCTGTAGACCAGATCCCACTTGTTTTTTTTTGTGGTTGTGCGCCTGCTCCACGGTGAACAGCTTCTCATCCGTGAACAGAATCCGTTCCCAGCCGTGACCTGCGGCCCATCGCTGAAAACTTAGAGAAACGTTTGGCCCTCTGCATCCGCTCCAAGGGAGGCCACTTCGAAGCCACACTTGAACATGATGTACCTTAATGTTTGTGTTGTTGTAATGTAGTCGTCATTTTGTCGAATTGCTGGTTGTTTTACAATTATGATAAAAAGCCTTGTCCGCATGATTTTGGTTCACCTTGTAGTTTTCAACCTACGGACATTAGAGGTCAATCACGTTGTTTAAAGATCACCTCTGGCCTAGTAAACAATGACCTATACTATCTCCCGCCACACGTGATCTAATTAAAGGTGTATATAAACCCAAATCTCGGCGCCTAGGACGTACATCCTATGCCCTACTGATGATCCTCGAGGAGATACCTGTAGTACCACTACAGCACAATACTGTATTGCAGTAATGAATCCTATATAGGGCTAAGAAGTGAAACAGCTAACATCTGCACATTCCTTGAATAAAACAGCATGCAAGCTTACTTATCACTAATATTATATTTATGCTCCATCAATCGCATCTCTGACTTCTGTTCCCATCTTCTAATGCGAGACGCAATCCAGGGAAGAATATGACGCCGGTAGCGGCTTAATCCATAAGTTCGAATTGGACGCCTACAGTATCCCTTTCATGCTCTACTGTAGGTGCTTGAGCAAAGACCGCAGAAGACCTGCGTTTCACAAGCCACAATGTAAAACTGTACCTGTAACAATCACGACCTTGCCGTGAAAACGACGAGACATCGTGGCCGACAGTGGCGAACTGCCCTCACGATAGAGTATCGGACTCCGATCCTGAACTCAGCTTAAACCCTCGATTCGAAAAACTTCTTGTTGCTAGGGAGAGCGCTCTACGGCCAATCAGATCCTGTGTTTTTGCGTCATGCGGACCATTAACGGTAGGTTTAATGGAACAAATAAAAGCTAAGTAGCTAATCAGGGACTTATACTGTCTGTGACGTCTCCACATTTTCCAATTTCACGTGTAGTTTCATGCTTCTCACAAGAAATTGAACACTTTTCAAAACCAATTTGCACACTTTTTCGTCAACTTACACACTCTTTTTAACAAACTTGAGCTTCTGAGACCAAAGTGAATGTTTTCAAAATCCAAGTGATTTTTTTACTGGCAAACTACAATCATCAATATGGTTACACTAATTTTCCGTGGAAGTAGAATACGTACATAGCTCCTCCCAAAAAAACATTGAGTAACGTGGTTCTTTATCCTCTTCAACTAATTTTTAGAATATTAGCTACTTACATAAAATTGTTTAAACTTATCAAATTTTATAAAATTTTAAATTGAAACTATATCTATGCATATATTTAGCTGAAAGTTTTGTTCACGTTCTATTGCCTAATTTTTAATATTGAAGGGTTGTAACGTGAAATTATAACTCCTTAGTTCACTGATGACCACCAAGGAGGTGTTATAATCTAATTACATATAATGAAAACGGTTTGTTTGAAGGAAGGTGGTGAAACGAACGATTAGAGTTTGCTTTTACCTTTCTATTACTCAAGTATAAAGGATAAAGGACGGCGTTACTCAATCCCTTCTGGGATGCGCCAGCGCATTCTACTTCTACGGGATGTCGTGGAGGCGACATGAATGCGTATTTGGCCATAGAATGACTTGCGGTGTCCAGCCGATGAACGAGTCAGCGCTTTATCCTTCCCAGACGAGTCTGGTACCAATTCAACAGGCCGCGGAGGGATAGAAGGCTTGATTGGCCTGGGAAATCCGAACCAGGAACCTGGTATCGGATGCACACGACTGTCGCTCCAACTGCGCTACACGCGCCCTATTCAAGTATATTTAAAACAAAATGAAAAGTTATATAAACACCTTTCCAGAACAAAAAGTCTAAACCTTTTAAAGAGTAAGTTCAGTGTGAAAGGTACTCGCTTTGATTTGGAAAATTTTCAGTTTGATTACAAAAGCGTTAAGCTTGTTTATAGGGGTGTCCAATTTGACGTGAAAACGGTGCATTAGATCTGAAAGCGTTTTGCGCTTTTTTCATGTGTGCTCGCTTTTTAGTTCCTTTAAGAGAAAATCACAGGAAAAATTCAGGAAATCGCACGGAACGAGAAGCCGGGTGGGTAGGGAGGAAGCGCGAAAACAAACAAAACACGTCCGCCGCTTGCAGTGCGGTATGTTGCAGAAGAACAATCCGTCAAGAACACTTGTGCAAGCACTTGTCTTCCAACGATTATGGGTTTAGCGATGATTGAGGGACTGTTTACTCAAAAAGACCTTTGCACTTCGGCACTTGAAGCCCTTCGACGAGCAAGCGTTCGTTCGTAGACTGGTCTGCTGGAAAAAGGCCTCTTCAAAACTACCGTGCCATCACCAATGAGGTTTACTGTATCGAAGAGCAAGAACCAAAAATCTCCAACGCAAATCAAACAACGTCAAATCTAGAGCTGAGGCTCCACTCTATGTGATCTCCATCACTAGTAGCCTCAGAATTAGCAGTATAAAATATAAAACAAAAAAATATAGGTGTCCAGGGAAGCAAAAAAAAATTTAAAAATTTATTTAATTTGTTTTTGTGTAGACAAGATAAAGTTACATAACAAAGTTAAAAAAGATTTGTTTCGCCACTACTATCTTCAGACGAAGCTTTGTGTTATGCTCCTGTCATAGCTCTTTAGTGAAGAAGATGAGCGTATTTTGATATTTATTTATGTTTTAGGATATCTCTACAATCTGTTTATGAGAATAGAATTACTTACTTTACTTCGATACTTTGACGGTCGTTTTGTCGGCTGAAGGTCTTCTCAGCGGGGACCACAACTCTTCCAGACCGCTCGATCTCTGGCTGCTTGCATCCAGTGAGGCAGACTCCGCTCTCTGAAAGATCTTCAGAATGAGTCTGCCCATCGCGGTGGCGGTCGTCCCAGTGGTCTCTCACCGTCTCTCGGGAGCCATTCTGTGACACGGAGACTCCATCTATCGTCCTTGCGTCGAAGCAGGTGTCCGGCCCGGCGATATTTGGACTTCTTCATGTACTGCAGCGGGTCTGCTAATTGCGACTTCTCCCGTAGCTCCGAGCTTCGTAGGCTTTCTTGCCATTGCTGACGAAGGCTTGTCCTTAGAAGACATCTCTCCAATGCACGATGCGTAGTATGCATCGCTCTGGCGATTGTCTTGTTGTCGGGCCAGGTTTCCGTCGTAGCACATCGCAGGCAGTACAGAGGCGTTGAATATCGAGGCCCCGAGGCCGGCATCCTTGACCTGATCGGTGACTTCGCGAATCGAGCTGAAGGCTGTCCATGCTGCTCGTCTCCTGCGGGCGATTTCAGGAGCGAGGTCGTTATCCATGTTCAGCTCTCTTCCCAGATAGACGTAGGAGTCGACCTGTTGTAGAGCGACTCCATTTAACCTTACGAGTCCCGTGTCACACCACTGGTTGACCATAAACTGCGTTTTGGACATATTCATATCCAATCCCATCTTCATACCTGCCACATTGAGCTCGTTCAGCATTTCCTCGGCTTCTGCCGTGCTGGTAGAGATGAGAACAATATCGTCGGCGAAGCGAAGGTTGCTGATCCGTCTACCGTCGACAAGGTAGCCTTTATCGTCCCAGTTCATGTCCTTCATGGCATCCTGGAGTGCCGCTGTGAATAGCTTGGGAGAAATCGTGTCTCCCTGCCGTACTCCTTTCCCGATAGGAATTTTAAGCTTTCGATCGAACAGCTGGATGGTAGTCGATGTGTTCGAGAAGCATTCGTCGTTAAGTCGGATGTAGGGCGATGGTATACCATTAAAAATAAGAGAATTATGAGCATGAAAATAGAAGGAAGGGCAGCCAAACAAAGATGTGAAGTAGAGGAAAGAAAGGGTATGAAAGCAGTTGGATACAATTTGCGATGGTTGAGTGAAAGAGTGGGTATAGATGAATGGCTGAAAACAAGGGAATTAAATAATCAATGAGATATAATTCTAGAAAAATAAATATTAAAAATTAAATAATGAAACTTTTCACTACAAGTGACTAACCTAAGGTTATTATTATAGTTGTTATTATTTTTGTAGTTTGGTATACCCATCATTTATTATTTATTTATTTATCATTATAGTTGTTACTATTATTGTAATTCAGTATGCGCATCATACAGAATATTGTAGATTAGAATCATTATTACCTATTTTATGAACGCGTTTAAGGTGTCGTTATAAATAAATGAATAAAATGATAGCAAGTGTAAGAAAGTGTCTTTCCGAAATTTTGATGTATACGCAGTTGTGTTCAACGGTTTCATTTTATATTTATTTATTTATTTATTTATTTATTTATAAACTATAGTAGGCGCGCTAACCAACCAAGCAAAATACGTTGTCATACTAACACAACTAAAAAAAAGAAAAAGCAGTAAAGACCAGATCCAAAGCTACAAAAACCAACCAGCCACGGTAGAAAAGACAGAATCAAAGCAGATTATTCTTATGCTGGATGCATGCAGTAAAAGCAGTCCCTAAGAATTTGAAAAATTCTTTAATCTCCAATTTTTCCACTTTCACCGAAATTTCTTTGATTTTTCGTTACCTTTGCGTTTTTAGGTTGTGCGGGTTTCTTCTTCTTCTTCTTCTCCCGAGCGTTTAGTCCCGCGCAGTCGCAGGGTCCGCTGTTCTTATGATCCGTCGCCACCTCATCCTATCAAAGGCGTCGTCTGGCATGGCGCCGACTTCAGCGAGATCTTTCTTGATGACATCCTTCCACCTTTTCCTTGGGGCTCCTCTCGGACGCTTTCCGGGTGCCTCGAAATCTAGGGCCAACCTTATGGGGTGATCCTCTGGTCTTCTGAGGACGTGTCCATACCACCTCAGGCGCTGCTCCCTCATCTTCAGCTGGATCGGAGCTGTCTTCATCACTGCCCTAACATCCTCGTTTCGCACCCTGTCCCGACGGGTCCATCCACAAGCCCACCTGAGCATCCTCATTTCCGCCGCGTGCAATTGCCGCTCCTGCGCTTTACCTAGGGCCCAGCACTCACTGCCGTAGAGGAGGGCAGGCCTCACCACTGTTCTAGGTTTTTAGGTTGTGCGGGTTTCTACGCACGGAAATGTGGACTCACTTTGTTGCTCAGATGAGTTCCAGTTTCAGATGAAGGATGCCCTCAACTGACGGAAATCACAAGGGGTAATCATCCCTGCACACTGCTAATCGTAAAATTACGCAGAATCCAGTGTAGAGAGGATTGGACCCGAACACCTCAAGAACCTTCCGTCGGCTCTCGTCAACACACTGAGAACCCGAACACTTCACACACTACTGTCGCAGTGCAAGGTTCCATCTCAGTGGAAGACCAGCAGGACCGTCTTGCTGTACAAGAAGGGAGACGTGCACGATATTGGCAACTATCGCCCAATCTGCCTGTTGTCCGTAGTCTACAAGCTGTTCACTCGAGTCATCCTAAATAGGATCAGCAGAACGCTGGACGACGGACAGCCATGCGAACAAGCAGGATTTCGGAGAGGATTCAGCACGATCGACCACATACACACCATTACGAAGCACATCGAAGTGTCGCGAGAGTACAAGCTGCCGCTGTGCCTTACGTTCATCGACCTGAAGAAGGCATTCGACTCTGTCGAAACTGAAGCGATCATCAAAGCCCTGCTCACTCAGGGCGTTCCTACTCAGTACATCAGAGTCCTTCGAGAGCTGTACAGTGGATTCACGACCAAGATCTCACCATTCTGCAACGAAGTCGTCATCGACGTGAAGAGAGGGGTTCGACAAGGGGATACCATATCCCCGAAGCTCTTCAGCGCCACCCTCGAAAACGTCATGCGCGAACTAGAATGGGAGTGAGGGTCGACGGCCGGCAACTGCACCATCTTCGCTTCGCTGACGACATCGTGCTCATAACACCGAGCATCAGCCAGGCGGAGCGAATGCTGGCCGACTTCGATCGTGTATGTGGGGATGTTGGACTGCAGCTGAATCTTACGAAGACGATGTCCATGAAGAACGGATGGTGTCGCGAATGCGATGGTTCGCTCCCTTATATTCAAACTCCCGCGGGCTGCCGTATCCGCTCGGGACCCCGATGAGGCGCTCCCGAGACTCGGCCTGCCCGCGCACGCTATTGGTCGGCGAGGACCGCGGTGCGCCGCCCCCCGCCCGGCTCATTCTATACTTCCGTCGACACGTCGAGCGGCTGCGCGGGCGCGGCTCTGGGGCGCCGCCATTGTGAGCCCGCTTTCATCATTATCCCGGGGATCTTCCGAACGGAGCCTTACCGCTCTTCACATCGCAATACAGCCGGCTGCAGTACAGGGAGGACGGCGAGCCTGGATGGGGCTCGCCTAGCCTCGGATAGCCACTACAGTTCTACCAGCCGGAGCGGCCTCTCCTATTCTATATGCTAGTATCTAGCTGCTATATTTATTATGGTCGTGTGGTGCTGGTGTATGGAATAAACCGTGGTTATATCTATGTTGTCCTGCACGAGACGAGGAAGGTGGTGAGTCTCCTATCAGTGTCTTATGGGTATTGGTATTGCTGTGTATATTTGCCGTTGTTGTTGCTAGTGGGTTAGTTAGGGCTTAGTGTTGTAGTTGGGTACCATGGGGTCGTCATGTAGTATTCAGGGGTTGTGTGTGCTCAATACAGTTCGGGTTCACCCGCGGCTGGTGCGTGGTGCGGGCGTGCGTCAATCCAGGCGCTGTCCAGCGCGATGGGAGAGAAGTCACCACGCGGGGCCCCCGTCTGCCAGGGAAGGGGGCGTGGCCTATTCACATCATGGGGTCCCCCGTATATCCCCCTGGGTCTTGGGTCTCCTGGTACCTCGTAGCACCACGGGGTGAATGGGGGACCACACTCAACAGGGCATGCTCCCTCGCGAGTGGGGCCACCGATTCGCAACATGGTGCATCGGACGTTGGTAAGCGGACCCGTTTGCCGGCTGGCCATTAAGTCAGCTGGCTGTAAAATCTGGCCCTACCACGCCCTGATGCGAGGGAGCCATGCCTTCCCGTGGGCGGCTGTAGTGTCCCTGGGGTCTTTTGAAAGGGCTGGGGCAAAACAAGCAGTACAGCTCCCATCCACTGCCAGGCAGCGCGCACAAATTCCAGGCTGGGTGGCAGACAGCCATACGGCTGGGTGGCAGACAGCCGTATAAGGCGCTGCAGGGCACTGGATGGGTAGCGCTTGGGCCGGCGTACGACAGTGGTGCAGCGGTGTGGGGACCGGGCGACGCGCGGGGCGTCGGCGGCAGGAGAGCTCCGGAGCCCGAGCTTGTTAGTACCAGGCGGGGTAAGTCCTGGTCGCACCTAGGGGAGACGCGTCTCATTGATCCTCTGCCATACGGGTTGGCCACCCGGTTCAGGCAGTAGGTGTTGGTGTTTGGTTGGATCGCTGCCGCAGCACCAGAGTCCCCCCGTTAGCACCCTGGGTAGTGCGCTAGCTATGTCCCCCCTATACTATCCCCCCTCTTTCGTCTTGGGTTGGTTAGTAATTACTCCCCCCTATACTACAGCCTTTCCCCTTCTTTTGTATTGGGTTGGCTAGTAATACTTCCCCTCCCCTTTCTTTTGTTTTGGGTTGTTTAATAACCCCCCCCCCTTCCGTGGCAGATGGGAGACTGCGAGTCCTCCCAAAGCCAGCGTTCACAAGGGGTTGGCGCAGCACGCACCTACAGCACACACCCTCTTTTTTTAGTAGTAGTTGGGGTTAGGTAAAAACGGGGAGTCACCAGTTTCCTCGTCGGCAATACAGGTTTGTTCCATATGTCAGCATTACAGCCCCTTCATTTTTATCCAGTTCTATTGCCACATATCTTCTTATCGTAGTTATCCCATCATTATATTTTCTAGATTCCTAGTAGTTTCTTCTTCTTCTAATATTTGCCAGATTGCTTAATCCTATAGTAGTAATAGTAGTTTTTCATCTCCACATCCGCTCCGGTACTTTAGTATTTTGGCTATCCTGAGTAATTATTCCATCATCCTCCTTGAACCTCACGCGTCGCGGAGGGTGCCCCGCAAGGGCACAGTAAGTCGCTTAGTCGTGTTTCAGGCAAACACGCAGTCGAGCTGCTACTATGTCAACCGTCGGAGCGACCAAGGCACGGATCAGGAAGACCATCACACGCTTAGGAAGGCCCTGGAGGAAGCGGAGCACCAGATGGCAACTGCCCCGGACGGGAGCCGGGCCAGCCCGGACGAGTCGACAGGAAGCAAGCGTGGATTCAACATCAACTACCACGCTCAATACAGCCAGAGCCTCCTTAGGAGGCTCGAGGAACGTTGGAAAGATGCGCACGCGCTGGCCGAAGGTCAGACCTCCCCGGAAAAGGAGGCCAGCGTCCTAGGGGACTTACGGTCCCGCTGGGATGCCAACGCGTGCGACCAGAGTCAATACAGGACAACATCGACCGACTCCTCCTACGTCTTCTTCGTCGGCGCGGCGGGAGGCCTCTCCTAGAGAGGAAAGCAGCAAGCGAGGCCACGATCAGGAGGAGTCGGACCACGACAGCGAAGGACAGGTACGTCACTACAGTGGGGATACAACCCCAAAAATATGATAATCACTCATTACAGGTTTCACCGAGTCACTCCAGTTATCTTGTCACTATTTTTTAATCGTTTAGTCATTGCAGATAGGAGATAGGCTAGGCACTCCACCTACGTATTCGAAGGATGCGAAACGTGGAAGGACGGATTGAAGTCCAAGTGATCAACGATGCCGCTCCCGATCCCACACTGAGTTCCTCTTTTATGTAATTGCGTATTGTTTACGCAATACAGTTATTTGAGGTTCCATGGGGTCGAGCGGCAAATCGACGAGCTACGACGACGTGGAGCAGTGGTACGACGATCGCGCCGAGGCCGACGATCGACAAGCACATCGGGCCCGCGAAGACGACAAGCTCCACGGCGACAGGAAGACGATCAGCTCTTCGGACACCAAAAGCCTAAGCCATTCTTTCTTAATTATTTGCTTACTCATTACAGTTATTTTGCAAATTGTTTTGCATAAGCTAATCTTCCAGGTAGGCATTACAGAACGGTTGTTGCGTGTCTCCATCCTTGTTTCAGTAGCAGGCGCCAGTCCACGCGATCGACGAGCAGCCTCCTATTCGGCCCATGGATGGGTTCCCAGCACGGCCAGGCTTAGATGGACTGAGCAAGGTGTGGTAGTACGCCCCTGCGGCGGAACCCGCCTCACCTGCGGCGTCGTGAGTGCACGTGTATTGCTTTGTAGTCATTCCAGTGTTGTTTAGTGTGATTTATTGTATTCTTTGTCAGTTGTTACAATCCTTTTAGTTGTTCTGTTGTTAATTGTTTATTTATCGTTAGTAGTAGTATTTAGTGTAGTATTTCTCATAGTAGTAGTTACTCGTATTCTACATGTAGGTCAATCATGACCCTGTAGACCCCTGGTAGGTTAGAAGCCTCTATTTGTATAGAAGTTGATCCATGAGGCATTACAGGTAGCAACTGACACATTTGATTTTTGTTTGTACAGTTGTGACCCACGGTATTGTTAGTCAGTACAGGACGAGACCGCTCCAGCGCCCAGCGCTTTTTCTTCCTGGGCGTTCGGGTCTAGGTCGTAAGCTTCCGGATGGGTTAGCTCGTTCCACCTGTGCTGTAGCCGGCTCCCACTCAATCCAAAAGGGCCTTAAGCCCCATGCGGCAAGGCAGGATTCGGTAGAAGCCCCCGCGGGAAACCATTCTCTTTTTGTTGGCGGGAGTGTCGCGAATGCGATGGTTCGCTCCCTTATATTCAAACTCCCGCGGGCTGCCGTATCCGCTCGGGACCCCGATGAGGCGCTCCCGAGACTCGGCCTGCCCGCGCACGCTATTGGTCGGCGAGGACCGCGGTGCGCCGCCCCCCGCCCGGCTCATTCTATACTTCCGTCGACACGTCGAGCGGCTGCGCGGGCGCGGCTCTGGGGCGCCGCCATTGTGAGCCCGCTTTCATCATTATCCCGGGGATCTTCCGAGCGGAGCCTTACCGCTCTTCACATCGCAATACAGCCGGCTGCAGTACAGGGAGGACGGCGAGCCTGGATGGGGCTCGCCTAGCCTCGGATAGCCACTACAGTTCTACCAGCCGGAGCGGCCTCTCCTATTCTATATGCTAGTATCTAGCTGCTATATTTATTATGGTCGTGTGGTGCTGGTGTATGGAATAAACCGTGGTTATATCTATGTTGTCCTGCACGAGACGAGGAAGGTGGTGAGTCTCCTATCAGTGTCTTATGGGTATTGGTATTGCTGTGTATATTTGCCGTTGTTGTTGCTAGTGGGTTAGTTAGGGCTTAGTGTTGTAGTTGGGTACCATGGGGTCGTCATGTAGTATTCAGGGGTTGTGTGTGCTCAATACAGTTCGGGTTCACCCGCGGCTGGTGCGTGGTGCGGGCGTGCGTCAATCCAGGCGCTGTCCAGCGCGATGGGAGAGAAGTCACCACGCGGGGCCCCCGTCTGCCAGGGAAGGGGGCGTGGCCTATTCACATCATGGGGTCCCCCGTATATCCCCCTGGGTCTTGGGTCTTCTGGTACCTCGTAGCACCACGGGGTGAATGGGGGACCACACTCAACAGGGCATGCTCCCTCGCGAGTGGGGCCACCGATTCGCAACAGATGGGTTTCTGATGCCCCATTCTCGCTCAACGGAACGAACATCTCCGAATGCTCCAGCTACGTATATGTGGGTCGCGAAGTCAACATGGCCAACAACATAGCGCCGGGGCTGGGCAGGAGTAAAAGAGCGGCTTGGGGAGCTTTTAAGAGCATCGAAGAAGTTGAAAAAGTCGACGTGTTTTTGCACGATTTACGCTGACGATGTAAAAATTTACAAGGCTATTAAAAAGAAGGAAGATTTAGGGTCCCTACAGAGGGCAATGATCACACGGATCATTGGTCCAAGGACTGGAAACTACCACTTTCTGTGGAACAGTCAAATTTGGCGCTTGACCCCTAGTTAAAGATCACATAATATTATACAACTTAAGAGGATTTGTTCTTATACCTGCTAAGCAAGTTTGCTACCTAGGCTTTTTGTTGTCACAGAAGCTTGATTTTAACTCCAAACTACTTCTACAAGTTCAAGGCAAAGCATCCTCAAATATTTCAGAAATCGTTCCCATAGTGATGCGCTTCTATTTCTCCAAACAAGTACACTCCATCTTGAAGAAAATAAATAAAATAAAAATTCACAAATTAAATTGAAAGCTAAAATGTGAGTATCCAAGACAAAATTAAAATTAAATTATAATAATTGAATTATGTGATGACTTCAAATTCTTGACAGAGTTGAACGATGTCTTATTCAGGGCTCCTCTTCTTCACTGAAGAGCCACGAGAGGAACTTAGAACGAAGATTCATCCGCAGAAGTGGCGAAAGAACCTTTCCCCTACTTCTTTTTTAATCTTCTCCTCTCTCCTCTATTCTCTCCTCGTCTCCTAAGTTATCTTGCAATTGTTTCCTTCCTTTTCTTTCTTTTCTTTTCAATTGAATCTTTCACTCTAGGGCAACCTTTCAATTACCCTATTTCGTAGGATTAACCTGGAAAACTCGTTTGCAACAATCATGCAGTTGGTGAATGCACTCGTGGGTAATTTTCCCATTTTGAATTTTTTTTTTCGATTTCACTCAATTCACATTTGGAGTGAGTTTGCTTCGTAACTGAGTGACTGATATGTCTTCCAGCTTGGTCGAAATCAGGGGTGTGCGTAAATGAAATTTGAAATTTCGTAAATCGTAAATCGTAATTACAAAAAAACCGTCGTAAATCGTAAATCGTAAGAGTCACCTGAACTGTAGTGCAGTACAACTAAATTTCCTGAGGCTTTTTCTGCTAATTTTAATCAGATGTGATCCAATATTTATTTAACTGTCGTGTTACTTTCAGCTTCATCTGAACAGTTTTCTTACCGAAATATTTTTTTTCACGGCTTCCCAATAGTAAAACATCGTCCAAACCAAACTTTACACGTTTCAGAAAAGTCGAAAAAGCTGTAAATTCAAAAATTTTACTTAAGCCTATGCATGGCATTCCAACAAAAGCTTGCATCGTTTGAATATATATATATATTATATTCCTAACTTACTACCAATTGTTTAGCTTGAATATAAATCTTGGATTTAGCAGAAACAACAGCGGAAAAATCGCTGTCAAAACCAAAAATTAAAAAAACATTTCACCACTGACTAATGCGCCGGTTTCCTGCTCTAGCCTGCACCTGTAAGATTTCGAAAACTTCATAACACTTTCACGACACGCGCGATTTTCGGGTGTATGCCGCGTGGGACAGCGCGCTGTTTTCCCGCGCGCTGATTATTTCTTTATTCTATTTGTATTATTTGTTAGGTATGAAAAACAGCAACAAATAAAGTTTTTCATGGATCATCTTGACTGTAGCTATTAGCGGACTCATTGATTAAAATTGTTCTATAGAATGTGTGATAATTTTCATTAACTATTTTTATGATGGTGTCCGACGACATCGTCGGACAATGTCGTGAAAGGTATAATATTGCTCTACCATTTAATAACTCCCAGCACTTGCATGGGCTACCCTTCGCCGGCTCTGTAACGAACGTTTGCTCTCCGAGAGCCTGCAGCATCGTAAGCGGTTTAGATAGGCTGAATACGATAAGCTCAATCACATCACCGAAATTGGAGATCAAAACTGTCAAAACCAGTTCGACCCATTCTTGAAGTGCTACGCGCTCGATTTTACCGCATTTTACCTTTTTATGTCAATTTGCTCAACCCTATAAAGCACAATGCAAACCGATAGAACCATTGGTACATGTCGCGAAGATGAGCAGTATTGGTAGGTGGTGGCGCGCCAGCCAATAATAACCAGAGCACACACCGAACACATGCAAGCCGATCAGGGTTCCAACTATACACACCTCCCTCTCTGAATGACATGTCCATTCAATGCGGTCTGATTCGATGGGGAGTTCCCATCCTACAATGCTGCCCGTCCTCGCGACGTATAAAGAAACGTTAGTGGTTTATCCTTTCAACACGTGTATAGCAACCCCCTAGACTCCGCTTGCAATCACGAATGATGTTCGATCGTGTATTTGTGTCAATTCTATTCGATGGGATTTACATAAAAATAAAAAGATAAAGGACGGGTTATCCAATCCTCTCTGGGATGCGCCGCGCATTCTACTTCTACGGGATGTCGAGGAGGCGAGTTGAATGCGTATTTGGCCATACAATGACTAGAGGTGGCCAGCCGATGAACAAGTCAGCGCCCTTCCCAGACACGTCCGGTACCAATTCACCGACCCCGGAGGGATGGAAGACTTGGTTGGCCTGGGCGGGAAGTCCGAACCAGGAACCTGGTATCAGGTGCAGGCGACAGCCGGCGCCTCCTCCGACTGCTCCCCACGCGCCCCTGGAGAAATAAGTAGAATGAATAATTGGAGAATGAACATCCCATCAGGAGACTGTGTACTCCCTTTTCCCGTTGTAGGAGGGCACTTCGCTTCTAGCTTCGGAGATAGTTCGCTCTTACTGATAGAAAGACGTGCAAATCCATCCTGTACGGGAAGAAAACGACTATTGGCTAATCCATACTGTGTGTTTGCAACCTTCTAGTCGCCTTGCCCACAAACGCTTTTTCCTAACCCAAACGAACTGAATTGATACAGAGCCATGAAGAAATATCATTCTTAACTGAATGAAGGGTAAGGAACAGCTACTAGACTCTAATGGAAATAACGAACCACTGAAGCTTCCATCAGATTACGAAGCGCGTTACAATGTTTCCTTGACTAACAGAGCTTCTGAATTCGGCCAGCGCGTGATTGTTACACGTGGCAGCGGTAGAACACACATTGACCAAAGCTCAACTAATGGCTATCTACCTTCTTGTAACCATTTTCCCTTAGTGGCCTCCTCAACTAAAACTGGACTTCTTGGCTTCTCAGCCCAACTTCAATTTTCATTGAAATGAAACTGAGCAGCTTCTAAATTGCTTGATATACTTTGCACAGTATAGTTTCATTTATTTAAAAAATATAACTCGACAATCTAGGGTGTCTAAAAAAATCATACCGTTTCATTACTATCCTCTTGCGGCAAAACTGTTTTATGGTTTATACCAAGCGAACAGCTTATTGTTAACTGGACGCTTTTCATTCTACATCGGACTCTTTTCAATCTGAGGCGAACACTTCATTTTGAACTGGAGAAATAAAATTGACAGTTAACAAAACAAGTCAGACTTATCTAAAGTTTAAATAAACATTGTTCAACCATTCGCCTTAAGCATTGCCCTAGAAAAAGCTACACTATGAATAAAAGCAAAATTTTTATCTTGCCTGAAAAATGTTCGATTTAAAATGAAAAATGCCCGGTTAACAATGAAAAGCATCCTTTTGAAGGGAAAATGGTATTCTTCAAAATGCAGAATAGTTAAGACCTTGGCGCATCGTAGTCGATAGGTCACAAGCAAGCAAAGTGCAAGGTGAAATACTGGGAATTTTATGGTTGCGCTTTTTATTTGGTCGTCATGGATATTCCTTCTTTTAACTAAGCTTTTTAAATCAACGGTTTGCTAAAAGGTAACGCGCCGAGTTTCCTTTAGAAGGCGTTGAATTGATTTTAGAGGCGTGCAGTCTGTAAGAAATTTGTTCATTTGAAGCTGAAATTATCGCTGTAAACAAGTACTGAATAACCTTCAATTACCGTAACCAGAATGTACCTTCAGAAATATAGTAGTAGTAGTACGCACCAGGTACTTCTTACGATTTACGGTTTACGATTTACGATTTACGGCGATTTTTTCATAATTACGATTTACGATTTACGAAATTTCGGATTTCATTTACGCACACCCCTGATCACCATCAATCGATATTGATCAAATTATCGATCAGTGCCAGTAATGGGAAACGAGGTCCAGTCACGTTGTGCCAGTAGTGCTGGACCAGTACAAGTAATGGGGAGAGGGGTGAGTTCTTTCGTCGTGCGACCAAAATATATTAGATCTATCGAAAATGTCGATTTTAGCCTGAGGTTGATCGTTTGAGAACGAGAATTGAAGGCGTCTGCAGTCAACCTGGCGCTAGAGTGTTCAAATATTGCCTTTTGTACTGCTAGGAATTGAAAGAAGCTGGATAAGCAGAGCAGCTAGCTTGGTCTGATTCTCCTTAGCTTAGTGATACTGCAACATCGCGCGAGGCATGCCGATTGGCCTGTTTTCTATTATTGTATTGCATTGGTTTCTCCTCTTGAACATGTCCGGTTCCAAATGGGAGCCCTTTTGTCAATGTCAGTGAAATGAAAAAGTTGGTTAAGCGAAGAAAAAAGTCAGATTCGAGAAGCATGTGCACAGAACGATATTGTCCAACACTGCAATACATTAGATCATCACAAATCAACCCTAAAGGGACGTGGGAATGAGCTACATATAAGAGGAGACCATTGGAGTGGACACATCTTTATAGCCCCCTCAACATAAATTTGGTTGCCAGTTGGTTGATGATCAAAGATCACATTTACGAAAATTTACGATTTACGACCCAAAATGTCGTAAATCGTAAATCGTAAAAAATTTGCCAGAAATCGCCGTATATCGTAAAATCGTAAATCGTAAATCGTAATTACGCACACCCCTGGTCGAAATCCCACCTGTGGAAGTCTATAAGGAGTTTTCATAGGCCTCCAAATCTTCTGCTTCTTCCTTCAAAGAAATGCTTCTGTAGTCGCTTTTGCCATGGGAAAAGTGCGCGGATAAACACAAAGAAATGCCATGTTGGCCACTTTGCCAGCGCATAAATACTATAGATTTCGAACCCAAAGGTTTCCACTCTGCGGCTTGATTTCAGCCATTACGTTTAACGAGACAAGCAAATATAAGAGCACACAAACTTTATATTCCTGAGTTAAAGTCCACTCCAAAGTGGAGAAATTTTCTAAAATTAATGGCACTTAAACAATCAGATTCTTAGAAAAATTATATGGTTGTGATCTCGGTGAACGAGGGAATCCAGAGAACTAAGCATTACTATATATAAGGCAGAAACTAGGCTTTAAAAGGCCGAATCTCTTCCTTCGTTAGCCACTTAGGAGCTGTGGGTGTAATTATCTCCCGCGAGCGAAGGGGTCAGCCGCGCCAGGCAGAAATTAGGTCACTGAACTATTTTTTAGACGTTCGCTAGAAGATTTGCAGCTCATCGGGAAGAGAGCTCGGTGCTGATCACGAATATGTGCTTCAATTTCCAATGCGCTCAATTTGAAGAGCGCTACAGAAAAGCGGCGGAAAAGGCGCTTTTTTCGCTTTTTCTGCCCAAAGACCAAAAGTTAAGTCCGGTATTGTAGCTGAAAATGTTTTTCTTCGCAGCTGCATGCGGTTGCTGAGCTTTGTCTTTTCTTTTTATGTGAATCGAACCCTCACTTCCATCATAACAATTATTTAAATGAAGGCTGAGAGCATCATAGCTCATATTTGCCCTCTTCATATATGTGGAGATTTTTTGCGAGATATTCCGCAAGAGAGTCCATTTAGGAAAGAGCTGTACTGGCTGTAATTCTGAGCAAATAGACGTCACGCACAAATGCATTTGCGTTCATAAACGCACTCTGATGACGACATCAGCCGCTCTTTCTTCAAACTCACACATCGAATAGCTGCAGCTTATTGTTCTCCGCTATTTCTCTTGCTTTACTCTTTCCGTAGAATAGATTTACGCACTCAGTTACGGCCAGATAAAATTCGATATATTGTATTAGAAATAAAAAAAGAAATAAAAACTATAAATGTTTTAACACATATGTTTAAGCCTGGAGCGGCTGGTAGAGAGGCTATATGTTGTTACAGGATGTTTTGTTGCGATCAAAACTCTTGCGCCAGGCGGGACTCGAACCCGCTCTTCTGCTTTCCGTGCAGTGATGTTTGCCTTACACCACCGGAGTTGTTTGACTGCTGCCCGGAAAGCAGAAGATGTGGACTCGAGTCCCGCCTGGCGCAAGAGTTTCTCGTTTTTTCGTTAATTCTCAATCACCTTAAGCAATATTCGTGGTGCTCGAGCGGGTTTGGAATGTTTGCTCTCACTTTCTTTGACAGTTGCCGTATTCGTGTTTTAAAAAACAAGTTCCATTAAGCACGCTGATCGAATCGTAGAACTATTACGCATCAAAATGTTCTGAACAGCTCATTTTTTCGTTTTCATTGAGCACCGGACGCATAGAGCAGAGCTGTTGAGCCTGATGTCTGCCGCGTCGGAGGATTTAGGACAATTAAAGCGACTCACCACCTAATCCTCAGCGGTTGTTGCTAGTGGAAAGAAAGATGACGTGATCGGAATTATTTAAATGACGCTATTCCTTAGCAATAACCATTTCCTTAGTAGAAATATCAAGCTGTCCATTTTTTCATTTGGAAATCAACTGTCGAGCTGCAAAATGGTGCAGCGGACCATGGAACCGAACGTCAGCTCTTGCGGAATTGTCGCGAATACAGATTTTCGAGAACCAGCAGCAAAAGTCAACGATTCGCTCAACCCTTCAATAGAAACTGCAAAGCAACCCTTTCAAAGAACTGCATGGAACAATCTTTTATTTTATTTAGCGCGTAAAAATAGCGCTTTTGCTGCTTAAAAAACTTGAACTCGTTGTTTTATATAAAAATAAAAATTGTATGAAATTTTGAAGAGCGTATGCACTCACTGGAGGCAAGTAAAATATTAGGTTGGCAACTAATTTCGTGGACTCTCAAGAATCTTCAGCAAAACTATTTATTAACAAATAACTAATGACAATCTTTAATCAAAATAAGATCCCTCGGAACGCAGAAGTGCTCCCCATATATCAGGTAGCTGGTATATCCCACGGCCATAGAATTATTGCGCTTTTAAGGCCATGAATCTTTGGAGGTGCATTTTGACCCGGCCCACATTATTAAATCGTCTTCCAACCAAGAAGAGCTGCACCGAACTAAAAATGTGGTAGTCACTCGACGCAAGGTCTGGGCTGTAAGATGGATGAGTTTCACGCTCCCAGTCAAGGTCTTCTATTTTTTGAGGCGTCCGGTTCGCTACGTTCCCTCCGTTTGGTGGTGTCAAGAAGGTACTAACTTCTGAGAGCTCATCAAGAACGGTTCCAGCATTCATCCTGAAATCTACTCTTCTCAACCTGGCCGCGCGCAGGCTGAACTCCGCTGGAATCGGTTCAGACAGATTTTCAGGAGCGGAATTATCTTCCAGCAAGATAACGCCAGATCACACGTCACGAATCGGGAGCTTCAAAAAAATCGAAGACGTTGGCTGGGAGCGTCTAACTCATCCTCCTTACAGCATAGGCTGTGCGCCAAGTGACTAGCACCTTTATAGCTCGCTGCAGCACTTCTTGGTTGGAGAACGATTTATTAATGTGGACCATCTCAAAATGCACCTCCAAGGATTCTTGGCTTCAAAAGCACAAGAATTCTACAGCTGTGGGATGGGCCAGGTAGCTGATAAATGGGAAGCAGTCCCGCGTTCCAACAGATCTTACTTTGGTTGAAAACTGTTATTCGTTATTTCTTTATGAACACTTTTGTTGAAGGCGCTTGAGAGTCCACGAAATTAGTTGCCAACCTAATAAATAAAAATTCAAAGTAAGCAAGTTTCGATGGTTCAGTTCACGTTCGTGTCCCTGATACACAATATGTACATACATGACTCGTTGTTGAATTTTACCTCAAACTTGGGTAATTAAACCAACTGTTTAAATACATCACGCATATCACACTATGAAAGCCTCTTAAATGCATAATATGAGAAGTTAGTATAAGAAATTAATGAGATGCTCGAAGCTAAATTCTTTTACAACACTCCACAGGTACCTTACCTTTGCTTTAACGATGAAATTGAACGACAAAGAATGGCTGAAGGGTTGATTGAGGTTGCTCAAAATGGACAGACCACCTGAAAATTTGGCAAGACTTTCTTTATGCAGTAACTTCCCCACAATCGTTCTATGGTCGTGAGAAAGTTACTGCATAAAGAAAGTCTTGCTAAATTTTCCTTCAAAAACATTATTTTAACCGTTCTGGATAGTTTCTACTTACTTCGGAAAACGCTCGTTTTAAATTTGAGACGAGTTCAGGACGATTTCGGAAGCGTCAGTCTCGTTCAAAAAAGTGTTTATTTGATTTGAAGGCATCCTCCAATTTCACGTAAGAATGGTACAAGTTCTTTGTGTACATTTGGATTTCAGTTTTTTTTCTTGGAGGGTTCTAAAAATGGAGCAAAATTCTGAAATGCTCTCTACCGCTTCAAACACCCCCATCATTATAGAAGTTCCAACATGGTAAAGGACGTCTCACAAAGTCTCATATAAAGGAAGATAAACTCACCGTACGATCCATTGAGAGGAGTCTGAAATCTAGTTCGACTACCGGAGGAGAGTCGGTCACCGGTGGGCGAGAATCCCGTCACCTATCGGTGAATTTCATACGATAAGTAGTTCTTCCACTTCATCGGACGTTCATCCGCAGTTCATCGCAAGGCTTTTCAGAATTCTACCACATATGCACAGTATACACGGATTTGAATGAAATGTTCTCCAAGTGATATCCGATTCGGATAACCCGTTCCGAATCATACAAATATCCGGGATCTGCGAAATTATCCTTATCCGAATCATCCAATTATCCAAAAATTTCCTTTTTTCACTTCGTTAGGATCCAATGTGTACTGCCCCTTTTACAAGCTCCATTTTTGGGCTTTTTCAAGGTGTAGTGTAGTAATTTTCAACAATAGATCTTTATTAGCTCTCTTCTGAACCGTCTGACTATGATGAAGGAGCATTGGCAGCCTGAGCGAATCCGATGCGCATGTTTCCGTTGTCGAAGACCGAGTAGAACTTGCCAATGAACACATCACCAAGAATCCACAGAGGTCCTAAAAGCGGATGAAATACGTCTTTATTTTTGCGAAAGGAAAGAGGTCAGAAGGTACCTGCAGGTGCTGGGATGTCGAGACCCATGAATCCGGAAATGCAGGTGGTCTGTCCATTTTGAGCCACCTGAATCAACCCTTCATTTGTCGTTCAATTTCACCGTTAAAGCGAAGGTAAGGTACCTGGAGAATGTAGTCGATGCCCTGGAGGACGAAGTCCTGTCCGCCGAGCGAGAAGGTGATTGGCGGCAGATCGGGAATGCGCTTGCAGTCCATCTCGTACTCACCGTTGCCGAGCGAAATAGCTCCGATCTTCTTTTGAATCTGAAACGAGAGGCATTCAGTACCGTAGCCAGCGTCCCAACCCTGAAGGGAGTTCGGTCCTATACCTTCTTGATGGCGTCGGTCGGTCCGGTAAGGAGCGAGGTACCGGTGTCAACAATGGAGTCAACTGGTCCGTTGGTGTACGACGTGCCGTCGATGGTGACACCTCCGAGCTTGATTCGCCAGTAGTCCTCGGACACCAGTGGTTCCCAGGCGATTGAGCCCTTAATAGGCCAGTGTTAAGCACTTAATCTTTCGACAATGGGGTACTACGGCGATCTGGTACCTTGTAGTGAGCCGGGTCCGTTCCACAGAGTGTCATCTCTCCACCGGCAACGTTGTTGTTCACGTCACGGTTCAGCCAGAAGGCGAACACGGCCTCAGGGCATAGAGCCTGAAGCATTTCATTTTTGACAGAGTTTGGCACACCTTGTAAAAATTATCTAAAAATTATAAGTTACTTTGCGAAGGCACACCTCGGCGGCAGTGCAGGAACGCGCCGTTGTGCCTACCGTAACCACATCAGCCAATCAGGCACCAGCTCAGCCGCGCAGGCAAGGCACATGATTGGCTGCTGTGATTACGGTGGAAGCAACGGAGCGTTCCCGCACCCCTTACGCTGTGTTTTCGCGTGACAAAAAACACGTGAAACAACAATAAAAATGAGGAGCGGCTAAGATCTCTCGGCATATCTCGCTAATTCTGGCAGCGGAGGGTTCGAGAACGATGCAGATAGTGAGATGTCCGAGCTTGACTGAGGGCGAGAAGGCGTTCGTCATTCGTTGCCGTGATTGGCTGTCGAAATTACAATCCCCCACGCTGCCAGAATTATCGACATGTTTCAGAAATTGCATGCTAAATCTGACCATTAAGAGTTTTTCTCCTGTGTTTCTTAGTATTCATCATGTTTTACTGTTTTACGAGTTGGTACATCAGTATGGGTGGCTTTATAATAAATAAATAAATAAATAATTGTTCCAATTTCTCTAATGCCTCCGTAGTTGCTTAGTGATTGCATGCCGATATTATTTTAGAGCAAACCTAGGAAGCACCTTGTAAGTAATGGATTCACTTCTATATCGTGTTTCACTTAACGAGTGAGCGTCGGCTGCTTAATTGCAGCGATACGCAGTCTTGCGCAAAGACGCTAGACCTTCAGCTCTCTGTCCCTGCCTTTTGATCTGACTCAGCCAAACGCTATATTGATGTTATCTCACATCTTATTACAATTATTACAGTTTTTTGATAATGATGGATTATGAGGTTGATAGCGCGGTCGGGGGAGGCGCCGGCTGTCACGTGCACTTCGAATCGAGGTTATTGGTTCGAGTAACGCCCAGACCATCTAGGCGTTGCATCACTTTGGCTTCTTTAAATGGGTACACAGCATTTTTCGAGGCAGAATTGCAGCCGCAAGTCATCGAAGAGATCAAATGCACCTTTAAATTGCCTTCACAGTGCACCCTAGAAGTAAAGTATATGGCGCAGCCCACAAACAAACTTATCAATGGCGATATTGATCGCTTCATCATTGCTACAACACTGGGCTTCACAACATCCCGTAGAAGTAGAGTACGTGGCGCATCCCATAGAGGGATTGACTGACGGCATTGTTTATCGCTTTATCGCTCAGAAAACTGTGGTAGCAATCTGCCATATAATAATGTCAGCGGTGTCGAAATTTTTTTTTGGAAAAATTGTATTTGTATTGTATTGGGCATTTCTTGATTCAGCAACAGGAGTATTCTATAGCGTACGTTAAAGAGCAGATAAGGAAAATAGAAAGGAGGTTGATACTTGTCGTTCATGTGGCCTACATAGGAATTCGACGAGGCGCCATCTAACCACATCCAATGGAGGCATAGTGGTTCTTCTTCGTGACCACTATCGCCAATATCATTGCTTCAGAAGTCGATCAATGGACCCCTTTGATGCCCTTTTGTAAACGATGCCATCTGGGGACTTTCTTTTGTGCCAGCTGCGCCTTGCTTGCTCTATTTCCACAGCTCAGATGCCAGTCGTCGCCAGCTGTCCGTCACTCCGCATTTCCTCAGCTCAGACTTACTCGCTTACTTCATTCCCTTATGGTTATTCCAATGTTATCATTGGGCCCGTGTAGCGCAGTCGGTGGTGGTGCCGGCTGTCGCTTGCACCCAATACCAGGTTCCTGGTCCGGATTTATTCTTTTATCCTTTTTGTGATATCATTACCTCATTAGTGAATGCATACTATCCTCAAGTCGATTTGGACATTTTTCGAATCAAATTCGACACTCTTTCAAGTAGGCTTGACGCTTTTAAAATCATGCTGAACATAAAGGCCATTCGAGACAGTCAAAATAACTTTTTGCCCGAGGAAAATTCAATATGGCCATCTTTGAATTTTTTAAATTAACCTGTTCAAACAAGTAAGCCCACTGTCTGCAATTTTTTTTAAAGAAAAGTAATAGTATAGAGCTTATTCTAGAGTCTAGTTGTGCTCTCTTTGCAAAGTTTTCGAATATTCGAATGGTTTCGAATACCCGCAATTTTCGAACATTCGAATTTGAATGTATTCGAAAAATGCGATTTTCAAGAATATTCTAACTCAAATAAACTCAAAAAACGCGCTTTTTTGAACACTTTAACTCGAATGTTCAAATTCGAATGAAAATCGTTCGAATACCTATTCGAATAGAGGTCTTTTAAGCAAAACTATATTCTAACGTAAAAATGCATCTTTTTGATTTTAATTTTGACACTTTTGCCTTTTTCTGCTAAAACAGAGGTTGCGCCATGCACTTAACCAGAACGTCTATTTGGTTAATAACCAAAATTTTGCCTGAAATTATACGCTTGTGAATGGTGCAACAAAACAATTGTGAAAACATACATATTATCAAACCCGTGTTTCAAGTGAACATCATTTACACTGTTATTCACGTAAAAATCGAATTGATCCAGACGACATACATGGCACAATCTCTTTTTAACACGCTGAAAAATTGGCGCGTTTCTATATTCTATATTAAGCTTTAAATTATAATTTTTCTTGAAAAACTAAAATTTTATCGAATTCCAGACGTTCACTGTCCACTTATTGGGGTGGGTCAAACAAAATTTTTTTTAAATCATGCTAAATTTTCCTTGAACAAAAGATTACCTTTACTCCCAGAGAGAGTCTCTAGTGTGTTGTGGAAGAGACATGTTTTTATTCCAAAGATGTTCAGGTTGATTTTTGAAGCGACAACCTTGATTAGAAGAGTGCCCAATTTGGTTTGAAAAGTCTCAAGTTTGAAGTGAAAACGGTGTATACATATAGTCCTATAATAAAGGTTTAATTGCCCAAGTTTGAGGTGCGTTCCTGTCATAAGACTCGCGTGACGACACCTTTGGTAAACGCCAACCATATACGCTCCAAAAAGCGGATCTGTGGCCTGATTGGACTGATTCGCATCCACCTCTCCTCCCTGTAGGCCACATTATAGACTGGTAATACCGAACAATCTTCAATTTCGGTGCACGACACGATAGCGCCATGCACTCGCCTCCGCGATGTTTGCTTGATTGACAACGTCTTTGGACCAGAGATTGCATAAATACATATGCATATGGCTCTGCATTTCACTCGTGTTGATCTCATTTGACACAAATGCCTAACCTTGTTGGCGAAGATCTGGTCCATTGGCTGAGGAATGTTGTTCACTGAGATTCGATCCCATCCCATACCGAGGATACCGTCGAACTTGGCGGCCTGAAATTTTAAAGATTCGTTAGATTCCCGTCCGTAGAACTCCATAGAGTGGAGGTCAACAGCGAATTCTCCGTGTCTGAAGCCAGCCGTTTGTGGTTATATGGGGTCGCTGGACCGCTGCTACGTTTTGAACCCATGTTTCCACCTAAAAGCCGCCGCACACTTTTGCGGCAAGCGGCACGCGGCGGGCGGCGGCGGCAAAAATCGAGAAGGGCGCCGCTCACGCACACTCGAATCTTGCTGGCGTCAAGCAGCGGAAGCATAGGGCTCTTTCGAGTCGGGACCTACTACTGCTATTCGCTTTCCCGTCTTATGTTTGCTCTCCCTGCCGCGGTGGGCGGCAACAAATGATGTGAATCATATTGCCGCTGCCATAGTTGCGACGCCGCTGCCGCCCAACATCTTGCCGCGAAAGTGTGGGCTGCGGCACGGCACCGCTTGCTGCCATTCGCCGCCGGCGGCAAGCTCCGCGTCCCTGCCCTATGTTTAATGATAGGACCGCAGCTTTGCCGCAAAAGTGTGCGGAGAAATTAAGTCCTCCTACTGTGAGACCCATTTAGCTTCGACTCACCACAAAAGCGATTCCTGGCTCCTGAGTAGCGCACGCCAATCCTTGGGTCTTATCGGTGCACCATGTCTGGTCAGATCCGAACTGAAATAGTAAACCTGATAGCATTGCCATTAGTAGCTGTTTATAGACACGGCGCGGCGTGACACAGCATGCCGTATCGATTAGTCGCGTTGTCCAATCGATATAGGAACTCGCTACTAAGTGCCTGTTCATGCTTCACGGCAAGACTCGTCGCCCGTGCAAAACATACAAATCGATTAAAACCAAGCGAAATCTGTTCATGCTCGAGCGTTGGTGCTGTCGCTCTAGTCGCTCTCTTCGCTCTTGTCGCTTTTGTCGCCTGTTCATACTTCGCGCCGACGATAGGAGCGACGGGAGCGACTGAGGCGACGGACGGAGTGTGGAGTACGTAATTACACCATAGCGCACCAAGGAAGTGGTTCCTATTCTGCCATTCTTCAGATGAAGGTAAGGCATGCTATTATACTTCTTTTGAGTGTCAGATTGATGATGTAGGTAATATGACTGTTTGCTCGTGACTCTGTTGACTGATTGACTGACTTATAAGCAATAGACGTTATGGTGCAATCACGTACACCACACTACGTCCGTCGTCCCAGTCGCTATTGTCGCTCTTGCCGCTGCTGTCGCGAATGTCGCGAAGTATGAACAGGCCCTTTGGGTGGCGTCGCGCCTAGCTGACGACTGGAGCTGATGCTTAAGGCCCGTTTATACTTCGACGCCGACCAACGCGACGCCACGTATAGTGACCGTATTGATTAAGCGACGCGATCGATCAATTTGGTCACTTCACATGTGTCGCTTCGCTCAGCTTCGTAAGTATAAAAGGAGCCTTAGATACGACTGTAGAAGAAACGTTGCTGGACACCAAGGCCACTCACGCAGACAATGTCGTTGTCGACGACTCCCTTCATGGAACCGGAACCGTACTGGATCTCGAACGGTGCGTTCGTCTCCGTGCAGGTCTTGGACTTCTTGCAGTCGAACTGAAGGCAAGGATGCACGGTTGAAGGAGCCTAGAGATCTTCAGAATTGGCCTACCTGCTGGTGGAAATCGCAGGCGATGTCGGAGGCCTTGCAGCCCTTGCATGGCACCCAGAGGTTGGATGAGCCGGTGTCGAACAGCAGCTGGAAGGTCTGTGCCGGAGTTCCGATCTGGACCGTGCCGTAGTATTGAGCCTGAACAAACAGAATGTGCAGAGACCACCAGATCTTCGTCATCGGCGGCGACCCTGGTGCAGCTCACATTCGAGTAGTCCGACAGGCCCTCGCTGTAGGCGAGGTTCGAGTCGAACTTGTGGCCCTTGATGTACTTCTGCTTCAGGTACTCAGCGATCGAGTTCACCTTGTAGGCGCTTCGGTCGTACGTGGTCTTGTGCATCGGCACGCTGAAGAATCAACCATCACACGCTGCTCGGCCGATCAATTCCTATGGAATGAATGCCTGACGAACTTACCGAACTAGAGCCTCGACGGCGAAACATGCTGATAGCAGGAGAAACAGTAGCCGAGCCATGACGACGCTGCTGCTGCTACTGGCGTAATCTGGCGCCGGCCTTTTATACGACCGCCTATCTACGCCGTGTAGCGTGGCGTATCAAACACACCTGCGCTAGTTCCTGTCCGATCGGGAAGTTCCAACGTCATAGGAGCAAGAAAAACCCGCATTGTTCTTGGTCCCTCAATTTCATAAACAACTTTTTAGACACAAGTCTTATATTTTGCTTTGTATAGGCTAGATATGCATCCAAATCGCCTCTGACATCCTGTAGAAGGACAATGCATGGCGCATCCCGCAATGAAATCGACTTTCGAGTTGCTCATGCTGCAGTTCCTATCGAACCAGACACGTTGAACAAAGCTGCTGAGCCTGATGTCGGCCGCGCCAGAGGATTTAGGACGATTAAAACGGCTCACCAGTGGTAGCTTCGCCATTATTGAGGATGACCGGACAATTTTTAAGCCGGAGATGGAGAATAGTCCTGCCCATAGTAACTCTAGGACAAGCGGTTAGCTAACAAATAATTAAATGCGCCTCAAAACACTAGTCTCGCAGCCGTTATACATATAAGTTATAAGGGATCTATCCTAGTCGGAGGGGAGCACAGAATTGCAAATTATGTAACAAATTGACTTGAGACTTACCGAGTGGCTCCCATAGAACAAGATAGGACCTAAGCTAGAAAAATTCTTGGAGAAAAAAAATTACCATGTTAGGCCCCGTTTATACTTCAACGCCGAGCGGCGCGACGCCAAGTATTGTGGTCACATTCATTGGGTGACGCAATCGATCAATTTGGCCACAATGCGCGGCGTGGCGTCGCTTGGCGTCTGAAGTATAAACGCCACCTTAGATCCTGGTTATAACATGTCAGGCGGTGGTCAGCATGTGGTATGCATCCATTGCATCGCTCTTTGCCCACCATGACGGTTGTAAAACCGCGGCGATTTTTTTTTGTTTGAACCTTCGTTTTTTTTTTGTTTCTTTTAAGGGCTGTCGTGTTCTCTAGGAGCCGCTTGGTATGCCTCAAGGCAATTTGTTGCATAATTTTTAATTCTGTGGACCCCTCCAACCCGACAAGGACAGATCCGTTCAAAGTAGTCGTAGATGGTTTTTCTGTTAAAATCGGAAAAAGAACGAAGCCAATTTATGACAGCCGAGAAATGTTCTATGAAGAAACTCCATGTCAGCAACACTTACGCAATCAATCAAGCAAGCAAAACAGCATACTTTACGAGTGCATGGCGCAATTTCTACACGCCACATTCTTGCAATTTAAAATGCTCTGAAGCATAATTTTGTGCTGAAACATGTAATTCTACGATACTTTTTGAATCCTTTTTACTGGATTTCCATGGTATACATTTGTTGGCAGCTCTATTTTCTGTTTTCTGGCCACTTTTTTGGCCATTTTCCCCGAAAACAGAAATTCCGCACATCCCTGCTCACCACCTAGTAGAAGGAGTGCGCACGGGAAATTGATTCGATGTTGGTTCGAGTGCCAGCGTGGCAAATTAAGCCTCTCATCGGTGAAAGGCAGAAGCGTGATCATCGAGTGGCTTCCTCAAGTCATCGTACACGCATTCAAATTACCTCCGCGATATCCAATGCATGGCGCATCCCACCACAGCGATTGATTAACGTCGTTCTTTATGGCTTATCAAGACTGTTTTGGCAGAAGAATTACCCGGTGTTCAAACACCTAACAAATGTCATCCATCATAATGGTAGTCGAGACTGGACGTTTCAATCGGAAAAGGTGCACGCCTTCTACACAACTCAATGGTGGAGCAATTTTGTCGGAAAAAATTGGCTACTTTAGAGTGCCATGTCTACCGGCCTAGACTTCTGACGAGAATCTCCAAAAAAAAAAGCGTTTGCTACAAAAACACGCTTGGACACCATTCATGATTAACTAGAAGACTGTCCTATCCTGACGATAGTTCTGAATGGCGGAAGTTGTATATACCGTTTTCACGACGAACTGGACAATTTTTGAACCAAATTGGACACTCTTCTAAGTTAGCCATAGAATTTTGATATGTTCAAGAAAAATTCGGTTCATTTTTTTTTAATTTCTAATACACCTACCCAAATGAGTGTAATAATTTTATTAAATTCTTATTTTTCAGGAAAAAACAATAAACTAAATGTTGTCTTAAAGCGCAGCAAAGCAGTCACTTAGTGCATTAATAGACTGGATCGCGCCATGCATACGAAACGCTCGTCGCGGTGTTTATTTGAATGATAGTGTAAAAACTGCTTATATGCACCAAGAAGGATAGAATATGCGTGTTTTTTACAGTTATTTATGTGACACAGTTTGTAGGTGCGAAACTCCATGCGAACAGCAATTCTGCTATCAATCGAATAAAAATCGCGACGTTTTGGATGAGTGCATGGCGCAATCTCTGTTTTCACATTATTAATAGCCGCCTTACTGCTCTTCAAGACAACCTTCAAGTCATTGTTATTCCTCAAAAAAATAAAATTTTTATAAAATTTTAAACTCTGTGTTTCTCTATGATGAACTGAATTAAAACTTTAAAGAAAACAACAGAATTATTACTATTACTTTACTTTATTATTACTTTAGCAACAGAATTTTGTAAGTTTATTATTTTTCATTAACAATCTTTAGCAAAAAATGCTTTAAAATTGTTTCAAATTTAAACGAATTGTAATAAAATCTTTTCTAAAATTAAATATATGTACAATTCAATAAATGTCTTCGTTTTAACATTTTGTATTAAAAAATTTAAAAAATAATGCTGTCAAAAAATAGAATAAATAAATAAATGAATAGTAAAAAATATAAAAATTAAAAAATAAAAGTACAAAATTATTATATTAAAAATGAACAAATAAATATTAAAATAAATTATAACACCTCTTTCTTCACTGATGAGCCACCGGGATGGTGTTATAATTTACAAGGTTCGTCTGAAGGAAGGTGGCGAAACGAACCATAAAAGTTATTATCTTGGTTCTTCAAATTATTAAAATGTATTTAAAGAAAGTTATACTAAAATTTTCCTTAAACAAAAAGTTGTTCTATCTTTTTTGGAGTCTCTAGTTTAATGCAGAAGAAGCTTATTTTAAATATTTCATTTTTTAAGTAGTTCGCTTTGATTTTGAACTCCTAGGCTAGCCTATAAGGGTGTTCAATTTCATTGGAAAAGTCTCCAATTTGACGTGAAAATGCTATATAATCAACTAGCCAATGCGAAGTGATTAATTTTCATTGGTATTACGCTCTGCTCTAATAAAGGTAGTCATTCAGTCAGGTGGATACATAGAAGGTCCTGCAGAGATAGCCTGCGTTCGTGGGAAAACTCGTCCGCATCTCCTTAATCTAGTACCGAGAACTCGCCCATACCTTTTAAGAGGACGTTTAACAGCAGTTTCTTCAATTTGGAGTCGAAACCTTCTTCGACTGATCGCAGCCCACTTTTTGTGGGTATTTAGAATTATCTCGTTCAAAAACTGGCGCCGATCCGGTGCTCCTCAGTTTAAGGAAGGATCCGCTCTCGAGAGAAATAACGCGCTCCAATCGCGTTTGGTAGATGGCTGGTGTTTCGTGTCGGAAATCGCGCTCTAATCCCGTTGTGTGGACGGTTCGTGTTTCATGTCGGAAAACGCGCTCCAATCGCGTTGCGTGGACGGTTCGTGTTTCGATTGAAGATCTACATTGTTACATTAAGGTGGGCTGCCCTAATAGGATCTAGGGTAGGTCTATGGTCATGGCCGGGAAGCCTACCTCGTCAAAAATTCGGACGAGTTGTTGCCTCGGATGCGGCAAGTTTTCAGTTTCCCGTGGGAGTTGCCAGTTTTCCTTCCGATTCATCTCGCGTGTTGGCAGTTTTCGTTCCGTTTCGATCCGCTTCAACGTTCTTCGTCGCATTCAAGATTGACTGACACTTCTGAACCGCTTTCAGCCGCTGCTAGAATGGGTGATTCGAGGCTGAATCACCTCGGCAGCGTTCTGGAGTCGAAGAACAGTGCGCTTCGACGCGAGGCAGCTGTAGCGTTCGGCAAGTACTGTCTCTCAGATGATAAGGTGTCCGAGGTACGTCTAAGTTCTGATCTCTGATTCTAACACCTAGAGATGCAGTTTCACTCGTATTCCTTCAGATCCTGTTGAAATACATCTGTTCGACGTCATGGGATGCTCGGGTAGCAGCCGCTGAGGCGGTTCAACATCTTCTGAAGAACATGGAGCCGTTCTCCGGCAAGATTGAGGTCGTCCCGATAGCAGCTGCTCTTCGCGACATTGACGCTGTGCATGTGCTCAAGACGTTCAAGCCGTTACTTAGGTGAGGCCTTTCATTCTTGCCAAGATTTCAGCCCTCCGTCAGTCTGTCTCTCCACGCGTGAATCCGCGCAGAATTAATTGCCTCTCAAAAGCCTTCGAGAGCTGAACCAAGGGCCTCTTAGCCGAGGTGCATGTGTCTTCCTCGACTGCGCTATTAGGGCCCGTTTATACTTTGAGGCCGAGCGACGCCTCGCCACGCATTGTGGCCACATTGATCGATCGATCGATTTGGACACTTTACATGCCGTCGCATCGCTCGGCGTCGGGAGTATAAACCTGGCTTTAGGCCTCGTGCATAGTTCCCGTCGCAGCGATGAGTTTTGCAGAGCGACGAGGAAGAATTTGAACTTCCCAGTGCTCGTCGCATCGCTCATCGCTCCGCAAGGAAGCGCGGCGGCGATCCGTCCAGGACCAACGCTAAACACCGCGCGCGGCGCGAAAAAGTATGCCATGTCCGCGATGGGCGCGGGAAGCCATCGCGCATGCCGTCCGCCACTGTTGCGGCGGCCGCGGTGAAGTTTCCTTTGACTGTTCGACTGACTGACCAACTGCAATCTCAAAGCGGGCACCACGCTTTAAGTAGCGAAAACTGAAGTTTCCACCAATAGTCCCACCAACGAACGCATCTATCTATGACCCTGTTTATACTTCCGACGCCGAGCGGCCGACGCGACAGCATGTATAGTGGCCAAATGATCGATCGCGTCGCCCGATGTGACCAAGACTTGTCAGTTGACGAGCGGAACAAGTGGTCTCGCAACGACCGCCTGGTACTATGAGACAACTCGTCCAATTCTTGACGGACAACTCGTCGCTCGCTTGACGATTTAGTCGTGAGTAATTAGGCAGAATTGAAACTATTGGAAACCCTAGTGAAATATGGCGATGGGCCCCTATTTCGCTGACCAGGGGTAACATGTACTGCAAAGAAGGATCAAACTGTGCTTCTGATATTGAAAGCGGTCATTGTGGTCCAGGCCCATTTATGTGTGGAACGTGCTGTCTTTAAGTTGATATATTTTATTTTCGATGAACGGTTCTCTTTCAGCGAGGATGGAGCGGCTCTCACCGCAAGCACATCGGGTGTTCGCGCAAACCCGCAGCAGCAACGACAGGTGCTCGACCAGCATCTCGACATGAGCGCGGTTATCGGCATCACATCGGTAGTTCCATTACTACCGTTATTCGTCACTGTTCAGAGCAGCATTCCATTTCTAGGCCGGTTTTGTCAATGATTTCGACATGCTGCCTCAGACCAGCAGCAATTCGCCGAAGAATGAAGGTGAAGAGGTAGGCAAGGCTTCATTGTTTCTTACTGGCCAGAAAATGATCTCTGTTGGTGCCTAAGCGGCGAAATGAACTGTGCTGCGAGGATCTCCTTCCTTCACGTAGTACAAAAGTATGTTCCGTTTTTGCAAAGTCATTCAACCTATCGAGTTATGGGTCCTGAAGTTTTACTGTGCAATCACGCACTCGCGCCGTGCAATACTTTCCCTATATCGAATATCCACAAAAAAAATCCAAAAATACTGCTTCATAGGCGCCCGTGTCAGATATTCGATTCCTTTATCTTGCCGTATTTTGGCATGTTTTTTACACATACGATGTGTGGAAGGTGTTGTGCGACTGTGGGATTCCGTAGGCCCGCAATTCGGTATACTTAAGGACTCTGCATAGGTGGAACATACAGTTCTGGTGTACCCACACAAAGAGGGTTCTAACAGATTTATTAGTGATGGGAACTTATATACACGATCATATCATCTGATCACGGTCGCGCCGTGCACTGCGAAGGGAAACGATCGAGAAGGTGGAAGAATTCCGCTTCCTCTGAAATGACCTATCCGAGGAAGGAAATGTGGACCAGGCGGTCAGGAGACGGATAAACGCAGCCTGGCTCAAGTGGAGGGAGTCCACAGGGATCCTCTGCGACCGTAGATGCTCCAGAACGCTCAAACGCAAGCTCTATAGAACAGTTGTGAGACCTGCTCTCCTCTACGGCAGTGAGTGCTGGGCCCTGGGTAAGGCGCAGGAGCGGCAACTGCACGCGGCGGAGATGAGGATGCTGAGGTGGGCATGTCGATGGACCCGTCGGGACAGGGTGCGAAACGAGGATCTTAGGGCAGTGATGAAGACAGCCCCGATCCAGCTGAAGATGAGAGAGCAACGCCTGAGGTGGTATGGACACCTCCTCAGAAGACCAGAGCATCACCCCACAAGGTTGGCCCTAGATTGCGAGGCACCCGGAAAGCGTCCGAGAGGAGCCCCAAGGAAAAGATGGAAGGACGTCATCAAGGGAGATCTCGCCGAAGTCGGCGCCACGGCAGATGACGCCCTTGATAGGATGAGGTGGCGACAGATCACAAGAACAGCGGACCATGCGACTGCGCGGGACTAAACGCTCAGGAGAAGAAGAAGAAGAAGAAGAAGAAGGGAACTTATATACACACCCATCCACTGGTCGACGATGCCAACAGGTAGACTGGAAGGCACCGCTTGGCTTGCCGGTTCCCCTCCTTCTCCGCCTACTTCTTCTAATCCGAGTGTTACTGCCGGTGCTGGTGTCGCTGGTCCTTTGCGTCCTTCTTGCGAAGTCTTCGGCCTGATCGCCAGTTCTGGTGTACCCACACAAACGGGGTTCTAACAGATTTATTAGTGAGGGGGAGCTTATATACACCCATTCTGTCTACCACTATCTCTCCCTTATCCCTCGGCTGCCCTCTTCATTCTCACCCTTCACACGGACCTTTCTACTAACGATAAGTGAAGGGGAGAAGATGCTCGCTGTTGAATTCATTTTCGCCGTTCATTGTACACGCCTGAGAACCTTCCCTAGTATGATTCACTCCAGGAAAGGCTTTCCTTTCAGCTACTCATCACCGATAGTTCAAAGTTGAGCGCCGATGTGAAGGTAGAGGACTTCGAAGAGACCGACAGAGTGAACTACTCTTCACAGTTGGCATTTCTTCGGTTTTTGTGCAGGTCCGTGTTCTCAGATTTCAATTCCTTTTGCCATTTATGAATGAAGGTAAAAGAAGTCTCGAAGAATGTGTGCACAATTGAATTTCCATGAATTTCCTACTGCTCCAACTCCACCGAAACGTTCTCATTATTCTGACAATGAGCTCCAAGAAGGCGAAAGTCGAATTTATTACACTTATCATAAGAAGGGTCAGGGAGAGGGAGCACCTCTAAAAAAGCGGAATAAACAGAAACAGTGTCACCTCTCCCTGCATAGGACTTGCAAATATACGTTCATTAATGAGCTAGTTCAGTGTCTCATTTAGATTTTCAAGTTTGTCGCATTTATTTTGCTTTAATTTTGTCAAAGTGACAGATTGAAACGCCTTTCCTTTACTAGGATAGTTCCCAAAAGACAGTGTGTCACAATGTGTACTAAATTGATTCGGTAAATGCCACTCATATGTAGCCTTGAGAGAGAAAGCAACTTAGCGTGCACTATTTTTCGCGAGCAGCGTGGCTGATCCTTCAGACCGTGCAGAAATTCTGAAACTAATATCTGATATCGAACGTTGGCGAAGCTCGGAACTCCGGAGGCCTTCTCTCATTTGCGCGAGTCGTGTCACTCCTCTCGATTTCACTCTGCGCGACGCTGATCGCGTGTTCATCCTGCTTTCGTATAGCCCAGGTCTCTGAGGCGAATGTTAGGGCAGGAATAACGGTGGAGTCGAATAGGTGGGCACGGAGTCGGACGTTCTTCGTCTTCTTCACGACTTCTTCGACGCTCTTGAAAGCTCCCCAAGCCGCTCTTTTCCTCCTGCTCAGCTCTGGTGCTAGATCGTTGGCCATGTTGACTTCTCGACCCAGATACACATAGCTGGAGCATTCGGATGTGTTCCTTCTGTTGGGCGAGAATGGGGCATCAGAAGCTCGTCCGTTCCTCATGAACGTCGTCTTCGTAGGATTCAGCTGCAGTCTAATGTTCTCGCATACACGATCGAAGTCGGCCAGCATTCGTTCCGCCTCGGTAGTGCCTGCTATTATGAGCCAAAACATTTTGGAGCAGATGAAAGGGCACAACACCAACTTGTGCACTTTCTTCTGTTTTACTATTTATTTCATACCAAACCACATACGTAAGTGTAGTGAAAAAGTCACAGTAGTGAAAAACACAAACAATAACTATGATAGTGCAGAAGTTCTTAGATGGATGTTTATTTGCGATTAAAAGTCTTGCGCCAGGCAGGACTCAAACCCGCACGATCTGCTTTCCGGGCCGCCATGCTACGCCTTAGGCCCCTTCCGACGCCGAGCGATGCGACGGCATGCAAAGTGGCCAAATTGATCAATCGCGTCGCTCAATCAATATGGCCACTATGCATGGCGTCGCGTCGTTTAGCCTGGGGCCTTACACCACCAGCGCTGTTTGACCGAACAGAACATCCACGATGTCTTCCTGATTGCTAATAAACAGCGCTCGTGGTGTAAGGCGTAGCATCGCTGCCCGGAAAGCAGAACGTGCGGGTTCGAGTCCCACCTGGCGCAAGAGTTTTGATCGCAACTGAACATTCATCTAAGTGCTTCTGTCCTATGTAACAACCGCTCCAGGCTTAAGCAAAAACATCAAAATCGTTTCCATGGTAGTGCATTTAAGTAACGCCAGCTGTTTATACCTAGAAACACACAACGCATAAAAGAACGAAGTAAAAGATCACCAAGTGATCTGGGATCTAACAAGGAGAACCTCCAAATTGGCGGTGAGCTTTTGCGATGCAATTTTTACACGATGTAGTGTCCCGTGTGGGAAGTCCTAAACCGTAGTTACTTTTTTCGAAATGCTCTTCAGTGGTCGAAAACAAAAGCGTGTGGACGCGTGAGCGCGAAGTTCATGACGCCCTGCTGCCACCCAGCCAAATGTGGTCGGTTGGCGTTGTGGTAGTGTTGTAGCTTCACGAGCGTGGTCGTGGGTTCGGTTCCGCCTTGCACCAGTGTTTTTTGCATTTTGCGATTTATCGTCAGTGGGACCCTTTCTTCCCATTTCCAACACATTTTGAACCAAATCACGGCAACAAATGTGTTTACGTTCATCGAGCTCTTTGAAAGTGGAAAGGTGAGAATTATTATTCATAGTTCGGTTGCGGGTGTTACTTGAGGTGCTGATCATGAATCTGGTATCGGTTTCTGGATTTTCCGTTTTCTTATGACAGGTTAAGGATGGTGTGAGTAAGTGAGGTGGTGAGGTCGGATGCACCAATTTCGCTCACACTTTGAGCTGGGGGTTATTTGAGATGCTGATCACGAATCTGGCATCAGTTTTTGACTTGCTTGACCTGGAAGTAAAAAAAAATCCTCACCGTTCTACGTTCAAAGAGCTCTATGAACGTAAATGACATTTGTTGCCGCGTTTTTGTTCAAAAATGTGTTGGAAATGGGGATAAAGGGTCCCACTGACGATAAGTCGCAATATGCAAAAACACCAGTAGTAGAGGGAATCGAATCCACGACCATGCTACCGTCTAGCCACAACACCACCACTGCGCCATCGGCCATGGTGGCAGCAGGGCGTCATGATGTTCGAGCTCACGCGTCCACACGCCTTTGTTTTCGACCACTGAAGAGCATTTCGAAAAAAGTAACTATGGTTTTGAACTTCCCACACGGGATCCTACATCCCGTAAAAATTACATCGAAAAAGCTCACCGCCAGTTTGGAGGCTCTCCTTGCAAGAACTATAGCATGCAGTAGAAATATGAAGGCAAACAAAACAAGAATGGTAGAAAGCAATATTAAAACGGGGAAACCGACACTTAAATTGCTTCGACACGCAAAGCTATTGCGCCTAAGAGTCGTTCTAGGACAGCGGATGCTTAACTTGAAACCTGTTCCTCTGGTAGAAGGCCGAACTATTTTCCTATGTTTTTGAATTGTGTTATAGTGAAATTTAAGGATTTTGCCTCTTCTGGCTGACCAGCGATGGCAGTTCAGACACGGTGCAGCAATAACGACAGCAAAAATACTGTCTACCTCGTATTCAAGGTGAGTTGTATAGCTTGAGGTACTCGAAACGTGCCAGATAATGCCCATTGTTTAGGATACCTCTGCCTCTGGTCGATAATTGCGCTTTGCAGTTAATGCATGTATTAATTCTAGATCAGTTTAATGACTTCGTTTCAGGTACGTTGTTCTCCTTTTGTTCTTTGTTACTAAGCCTACTTATTTGTGATCCTAACGTTTTAGGTCGTAGTGCCACTGCTCCTGTTCGGGAGACATGCGCCCAAGCATTGGGTCACTTTTTGCATAAGACGGATTCAGAGCGGCAGACTGTCGTTCTCGATAAGCTTCGTGTCTTGCTACTTATGGATGGCGAACGGGTAGGTCCATATTTATTTAACTATTAGGTTGGCCGGAAAGTTCTGGCGGTCTTCACTTGTGTAATTTAAACCATCATAACTTTCTTCTTATTCACCGGGTTCAGTCGAAATAAGCAGCACTCGGATCAGCACACCTTTTCCAACGCAACACTAGTTGACTAATTCCACCTGCGAAAAAAGTGGTCGAGATGAGACTACAAAGCTGTTTTTGCGTGGTCCTGATTTGCGAAGGTTCTACCAGCGAGGAAGTTCTGAAAGTGCTTAAAAGGTGCTTGCTGAGTATGGCGGGTGAGGCAGAACTTCAACTCCTGGTTTAATTTTCGCATGGTGATTTGCGAAACGTGTGGGCGGGCATTGTCGCGCAGAAGAACGGGGATCCTGCTGACCATCGTCGGCTGCAGCTCACGCAGTTCTCGGTACATCTCGACGATTTCGTCACAGTGGGACTCGGCTGTGGTGGTTCGGCCTGGTTCCAGAGAGTTTTAGTAAATCATGCCGGCCGCCGCCCTACACGCTGTTTCTACAGTCTTTTCAGGTGGGATTTCGGCTTTGGGAAGTGCCTGTGGGTTTGTCGACATCAGCCCACTGTCCTGATCGTCTTCGGTTGTCGTACCGAACCCACTGTTCTTCACATGTTGCGAGTCGATCCAAAAACGGGTAGTTTTGATTCCGGAGAAACACAGATGAACAGATTTCGAAGCGCAACATTTTCTGGCGATCACTCAAACCATGAGCACCCACTTTTCGTGCTTCTTCACCTTTCCGAGGCGTTTCAAACCGTATCTAACAACAGTTTTACTGACTGCTAGACCTTCCGCAATCTCACGGGCAGTATTCGATGGATTTGATAACTTCCACGAAGGCCGTCAGATCGTCACCCAGGATTGCTGTAGGTCTGCCGCTTCGGTGTGCATCTTCAAGATTGAAATCTCCAGAACGAAATGTATCGAACCACCTTTGCACGGTCCTTTCTCTAGCACTATTCCTCCTCATAAGTGGTTGATTTGCCGAGCTGTTTCGACGGCGGATTGGTCCAGTTTGAAATTAAGATAAAATCTCGTTCGGGATTGCTTTTTCGACATACTCAGAACAATTTGCGTTTGAAACCGTGAACCAACCGGTTTGAAACCCGTTGGTTAGTAACCGACCATGAAAGGGTTTGAAACCGTCCATGAAAGGTTTTGGAACCGAGCATGAAAGGAGGCCACGCCTCTCGCTGCGCGTGGCCGCCCTTTCGTGTTCGGTTCCAAACCCTTCCATGGACGGTTTCTAACCCTTTCATGGTCTTACTAACCAACGGGTTTCAGACCGGTTGGTTCACGTTTTCAAATTTGTCTGAGTTCTTCAATAAGTCCTCGAAGAAAGGCAATTACTAACCATGCGTAAAACACTAATTATTCCGTCTGGTAGAGCGAAGAATTCCGTATTAAACGCTATTTGAAAATGTGAATTAAGTGGAACATTGATTCAGTAACAAACGAACGAAAAGCGGTTGCGCAAAAACCGTCAGAGCTTCCGGCCAACTAATACGTATTGATAGCGGCCTGTGGAGCGCAGTCGGAGGAAGTGCCGGCTGTCGCGTGACGCGATTTCATGTTCCTCGTTCGGATTTTCCGCCCAGATCATGAGTTTTCCATCTTTCCGCGGTGAGTGAATTGCTACCACGCATCTCTGGGAAGGATAAAACGCTGACGTGTGTCCGTTGGCTTGCCTCCGGTGTATAAAGGGGAAATTCTTGTTCAAATTCCTTGACGACATTCCGCAGCAATGGAATGCATATCGTCACCCATGGAGGGTTTGACTTTTTTGAAAGAATTTTGTTCGCGACCTTTGTACTTCCGTTTCCAAGTGTGCATACGTTTAACTGAAATGCGTATTCCAGAAATGGCACTGTCGACAGAGCGCACTGCTCGTGTTCAAGTATTTCTTCGCAGTTGCTTCCTCTTCAGGAGGCTTTCACGATTGCTTTAAGCTCGTTGTAAAGAGTTTGGATGATCCGGTTGATGATGTGAGGATCTGTTCTAACTGCGTTTCGCTTCTGTTTCTTTTTCGTGTTACTTTATTTCACCATTTCAGGTGGTATCATGCGCCGTTACGACTTTATCTTCGTTGTTGTCGAATCCAATTGTGGATGAAGAGCGCTCGAGTCTTGTCCAACAAGTGATGTCTAATGTGTGGCAGTTGCTGGATCAAGAATCGAAGAAGGACCAGGTATGGTGCATTTCTTACATCGATTATCAGACTCTGATTATATGTGTAACTTTGTGCGAGTGTGGCGCATTCGAGTTAGGTGCCGACTGTCGCATGCACCCCGAATTTATTCATGGCTCGAGTCCTGCTCAGACTAACCAGACCTTTTCTCGTAAGAATTCGGTGATTAGGCAACACACTCTGCTGGGGACAGTTAAACCCTGACTTTTTCATTGTTTGACCGCTGCAAATCCTTTTGGTAGGCGAAATACGCGTACGAATTGATTTCCCTATAAAATGATTCAGGGTATGTACTCAATGATTGAATGCTCAAAGTTCTCTTGTAATTTAAGGCACAGTACAGTTTTACTGTTGTCTTTATTCCAATTCAGCTTTATAATTCGTTTTATAGCAGCAAAAAAAGAACTTTTGGTATTGAGATTGCGCCATGCTCTTGTACAGTGGTTCGCGATGTTTACTTTATTTATTTTACTTATTTATTCAAAGAAGTGTCATACAATACACATGAATAAAGAGAAGAAAAGGAAACGAAAAGAACCAGAAAACATAAGAGTAAAGAGCTAGTTACCAGCAAATAAAATACAATATTAATTAGCTTGAACAGGCAAATTTCGAGCAATAAATGATCTAAGAACCGGCAGCGACATCTGTGTGACATTTTCGGAGTCACCGAGCAAGTAGTTGAGCTCCCTGAGATTCCTATAGATGAATAAGCGTCATCTAGCCTGCGTCCTTGCAACGGAGACGTAGATTCTAACTAGGAAGGGGTTTCGACCAGGGGTGTGCGTTAAATTTTTTTCGGTAAATTTTTAACGACCGCTTTTTAACGAAAAATTTTCGCGTTAAAAACGGTAAAGTCGGTAAATTCGTTAAATGAAATGTCTCTTAGCTGCGTTCAGTTTGGCTGCATTTTAGGATGTAAAAAGCCAGACGTTTTTTCCTTATTGAATTTTTTTTCGACTCCATCTACATGACAATTATACATATAACTATGCCTTCATCTTCGCAGCAAATAACAAAAGTCCATCTATCATCAACAAAATTCCTAAGAGAGAGAAATCAAGAAAATTTCGAAACCAAACAGTAACATGACTTTTAAAATAGGAAATTCCTTACTATGCCTAGTTCCTTTAGCTGGTAGAAAGTCGTCCAGCTTCTGGGAAAATTCAAGGTGCATCGTGTCGCGGGTCAACGTTTTTGAGCTTTTCTTTTTCTTCTTGACGAATTTTTTTTACAAAACCTGGCCCACTAAGCAGACTTTTGCGGCCCAATTGATGAACGCTATTAAAGCAAATTCGCATATTAGGCGAAAAAACTTAAACACATGAAGGAAATTCTTGCTAGAGCCGGACCTGCACCTTTAAAGATATAGCTTTTTCGTAAACCTTTGAAAACTCTTTATGCGATAGACAGCTTGTAAAGTACCAGATTTTATACTAACCTACATATACAGTACCGCGCATAGGCTTTGGTCAATTGCCGAAAAGAACGCTTTCGAGCGGGCGCGACAATCTGTACAGCGAGCGACAGCTTGTAGAGTGAGCGTTTAGGGAGTTTTAACGGAAATTCTTAGCCGTCCTGCTCAGGAATTGTTCTAAGACTGTCCAGCTTCCCTTCGGAGTGCGCCGTGAACAATGCATATAGAATCGAACTTTTCAATCGAGAGGGGAGGGGGACAACTTATAGAGTGAGTGTTTGTAGAGTTTTATCAGAAATACCTAGCCCTACTCGCATAGCTTGTGTTTCTTAGCGTTTTCATTGCGTTCTCCATGCTTTTCAACCCCACTTACGAAGCAAATATCACAAAAACTGTGAAAAAAAACTGAATGGTTGGTAATTACAAACAACTAATATGTAGCAATCAAACGCAAGAAACGGACCAGGAAGTCGGAAAGCACGGAAAGACTGCGGCGGAGAAAAGTGGGGTCGCACACATATAAATTGGTTAAAGAGCAAAGAGAATGCCAACGAAAGGAAAATGCATCGAAACTCGAGAACAATATTGATTGCCTACCCTAATTCAAGTAAGTAGAAGGTTTCCTAGGTATACTGCCACAGCTCATACAAAAAATCGTTCAAAATGGATTTACATGGAGAGGAAGCAAAATTTTCAAAATGGGCACAAAAGTCGTTAATGCAATTTAACGGATTTTTTCGTCGTTAAATTTCGTTAAAAAGTTTTCACGAAAAATGCCGGTAAATCCGGTAAATCGTTAATCGTTAAACGCACACCCCTGGTTTCGACCTTCCATGGAACTTCAAGTTGAGATTAGGATCATTAGAAAGAGCTCGAAATGCTGATTACGAATATGGGTGCAGAAATTGCAAAATTGAATTCCTGAGCGAGTTATGGCCTACCGAAATCGGGTGGCCTCACCACAGGCTGAGAGTGCGACACACTTGGCGCGAGTCATCGGGGCTATTTAAGAAAGGCTTCCGAGCTGCGGCGGTGGCGCGTGGATAGTGCTCCTGCTCGTCAGGTGCGACGTCGTTGGTTCGGTTCCCGTTGCTGGCGGTGTTTTTGCAAACTATAATTTATCTTCGAAATGACCTTTTGTTCTGAATTATGACAATTGTGTGATTAAACAGTCGGGAAAACTACCGTACACGTTTGTCAAAATGTTTGAAGGGAAAAACCACTATGGTGACATTTTTATTTACTATTTTGCACAAATAGAGTCCAAATCATATATCGAATAACTAAAGGTGTTTCTGACAACCTTGGGCATAAACGACAAGCACACCTGTTAGAAACACCTCTAGTTACTCAATATATGATTTGGATTCTATTTGTGCAAAATAGTAAATTAAAATGTCACCATAGTGGTTTTTGCTTTCAAAATTTTTTACAAACGTGTATGGTAGTTTTCCCGACTGTTTAATCAGACACTTGTCATAATTCAGAACAAAAGGTCATTTCGAAGATAAATTATAATTTGCAAAAACACCGCCAGCAACGGGAACCGAACCAACGACGTCGCACCTGACGAGCGGGAGCACTCCCCACGCGCCACCGCTGCAGATGGGAAGTCCTTCTTACATAGCCCGAGAATTCACCGCTCTCGCGCCAAGTGTGTCGCACAGCCAGCTTGTGGTGAGGCCACCCGATTTTGGCAGGCCATAACTCGCTCAAGGATTCCATTTTGCAATTTTTGCACCCATACTCGTAATCAGCATTCCGAGCCCTTTCTAATGATCCTGGACTCAACTTGAAGTTCCATTGGAGGTCGAAACCCTTCCCTAATAAGTTACTTTGCTTATAGTCCAAATATTATTTACTTGAAGTATTTCGATAATGGATAGCATGAACTTTTGCGTATAGGTTTGCTTATTTACTGATTTGACCCGTAGTGTTGACTTTGTAAAGGTGATTTCAAAGCATGTAGCCGCCTTTTCAGTTCTGCAACACCACTTCACGTCGAAATGCATATTTTCAAGTCAAATTGAACACGCAAGTATCGTCTCGAGCGAGGACCTAATAAAGCCTTTTAAGCTCTAGTAAGAAAAGCCCCCTAAAGCCTTTTAAGCTCTAGGGTAAGAAGCCTAAGATCATTAGACAGAAGAGTTTTCATTAATAGGAATAGTCTTCGATCAGGTACATTCTCTGAGAAACTCATTGGAATGGTTCGAGCGTCCTGCAGAGGGATTGATTAACCCCAATCCTCATCGTCCGTCCTACGTTTTTATCTTCAGCTTCGTTCCGGAATGGATGCACTTGCTGTAGATCTGACTAGTATAGTGGAGACTTGGATGCGGTTACAGGAGTCGGTGTCATTGACAAGGTAGCAGCTTCAAAGTGCAAATTCCAATTCGAAGTCGTTTACTTGATTTTTTCAGGGAGCAGATAATGACGATTGTGAGCATGGTGGACGAGCAGTTTCAGTCCAGGTCGCAGAAGATCGTCACGCTTCTGTTTATAGCGTTTAAACGTGATTCGGGTGCATTGAATGGCGAGGCGAGTTCTCCGTCTCACATCAGCTGCCTTAGTTGCTGCTAAGTAGTCTCCATCTTTCAGGATGTCCTCTTGATATTAAAGAAGTTCTATAGAGTTCTGCTATTCGCAGCACCAGCTAGTGATACGTTATTGTTAGAGAATGTGTACATTACGTCGAAGGTTCTCATTACTAATTACGGGTGAGTCTGCATTTAACGTTTTCCTACATTTTTTAAAGACCGCGCTATTACGTACCTTATTTTCAGGCCTACGCTGATTGAATCAAGGGTACTACTCAGCAAAATAGGACCATGGGCAGGATGTCTCCTTCTTGACCATCGAAGTGCTGTTATAGGTAGGCTAAGCTTACCCTTCTTTGGTGGCATTTATTGTGATGTCTTCGTTCACCGCAGCAAGTAGCGGGTTCTGTGGCTTTCGCTGTTGGAAAGAGACTTGCTGAAGTTTGATCTTTCCATTCTGACCTCAGCTTTGAACACTTGTGGTGCAGTCGAAAGGACAGCTGTTAGTTAATTGAAGGTTCGGGTCCCATCAAGGTCAACGAAGCTCGTAATAACTCATGAGGTCGGGAAATTCTGGCAAGAGTTTGTCAAATTAAATTGGACACTTTAAACCAAATTGAACACTTTACAAATTGAATCAGACACTCCCATAATGCTTGACGCTTTTGTAATGAAAGTGAACGTCTTCCAAATCAAAGGATTGCCTTCAAGATTAAAATAGAGTCTATCTGAGAAGGATAGAACAATTTATTGCTGAATGAAAATTTAGTTGACTTTCTTTATTTTTTTTCAGTTCGCCTATTTCAATAAGGGTCCGTTTATACTTCAACGCCAAACGACACGACGCCACGTATAGTGTCCACGTTGATCGTGCGGCGCGATCGATCGATTTGGCCGCTACATGCCGTCGCGTCGCTCCGCGTCGGAAGTATAAATGGGGTCTAAGTAAACATACTATTTGAAATTTTGTATATTTCTTCACCTAAGAATAATGGTTTAAAACTCATTCTAATATGCAGAAAGGCAGCAACTTTTTAGAAAATTATGGGAAAAATCGAGTCATGCTCATTGAGATTTTTATTCCATTTATAGTGTAAATATATGGTAGGATGCTGCCTACATGAGACATCAAAGTGAGGATATGTGTGTCATTTACAATTGTTTTTATTGTTGTTATTTATTTTTGTTTATCATTTACAGGTGTGAAACTGCGACCAAACGAAATTTTTTCTATCAATCGAACAAAAATCGCGCGATCGCTAGGGTCTTCGACGAGAGCTTGGCGCAGTTTCTACTTTCAGCACTAAAAGATCCACTATCCTGCTTTTTGAAACAAACTAAACCATTATTTTTCCTCAGAATATGAAAATTTTGTAAAATTTTAAACATTTCCTTACTATTTATTTCCTATCGATAGAGTTGCTAAGGTCGTTAAGAGGTTGTAAAACGGCTTTATTGGCATACATGTCGGCTGGATAGCCCTTTTCAGAGCCTGAAAGGGTCAAATCAACTAGGAGTTACCCCTCCAAGCATCTCAACCTTTCAAAGTTCGATGTCAAATTTTTGAAAGCCTTGAGAGAATCAAAGTACGGTCCCTCAGCATAGTCCACAGGACCAGCGGAAGCCGCACATGGTAGAGCAGGTGTACAGTAGTGATCCTACCCAGGTTAGATTGCGAGACTGAGGGAGGGCTTCTTATCTTTTCAAAGCTGACAGTCACGAAAAGCAGCCGTCCAAGGTGACGTCGAAGGAGAATGGAGACAGTTCAAGGCTCCTGTTTCTACAGGGTGCGTAAAAAGTATTGACGCAGTAAACGTAAACGTTAGAAATAACAACACATATAAAATTCAACAAGTTTATATACAGAATGTCAACAATGATCTAGCGAACAGAATAGCGTCACTTGTATTTTATATGGGCTTCTTTGCTGCGAATGAAGGGTCGAAAATACCGAGGAAAGGCATCGACGGTCCACGTTGATCTCGTTCTGTGCTTTGATCTTCAGTGACTTGATACTTTTGTACATCCAACATGTAAAAGTGTTACATACTCTTCAAGCACCTCCAAAGTGCTAATTCTGGCGGAAGGCTCGCTGCAAGGGAGGCGCATACGGCCAGTATCGTGGTTTGGGCATTCATCACAAGCGCCTCTCGTTTTCGTGGACACAGGAGTGAAAATAAATCAGTAGAGCTATCTGTATTGATGTCCTAGAGAAGCAACTGGTTCCTCAGCTCGAATCACACCTCGAGAGTGAGCCGTATGTCTTCCAGCAGGATTCGATTCCTGCGCAGAGTCGAGGATTGTTCGGGACTGGTGCCGCGCCAACGTAAAGGACTTCATTTTGGCAGAGGGATGACCTCTGTATAGACCGGACTTGAATCCGCTGAATTACTCCATATGGGAAGTTTTGGAGAACAAGGCTTGCGCTACTTCCCACAAAACTACTTCCCAGTCAGTGAAAGATGATCTGGTCAAAGCATTGAACGAAATCGACGAGGACTACTTACGGCGCACCGTCGATGCTTTTCCTCGTCGTCGTCGCCCCTGTATTCGCAGCAAAGAAGCCCATATCAAACACAAGTGATGCTATTCTGTTCGCTAGATCATTGTTGATATTTTGTACATAAGCTTGTTAAATTTTATAATGTGTTGTTATTTCTAACATTTGCAAGAGTGCATCTATATTACCATCTGAAGTGCAGCTGAAGGTTGAGGAGATGCTTGGTGAGGTAACTCTTAATGGATATGACCCTTTCCGGCTCTGAAGAAGGCGATCCAGCCAAAACGTAGGCCAATACAGCCATTTAATAACCTCGTGACGAGTATAGCAACTCTATAGATAGACTTGACCATGCCGATGTTCAAGAAGGTTTGAGCATGGCTAATGTTTCAGCTTATTGGATATATGAATTAAAACGTCAAAGAAAGCTGTGCTAAACTTGCCTCAGAGAAAAAATTACTCTAATCTTTTTTGGAGAGTCTAGATTAATGTGGAAAGAGGTCTTTTGATTTGGAAGATGTTCAGTTTGATTTCAAAAGCTTCAGTCTTGTTTAGAAAAGTGTCCAATTTGACGTGAAAGGTGTCCAGTTTGATTTGAAAAGTACGAAATTTGACGGGAAAATGGTGTATTACCAACCGCTATGTCGCTTCCATTCAGTCTATAGAGCAAAAACTAGAGCTATACTTTAAGGTTATTACAGATGTATTCACATACTGCGTAGATGCACCAACTAGTTCCCGTGATGATCCGCTGGAGAGAATGGCTAGCGAGGAAGTGCGATGTCTGTCGGATAAGTAAGCTTTGATGGAACGGTATCGAGCTAGTATTATTGATTCCTCGCTTTCTACTTATCCTTACCTCTACTTACCTCTGCTTATCGTTAGTGTACGCATACGTGTTATTGTTATTGATCTTTTTTTTTTGGTTCAGAGAGAAAGATGATGTCTACATCACCCGCAAAATCATTGCCGCAAAATTCCTCGCTACCATCATTCATCTGCACTACGAAAGCGGCATTGAAGTTGATGGACAGTCAGTGTGAGTCGGCCTATGCAACTCTTCAATAGCGAGTAGCGAACTCTTTGAGAATATTGTCTTCTGTGTCAGGACCGAAGCAATACAGCTGCTATTTGTTCCATTTCTGAGGTCGAATTTGCTGTATCATCATCTTGGAGCTGCCATTATTCTGAACGAATGGGCTGCGTTAAATCGCGAGTCATTGAACAAGTCAGTGTATTTCTTTCTTTATTTTATTCAGTGTACACATATATTGAAAAACGGCGCTTCTATTCAGAGCACCAATTGTAAGAGGTAGGTAGACGAATGCAAATGTCCGAAGAATTTTCGGAATTCGCTTCTTCCGACTTGTTGAAAAGGAATCAGAAAGCATGTTTTTGTTGTTGAAAGGATAGCAATAGGCTGTTACAACGTTGTTCCACTGCGGTCAAAAGTCTACCCCCAGGCGGGACTCGAACCTTCACCCGTCGGATGTTGCGTTGCTGAAGAAGCGCCGATGGCGTAGCATCCTGCCCGGAAGGTAAGGGGTCGGGTTCTAGTCCCGCCTGGTGCTAGAGGTTTGAATGAGAAACATGCGCAATCATTGCAACGTGGAGCTTAATTCCTCTATATCGCAAATAGCAGTGGACACACTATTGCTCAATTCACGTTCTGCCCGTAGCTATTAGAAGACATATAATTGGACGCTCATGACCTCCTATAGGACTACTCTCGGGTGCGTCCTAGTTTAAAGGAGTCTTTGTAACAAAAGATCCGCCCGTCATGGGAACCTGCTATGGCAATGGTATCATGCCCATCTCCTTATCATCTGGCTCAAGTTTATTTGTATTTCTCAAACAAAAAAGGGGAATGCTTCTAAGCTCCCCTGCACTGACTTTGCTCCAGTTGAGCTCTAGCTCGCCTTTTTTTCTTTTTCTTTCTTTTGAATTCATTTTTTTTTCACTTCTAGGTTGGCGGCACTGTTTCTCTTTCTTCTCCCGTTCAGTTTTTTTAGAATTTGTCAGCCAATCACTCTATTTTCTCCTTCAGTCTGTATACCGTGTCTTAACAGTACAAGAACAAATAAAAACGAAATGGAAAATGAATGCAGCCAAACATAGTTATAACAGTTTGCAAACTCGGAATCAGTCATATGAGGCTTAAAGAAAATGATAGGAGTAGGCTCATTTTACTGGAGGGTAAAGGTAAGCAGGTGTGGGCATTGTTGTCCGTCCTGATTATAGGTAGGTGAAGTTAGTTTTGCAAGAGGTACAGCTCGGGTGAATAGGTGATACATTCAGCCATCTATACACGTTACAGAGAGTAAATCAATAGAGACGACGTTTAAATAGTCCTGGAGTCGATATGTGGTTCCAATTCCATTCAGTTCACTAAGTCTGTCATCACTTGAAGCTATGCGAATCGGGACCAGAGTTGCCTGAATAGGATAAACCCCGATTTTGTTTATCGTTTGGCCAGTGACCATGGCAGCCCATTGTATAACTCATAAACACAGTTAAATTTCTTCCACGAAACAGAACGCGGTGCTTTCCATAAAAAATCTGGTTTTCGCCGACTTTTTTTCTATTCTTTACTCCTGTATTGATCATGAAGTCCGAGTTTTCAGAGGAACCCAAACAGAAGCGCCGCTCATGCTTCTCCAGCTGTGTGACTCGTTTTTGAGAGCGCCTACGAAGAACTACGACGAGCTGGCTTCGGCTGTTAATCATTTAACAATGGTGAGTTCGCATGAAAACTAGACGGTTGTACCCTTTGTTTGCTCCTAATCTGAACTGTGCAGCTTTTTATGCTCATTTCTGTATTTTGATTCTTTCTTACAGTAATATTATTAATATTCTATTTTATTTGTTTTTATTTTATTTACTAATTAGCCGGTTTTGCACTTTTCTGTATGTGATCAACTTCATTTCTCTGCGCTTCATACATTAAGGGATATGTTTGAAGGCTGTGTGCAGTGCAAAACTTTGGTTCCGGGCGGGAGTCGAACTTGCAGCTCTGCGTGCCGGGTAAATGCTACGCCGTTAGTATCTAGCGCTGTCTGATCGAACGTAATATCCACAATACCTCATTCATGTACCATTCAGGACTCAGAAATATATCGGGATGAGTCGGACACTGAAATGAACTGGTAAAGCTCGGTAGTGTAGTTGGGTAGTACCCTGCTCGGTAAGCAGAGTTCCTGGTTTGAGTGCACCTGATGTTAGGTTTTGACACAATCAAAAGTGACTTTGTTGAGCTTCAAAGGTAGAAGATATAGTGCATGTAATCGCTAAATGAGCGTGAAGACAAGATCATGAAGGATTGAAAGGCGTCAGTCAGGACTCTCGGCTCAGCAAATTCACCCTGATTCCATTGTGTTAAGGACTGCAAGGAGTTCATCGATTACTGCGTTAATCGAGGTGTTGATAGGAATCAATTGAGCTTAGGAGACTCGGGCTCTGCGGAGGAGATCAGCAGGTTTGTCGGTGTGATTATTCTGTCGTTAACGAATCGGTATACTTGACGTTGTTTCAGGATGGCCTACGAGCAATGTCTAGCGCTTTTATCCGCTCCAAACCATATCGAATCGCTGACGAATCGTTTTAGTGTGCTGTGCGATTCGATAGAGTTCACCAAGCTGGCCGTAAAGACCAATACTGCGTGGGTTTTCAGGCATTCTTTGTTTTGAGCGAACTCAGGAGCTCTATTTAGCCTTCTGGGTGGGAATAGATGTAGTAATTCGTTCATTTCAGGAGAGTAGCAGCTTTTGTAGCGTCAGCTCTGTTCTACTTTGGGTTCGCTCCAGAAAAGCTCACTCCGATGGTTCGACCGCTGGTGGAATGCATGCAGAACGAGCAAAATTCTACCGTATCAGCAGAGGTTAGCTCCTCACTACAGTGTTTCTCATTTGGCATCGCATAGGATTCACTCACATAAAATCTTAGGTGTTCCGAGGAGCTGTTCCACTGATGATTGCGTACAGCTGGCCAAGAAGCCCACGACCGTATGTTAAGGTATCGCTTTCCCACGGTCTTTTTAGCCCTTTGCTTCTGCTTTGCTTTTTAACTGTTGAGTACAATTTCGCGTCAAATTGAACACTTTTCAAATATAATTGGACACTCTTTTAAGCAACTTTGAAGGTGTTCAAATCAAATTGAACGTCTTTTAAATCAAAACGAGCGTTTTCCAGATTAAATTAGACTCTTTACCATTTCTCTTGAAGAGTGCCCAATTCGGCGTGAAAATTGTATGCTCAGTGCAAACGCTGATCTTCTGAGCTGGTAGTTTTCTATTCAGGTACTGAGCCGAGCGATTGATATGTTCTCGAGTTGTGCGAACCGTGTACCCAAGCCGAAAGACTGGTACTATTATGCGCTTTATCATCTACTTGATCCTGCCCTTTCATATCGTTCTAGGTCCGCTGAAGAAGCACAGTCAACCATCATTAGTATGCAGCGACACGAGACAGAGAAGGTTCTACCCTCTCCACAAAGCGCTAATGCGGAGCTGATGTTCTTGGTCAGTTCTTTCAGTTCGTTTGCTACGTGTTGAAAAATAACACTCAGTATAAAGAAGAAGGAAGGCACATTCGCGTGTAAGAGATGACAGCTCTTGTCGGGAACTTGGGCAGCATTGGAAGGTGGGCACACGACAGTCAATCAAAGCCACATCGAATAGGCGTGCCAGTGAGAGATGATGTGTACGGTCGGTACTCTGATTGGCTGGCGCCATTGGTGGGTGCCCTGATGGGTTCGCTCCCACCTTCCAGTGCTGCCCACCCTCGCGACATGGACCGAAACGACACAGCCGTTCAGCATCGAAGCTGTGTTATAGTTGAAGAAGACCAAAATCAGCAATAAATAATCAGCTATGAATACTGATAAGGATTCCACTAGTGTCTTCTTTAGTCATATTTGTGAAGGTTTATCTTTTTTCTTACTCCAATTTCCTCGTTTCTAAAAAAAAAAGATGAAAAAGAATAGTGTTGCGAATCGGTGGCCCCGTTCGCGAGGGTGCATACCTTTGTTGAGCGTGGTTCCTCCTTCGCCCCGTGGTGCTGCGAGGTAATCAGGAACCCAGAACCCAGGGGGACATACGGGGTGTCGTGCCGCAGGGGGGAGCTCTACATCGGTTGAGGCCGAGGTTCCCTCTACGGCCCGAGCTGTGGCATGTTGCATCCGCGGCTCGCGACCAGTGGGCTTGTGCTGCCACGCGGTTATTCCTACCCGAAAGGTCCTTAGCGTATCTTGATTGCCGCGTGCCTTTTTAAACGCGACCTTATATTCCCACATGATAGCGTCTCTTTGTATGTCAACTTCCTCCGGAGGAATCCCCATTGGTTGAAGCGTCCCCGGACCGCCGGCGATCCCTCCATTTGCGACGCTGATATGACCTTTGACCACAAGTTTAGATATTAGACCTTTTGAATTATGAATTTATATTGGCTAATTAGTAACGACCGACATAACATTAGTAAAATATGAAGATGACCAAGACTCCGCGTTACGGACCAGGCTGCACCCAACCTACTGAGGGAATCAGGACCGCGACCCGCGGGGCTTACCTGGCCCAGGTTCTGTGGCCTGCGCCAAGTCAGGACCGACGAGGCCAGGCAGAGTCCCCGCGTTACCAATGGAACGACGACGGTGACGGATCCTTGGCTCACTGACGACGGCTGACGGCTACCGACGATGATGACACTTGACGACAATAGCGACCAGGTGATGTAACTCGACGCGACGAACACCGCTCAGCGGGAGCGGTGGTGGCAGGACTGGCGACCAAGCCGATCAGAGACGACAGAGGCACGCATCCTCTGCGTCTCTGCCGGCTTCTAGAAGCTTCGGCGGCGGCGACGTGTCGATCGACGCGTTTGACCAGGTTTGACCAGGTCGGTCGACCGGCCCGGCCCAGCGACGGCGATCTGTGAGGACTTGTCGGACGCGAGTCACGACACTGAGGGGTGGGGGCATGAAGTGAACAGGCCACGTTTCCTTACCCTTGCTGACGGGGTCCCGCGTGGTGACTTCTAACCACCGCGCTGGGCAGCGCCTGGATTGATGCACGCCCGTAGGCACCTGCGGCTGGTGCGGGGTGTATGCACGCCCGCACCCCGCACCAGCCGCAGGTGCCTACGGGTGTGCTGTAGTGAACCCGGACTGTATTGATCCCCGAACACTACACGACGACCCCATGATGCCCAACTACAACACTAACCCCTAACTGACCCACTAGCAACAACAACTTCTTCGTCACATGAAGCACAATTGGTACATCCACGGTTTATTCCATACGTCAGCATCGAAGTACCACATCAGAATAATATAGGAGTCCGATACTAGATAATATGGAATACAGGGTAGGTGAGACCGCTCCGGCCGGAGAGACTGTAGTGGCTATCCGAGGATAGACGAGCTCCGTCTAGGCTCGCCGTCCTCCCTCTAGTGCGGCCGGCTGTATTGCATCGTGAATAGCGGCAAGGCTCCGCTCAGGAGATTCCCGGGATGACGGAAGCGGGCTTACAAGTGCGGCCCCTTAGAGCCGCGCTCGCGCAGCCGCTCGACGAGACGATAGAAGTATAGAATGAGCCGGGCGGGGCGGGGGGCGGCGCACCGCGGTCCCCGCCGACCAATAGCATGCGCGGGCAGGCCGAGCCTCGGGAGCGCCTCATCGGGGTCCCGAGCGGATACGGCAGCCCGCGGGAGTTTGAATTTAAGAGAGAGAATTATCGCATTCCCGACAATTATAGAAAGGAAGGGGAAAACCATCGGCTGATACTTAATCACTGCCTAATCAATTAATCTATTCTGGAAATTTAGGTTTTTTCTCTTTTTGCAATACAATTCTTGCAGCGCTGCTGTGTTGTGTTAATAGTGTGTTTTGTTTATGGCACGTTGTTAAGTTAACCTAGAATAAATAAATGCAATATCGAGGCATGAATAATTTTCTCCCGAACGGTACTTGAAGGTTTTGAAACTGCTAAGGGACTGATCATTTTTAATCAATCTATAGCGAAATAATATGCTTCGCAACATGTGAAGAAATGTTGCCTTACAGAAATGTTTTGGGTTTTGAAGATGTTGAGTTCTGAATGCTGCTATTGAATGCCGTTGTATCTATGTTTAGATTTGTACCACATTCTCAGTGGATCAACTGCCGGAGTTCTACGATCAGTTCGCATTGGATAAGTGTTCTTCTGAGGAGGTTTGTTCTTCTTTTGAAACTTTATACAGTAATATGGCATGTAAAAGATAAAAAAAGGACAAAGGCGGCGTTACTCAATCCCTTTTGGTATGCTCCACGCATTCTACTTCTACGGGATGTTGTGGAGGCGAGTTCAATGCGTATTTGGCCAAACAATGACATGCGGTGGCCAGCAGATGAACTAGTCAGAGCTTTATCTTTCCCAGACAAGTCTGGTACCAATTCACCGACTGTTTGCGGAATGGATGGCCGGGAAATCCGAACCAGAAAATTATTATTCTTTTATGCATCATGTATTACTCTTACAATCGTCTAAGGGAAGGAACGAAACAATTGTAAGGTCTTTTTCAATACTTTTTTTAGTGTACTTGTTTAATTTGGTAGAATTGTTGTTTTGCTTATTGGTATCGGGTGCACGCGACATCCGCCACCTTCTCCGATTGCGCTACACTCGCCAAAATGCGTTGTTTAAAGGAAACTAATCCTCTGCAAAGCTTTGTGCGAACATAATGTTCATAGGTTGGCTGCTTTTTTGTGGAAACGGAATTCACCTATCAATCAAGTAAGAATCGGGATGAAAGGGCATATTCATGGCGCGAAATTAACACCTAATGGATCAGAAGGTCTCCGCTTTCTTGCCACTGAAAATAGGTAGAAATACCTTGCTGTGGCTAAATGGTGAGAATTCTATGGACGTTGTGTCGCACCTGTTAGATTATCTTGTGAGTACTGGCGAGAAGAGCCGGTGTAGGATTACAGCTGGTCTATCTGCCCAGTTTTAGGAGCTGCTATCTCGACTAGCGCTGCACGATTGCATGTGGTCAAGAGTGGGCTCAACGCTATCGGACGCTTCCACCAGCCGTGTGCTAGAGTTGTTGAAGAGTTCGAATCCAGCTCTGAGGTAATTCACTAGAATAGGAAGGAATTGGCTTTTCCAGACCTTGGTGAGACCTAGTTGGTCTTTTGTCAGGGAAGAGTATGTTGTTTAAGGAACTGTGAAGCCATTCAATCATCCCAACCTCAGATTATTGTAACATTTTCACCTCAAATTCAGTACTTTTCAGGTCAAGAACTCTATAAAAGCTGCTGTCTTCCTGTATTCTAGAATGGATTATTACCCGCATTTTTCCTTGAAAACTAAAAAATCTATAAAATTTGAAACAGAGTGTTCGTTTATTGGGGCGGGTGGAATTAATTCTTGGAAAGAAAGTCATACTGAATTTTCTTTGTGCGAAAAATCCTTCAAAACTTCTCGGAGAGCTTCTAGTGTAATGTGAAAGAAGTTGATTTTTATTTGAAGATGTTCCGTTTGATTCTAAAAGCGTCAAGATTGCTTAGAAGAGTGGTCAATTTCTTTTAAAAACTGTCCAATTTTGTCTGAAAAGTGCCAATTTTGCTAGAATAAGTCTTTATTTTGATTTAAAAGATGTCCAATTTCACATGAAAATGGTGTAAATTAGCGGCTTCTTTTTTGCATAAGCTACTGATGGTAAGAGGAAGCTATTGAGGGAGAATTGCTGGTTATGAACGTCGACATTCTCCTTCTAGATTTGCCGGCTCGAAAGCAGTGGAGACCTTTGCCAGATCTCGTCTTGGAGACACCATTACCCGCTTGTTCGCTCCGCTATCGGCCATGCTCAACAATGTGACGGACGTCAGTGAGAGAAGGGGAGCCATCGAGGCTCTTTTCAGGTGAGCGGCTTCTGGAGCCAGACTCAGCCGTTTACCGGCCGGTGACGTGACAAGTACTGCCAAACCTGCTGTTACCGCGATTCATCAACATACGGTGTGGTAAATTTGAGGTCAAACTCTTCGTAGGTTACTACGCTGGCTGGTATGGTAAATCCGCAGTGAGATGATACTGGCGGTATCGTTGATGAATCTGGCCCTGGCTGTAATTTTAATCACATTGATATCGAACTGCTCTCAACTGATCGCTTCTTGAAGGCTGACGTGTCTGCATTCGGCGCTGAGTGGAGTGGTGTCATTGTTAGCGCCCCTCGCATTCGTGCGGATGACGGACAAGTTGGAGGAGGTTCGCGAGGCGGCTGGAGAGGCATTCCGCAACATGGTTCCTCTGTTGGCTTTGGAGGTTCGTTTGGTAGCTTTCGATGTGAAGTTATCGACGTTAAAAGGGCTTCAGACTTGCTATAACGAAGGTTTACGATCAAAGCTCTAGCGAGCACAACAACAGCGGGAACAGCTCCCCATACTACGTTATTACCCGTCCCAAGTAGATGCCCGAATATGAGGCGTTATCAGACATAACACGCTCCTGGTAGAAGTCGTTAATGTGGCCTACATAGGAAGACTTAACAGCATCATCAAATCAGGGCGTTGGACCATATGGGTTCTGCGATAATTTGCAGAGTAACGATCGATCTAAAGCATCTCATAACGATGTTTTGTTGCGATCAAAACTTTAGCGCCAGGCGGGACTCGAACCCGCATCTCCTGCTGACCGGACGGGAATGCTCTACGCTATTACACCACCGGTGCTATTTGATCGAACTCAACATCAACACCTCGTGTGGGAGCGATCAGCGCTTACCCGTATATCGGGATGAGCTGGCCACTGATATCAGCTTGGAAACAGTTAAGCCGAGGGTCTTGATAGAAATGATTGATATCAGTTTCTTCAAGCCTCATGTGGCTGATGCTGAGGTTGTAAGTTGTTCTAACGACACAAGAGTGTCTGGTTTCAATGTTCTGTTTCGATCAAAAACTCTTAACATCGCCATAACAATCTACAACCTCAGTACCAGCCCCTTGAGGAGTAAAGAAACTGATTTCAGTCATTTCTATCAAGACCTTCAGCTAACTATTTCCATGCAGATATCATCGACCGGCTCATCCTGACAAGCGGGTAAGCGCTGATCGGTCCCACGAGGTGTGGACGTTGCGCTCGATCAAACAGCACCGGTGGTGTAATGACGTGGAGCATTGCCGCCCGGTCAGCAGGAAATGAGGGTTCGAGTCCCGCCTGGTGCTAGAGTTTTTTTTTGTTTGTTTTTTGAATAAAACATTGCTATGAGATTCTTTAGGTCATTTGTTGCTCTGCAAATTATCGCAGAATCCATATGGTTCGACGCCTTGATTGGATGCTCTTAAGCCTTCCTATGTAGGCCACATTAACGACTTCTACCAGGAGCGTTTCATGCCGGACGATGTTTCCTATTCGGGTATCCCCTTGAGACGAGTATTGGAGCAGATGAATTGGAGCAGTCGGAGAAGCTTCCCGTCTGCTCCGATTCAAGGTTTTTGGTTCAGTCTCCCGTTTAAGCCAAACTAGCCTTCCATCGTACCAGGATTGGTGAATTGTATAGATTGGATCCGACGCCGGTTAGGATCATTCATATCTGTCATTTTTTCCAACCACGTATAAACGGATCATGTGAATAGTGGTATTTTAGATTAGAATGATTGAGATAAGGGAAATTTTCACTACACTTTATTTTCGAGTGATTCAGATAACTGATTTTCATCATGTTTTGATATCCTCTCTTATCCGCATGTTATCGTTCAGCAGAAAAATCAGTTGTCCGAATTTTACGGAAATCTGCTGCAATGAAAATTCATCATTCATATCTGAATCCTAGAATCTGGGATGAGGTGCCATTATCTGCGACATTTGTTTATTCGGGTTTTGAAAAAAAAATAGCGGATTCGAATTGGCGTTGAATCCAGTGTGTAGTGAGTTGGTGAAGTGAATCCAATCAGACGAATAAATAGAAATATGCTGCCACGCGGAAATAAGTAGCTGGATGCGACCAGACGCAATGGAGTGACCTCAAACTTGGGTAATTAAACCTTTATTTTAAATAATACATGAAATACAAACGCACGCTAACGAAGCAAGACATTAAAAGCATCGATGGTAATGCCCTATGATGAGACAAGGCAATAACATGAATAAACGCGATGATACATAGATGACTACTCAATATGCAAGGCACTAGACAAGATAAACGAAACATATACGCATAGAGTAACATACGAACAAGATATATGAGAGATAACAGAACATGAGAACAAGACAAAGTCGATTACAACACTAGAACATGCAGGAATACAAAAAGTACGATGAAAACAACGAACACGACACATTATGAACACAATAAGAACCCCAAGGTACGCGCAAGGAGTAAGACGGGAGAAACCACGACCAAAAAACACGCGCAGAACGAAAAACACCTCCTAACGACCCTTCCCGGACGCGCACAGCCGCTCGAATGACCGCAAGCCCATGAAGAAGGCTGGAGGCGCTGATTCCTAAGAAGACCCTGAAAATCAGGAAACCCAGAGAAATAGCCCGGGGAAGTAGGAGACCCAGAGCGCGCGCGCGGCAGTCGAAATGGGGCGCGGAATCCGTTAAAGGAGACGACTTGTCGTCAGTTGGTACCAGATGCATTTCGGAAGAATGGCGAACTGTCTTTTCCATCGTTTGGCTATCGCAAGTCGTATAAGCCAAATACGCAGTCAAATTGCATCCTAGATAGTTTGTGGAAGTAGAATGCGTGGCGCATGCTGCAAGGGGATTGACTATGTATGGGATCGTCTAGTGTGCATGCGACGCGCGACGCGGTGTAATGGTAAGCGCCCATATCGATTTACTTGTCACACAATCGATACGTGAACTAGTCGTTGCATCGTGTCATGCGTCGCGTGCACACTAAATAGTTCCTAACGCCTTTTATCTTCTACTCTAGGTTTAGCGACCAAGTTCGACTTTATGGTATGAGCTAACTGATCTTTTTACCGTTTCCTTATAATGAGTGTGGGAAAATGATGAATGCACGAATTATCTATTTTGCATTTCCTCTTTTAGGATGTCACCGTGCCATTACCTGATCTAAGCGAAGAACTCTCTGCCAAACGTGTGGAGAGTGCAGACTTCGTTAATGTTCTGTCGGCTCCCGGACGTCTGACGCTTGTAGAAACTGCAACCATTCGTGGTTTATGCAAGACGGTCCAACTGAGACACTACCAAAGTGTAGGTTCAGCGTCAGTACGCACTTAGAAAGCTGTGGTATGATCTTCGGCCATAAGCATTTCAGGAGGGAATCACCTGGATGAGGTTTCTGCGGAAGTTTGGTCTACACGGCATTCTGGCCGACGATATGGGTCTTGGAAAAACTCTTCAGACACTGTGCGCTTTGGCGCTGTCCGTTGATCTTGGTGAGTGGATACGCGTCTTCCTGTGTAGTACAATACTACTTCTCACTTCTTGTTTTGCTCGAGTGTACCAGTATTTCTAGAAGTCTCCACATTATCCCGTAGAAGTAGAGTACGTGGCGCATTCTCTGAATGATGTTTAACGCCACCGTTTCAAAGAAGCATAGAAACTCAAAATCTGAAAGTGGGACGAAGTTGTTAGGAAAAAGATTAGGTCACGCTAAGCCAATGGTCCAGCGTGCCTTCAAGGGACAAAAAGATGCCAGTCTTTTGCACAATCTCAAGTAATCCGAGTAACTAATAGTTCACTGATAGTTGTTTACCGTGAAGTGTTCAATTCGACCTGAAAACGATATATATGTGTAGAATTGTTGTGATCGGCGGCCCGCAGCCAGAGGCAAGCTCTGGTAGCGAGGCCTTTTCTCGACCCACGGTCGCTAAGAAGATGTAGCAGACCTAGAGGGCGGTCGGTTTGTCAACTGTAAAAGAAGCTCTTGAAGGGCTGGATCCGTAGTGGGTAAAAACCGCATAAAACTGAAGAAGGAGAGTTTGTCTTACATAAATTTACAGGTTACAGCATTAAACGAAATTACATATAGACAAGGTGGAAGAACAGACGAAGGACCTTAATGCCTACGTAGGGGGAAATAGGCCAGCTCGGTATAGGAGGCAGCCAGGTGCCGAGGAGGGGCCGAGTTGGAAAGAACGGGCCCCTCAATACGGCTGCTCGCCGGGAGCCGGGAAAAATGTAGGGGCGGGGCGCACCATATTCCCGTGAGCAGCTCTTTTATAACCCAGCCGAGCTCCAGCATGTGATTGGTCGGGGGGTGGCTGGTGATATCGCACTGGGCCGGGCCTTGCTGGGATAAGAGGTGCTATATTCGCAAGAGTGGGAGGTTTCGGAAGTGGTAGAGCACCACAAAGAATCAAACCCCATGGGGAAAGGCTTTGGGGGCCCGATGCAACGAATTTAAGCGTAATGGTTCGTATTGACACGTATTAGACCTACTTACCTGCGGTTGACACTCAGCAAGAGCCCTTGCCCTCTTTTACCCTCAGGCGGCTAGCTTCTCTCCACTGAAAAGAGGAATGCCTACCCGGGCCAAAGGGGCGAACATATACAACCGGAAAACAGCCAAGGACAGGCAGCATGATTGCAACCAACATCAATTGACTGGTACTATTGGCTAACTATTGACTTTTCCTGCTTGCCCGTGGCACACCAAGTAGTGAATCAGATTTATCTCGAATACGTAGTGAACTGGACAGAGATAATGGAGATTTAGTTGGCGAAGGCGCGAGGGTGACCATAGTGCCCACTGGATCCTGCGGTCCTCTCCCGGCGCTACTTCAGTATTGTGAACGTATTGAGCTGCAGGATCGAGGCCTCACGATGGCCATCCGCAATGGAAGGACGGGAGCACGAGGTCGGCAGACCTCGTCGCGGGAGGGCAAGACGATCAATGCTGCGCGGGCGCGAGTCAGGAGAGGCGGGGCGCACCGATCGATGTGCTGACGTCAGCGATTTTCTCATGCTCCCAGAACGATCGATGGCGCCTCATCGACAAGCCGCCGTGATGAGAAACGGCTCCCGGGCTAGTCACAGAAGAGAGCAGCGATCGCGGTCGCGACAAGGATAGCACCCACAGTTTACTGTATTGATATTGATCGCGCAGTTTACCCCCTAGGCTTTCGTGCAAAGATAATGAGTGAAAGAAACGAATAGCTTTTAGCAGTCCAAGCAATCGGCGCTCGATTTTAGACACGAATCTAAGCAGTCGCTGCTCGTTGATCATCTGCCCGCGAACGCTCGTTGATCATTGGTGCAACGAATGGCGGCGCTTCTTTCCTGGAAGGAAGCCGGCACGTCACGTCGAAGCATCGCCGGTGAAGTGGAAGTCGGCAGAGATTGTCGTGGCTGCCTATGAGGACCTCAAGGCAAACAACTCGTTGAGGTCAGCGTAGTGAACCTCTTTCTCTTCGTGAATGTCAGGAACTTCGCCTGATTACTTGGACACCTCGTGCAGGATTTGATGTTTCTGTCCTTTTATGAGGTAGATTTCAGCCGCACTGCCTGGAACTACGTGGTTTTGGATGAGGGCCACATAATGAGGAATCCGAAGACGGTGATCTGGCGAGCTGCGAAAGAGCTCAACTGCACCAGTCGCTTGATTCTGTCTGGTACGCCGGTGCAGAATAGGTGAGTCAGGACAGAGAATTTGTGTGAAGTCCATTGCCAAACGTTACCCTTCCGTGTTCAGTCCAGCGGATTTGTGGGCGTTGTTCACGTGGCTGATGCCCGGCTATCTAGGAGATGAGCGACATTTTCGAGCCCAGTTTCTTCGGAAAATTCTCAAGTGCCGCAGTCACAAGGCCAACGAGAAGGACATACAGGTAGAGTCTTATAGCATTAGGATCTTGTCTTTAGTAGATCCTTGGGCTCTAATGGGGAATCGAGCGCGTACACCTTCAAAGAGTTTCGGGATGTGGTCTATGTACAACACACCTGTGTCACAATTGTCCACATCTTGGAGTTTCTTTTCCTGCTCGGCTCCACTGACGCGGAGGTGGGCGCAGAACCCAACCGAAAACACTTATTTTGTGTTCACGGGCCTACAAGTGCCATTTTCTCGCCCAACTGGACACTTTTCAAATCAGATTGGGCGCTTTTTGTACAAATGTGCACGCTTTTTTAAAATTGGACACTTTTAATCCAAATTTGACACTTTTTATATCAAAGTGGACGCTTTTTAATTTAAATTGGACACTTTTCAAATCCAGTTGAATACTCTTCTAAGCAAGCTCGACGCTTTTGAAGTCAAACCTGAACATCTTCCAAATCAAAGAGACCGGCTTCCGGATTAGGCAGTGACTCTCCGAAAAATAATAATTTTTATCAGAGGAAAATTTAGTGTCGCTTTCTTTTAAAATGTTTAATTTTCCAGCCCCAGAAACTTAAGGCAGTGCTTGAGATTTTATAAAAATTTTACTATTGAAGAAAAAATAATTGTTTAGAGCTTTTTCTAAAGTACAGAATAGTGATAATTTTCCAGCATGTTAAAAAGAGAGGTCACATCAAGCTAGAAGATGTCTACGAAGTCTAATGACCGAATCCATATCCGCCTCTGCTTGCTGAACTTCTACCGTTCTGGGAATACGAGGAGGAAGGCGACAGAACTGACACGCAGACAGTGTGGCCAGAATGTTCCCTCCTACAAATGGATGACATAGTGGTGGAGTAGCTTCAAGAGCGGAGAGTTTGACATCGAAAACCGTCCAAGATCGGGTCGACCATCTTCTATGAATGGCGACGCAGTATCGATGCGCTTGAGAGGAATCCCCCATCTTCTTTGCGCGATGTCGAGAGGACCACTGGTATTCCTCGGGAAACAGTGCAGCGTATTTTCCATCACTTCGGCAAAGTCCCGGAAAGACCGAGAATCGTTCTTCATAATCTCGCCTCGAAACAGAGAAAGATGAGAGCTAGCATTTGTGATATGAATCTCGTTCGCTCCCGTAGCACGAGGCTGCTGAACTCGCTGATATGCCAGGATGAAAAGTGGATCTGCCTACCGTAATCCAACGCACAGCTCACTCTTGGTTGACTACGACGCGTCTCCTCCCACTCGTGCAAAGAGGGATTCCGTGGGAAAAGCTGTTGCTGTCTTTTCGGTTCCCACGCCACGGAGTGGTGTACTACAATCTGCTGCCGGAGAAAACCAACACTGCATAGCAGTCCGCGTAACACCGTCGCCGACGTCGCTGACAACAGTGTCGCCGAAGTATAACATAGGCCTTACCTTCCAAACAATATGTGAAGAACCGCAAGAAATGAAGTCGAACGCACTTCTCCTGTCTTTGAATCTCGCCCGACCTCTTCTATTGTGGTCAACCTTACAAATCTTCAAACACTTAAGCAACCCTAGATCTCGAAATTGATACACTACCCCACCCACCATATCACCTGTATCACCTGTATCACCTGTCGTCCCGTTGATCATCGACTTGCTCGAGCGGGCGCCAACAGCGTCTCCATTCGTCCCTGTCGTGCTCCAATGGATCCTCCTCGCTCGAGGGACACGAAGAGCGTCATATCGGTCGTTCAGGGCTTTCACGAAAAAGTCCGACCAACGCGTTGGTGGGCGTCCTGGTGTTCTCTTGACATCCCGCGGAATCCAGTCGGTAACGGCTCTCGTCCAGCGGGTGTCTGCGAAGCGCATTACGTGGCCGGCCCACCTAATTTTCGACAACTTGGCCCACGCGACAGCATCTCTGATCTTCGAACGTCGACGAAGCTCGGAACTCCGGAGGCCTTCCCTCACCTGCGTGAGTCGGGTCACTCCGAGCATCGTCCTCTCGATTCCACGCTGCGCGACGCTGATCGCGTGTTCATCATGATTTCGTATAACCCAGGTCTCTGAGGCGTATGTTAGGGCAGGAAGAACGGTAGAGTCGAACAGGCACGGAGTCGGACGTTCTTCGTCTTCTTCGCGACTTCTTCGACGCTCTTGAAAGCACCCCAAGCCGCTCGTTTCTCCTGCTCAGCTCTGGTGCTATGTCGTTGGCCTTGTTGACTTCGCGACCCAGATAGACGTAGCTGGAGCATTCGGAGATGTTCGTTCCGTTGAGCGAGAATGGGGCATCAGAAACTTGTCCGTTCCTCATGAACATCGTCTTCGTAAGATTCAGCTGCAGTCCAACGTTCCCACATACACGATCGAAGTCGGCAGCATTCGTTCCGCCTGGCTGATGCTCGGTGTTATGAGCACGACAGAGCGTCGTCAGCGAAGCGAATATGATGTAGTTGTCGGCCGTATAGTCTGTATATCCCGCCATGTGACTAGCACATCTTCCGGTCTCTCCAGGACTACAGCGATGCAGAAGGAGTTCAACGATGTCGAGAGGGAAGTGCTGGCCTGGAACAAGTCACAGAGCGCAGACTTCTGGAGATGTGGTGTTGACAGTCTTCTATATCGGTGGGAAGGAGTCGTATGCAACCGTGGTGGCTACCTAATTGATCGTTGATTTGTTTATCTTGAGTTACAAATAAATCAAAGTTGAAAATGAATTCCACACTAAGTTTTGGGTCACCCTATATCTATAAAATTTTAAGCACTTCACTTTCTGGTGCAGGTAGAATTAAAAGTTTCAAACAAAGTCATTCCATTCTTTTCCTATTTTTTCTATTTTCTATTTTCATGCTCACATTTTCATATTACACCATTGCTCACACTTTTGAGAATACCCATTGCGTCAAATGTTTTAGGGTATTACTGTTTAGCTCTAAAATTTTCAAGAACAGCACAGGACAGCGATACTGTTAGCTCACGGTGAAAGTTTAGTAAACACTTAGCCAATGCATAATCACTCGAAAATGTGGAGCTTGAGTGGAGATTAGAATCTTCACCATTCACCTATCAAACTTTCTATTTTCCGCGATTTCATACCAGCCTTAAAAGGGGTTTATGGTTAAAGCGTTTCGCGGTGCGGCAGTGTAATAAGAACTGATATCGATTGGGGGCGCGGCCTACTCGATATTCGTAATTTCCACGCCTATGCGCCGTGCGGCGGAGCGACTATCAGCTACTCCTTAACAGTGCTTTCAAACGATGCTTACATTATTGGAGTTCACTTAGTCATGCATTGGTTTACAGGATGGGTCAGAAGCTATTGCGCAGCTGCATCGTCTGATTCTACCGTTTATCATGCGACGGTTGAAGTCGGAGGTGAGCTTATTGACACGTAAGGCCCTGTTTATACTCTAACCACCGCGCCGCGCGTCTCAATAAGAACTACCATTATTGATTACGGCGCGGCCTAATCGATATCGTAATTCTCGTTGTGATGCGTCGCGCGGCGAATCGAGTATAAACGGGACCTCAGGCTTCCGAGTGAAACTGCCGGTCAAACCTTTCTGTTTGCAGGTATTGCGCGAGCTACCCGATAAGAATGTTCAAGATTATCAGTGTCAGCTTAGCGATGAACAGCGAACCATCTATAAGTACATTGTGGACAGGTATCTGCTTCCCTTCTCTTCAATTCTGTTTCTGTTTCGGGGGCTGGAGCTGCACCTTCTCCTCGCCATTGTATACAATTCAGATGCACCGCCAACCGTGTACAGCTGGCCGCTAAGCGTGGGATTTCGCCGCTTCATGCTTTAATTACGCTGCGTCAGCTTGTCGATCACCCGATACTTATAAAGGACGTCCTTGCAAACCTCGGCGCTCCTGAAGATATAATGAGAATGGTAGGTTCTGCCTTTAGTTTTTTCTGATTTGAGACTAACAAGGTGACCACTACAGCTGCCCACTGCGGCGTCGGGCAAGATGGCAGCGCTAGGACAGCTGTTGAGCGAGTGTGGTATAGGTGTGACTTTCGATAAGGAAGATCCCGAAGACGAAGGTTGGCTGTTCTGTGTACCTTGGGGATTTTAAGGATTCAGAAGCTTGTTAGTGTTGTTGTCATAGCCGTTCGTCAAGGCTGTTATCTAATTTCTATTCGGCATACGTTTCGGCGAGTTTCCCTCTTCAGTGCCAGGAATACTCGGAAAATCTACAACACTGACATCACATTATTTCAAAGTACAGGATACTAATTTCAGCAAAAATAGAGACACGACCAGATACCACAGTTCCAAACGGACGAATAACCTTTGAGGTGGATGCGGAGGGGGTCCACTAAACACCCGCAGATGAACGTAGACGTGGGTGAATGAGCTTCAGCCCTGAGACCACCCGACTCAACCACCCTGTGGATACGATCGTGGAGATCGGAACTCACAGAGCTGTGGAAAGACTGTCAGCTCTTGGGTTTAGGCACTCCTTCTTTCCACAAGGTGATTAAGTCGGATGCTCTCGGGGCTGAAACTCTTTCACCCACGTCTACATCCATCTGCGGACGTTTGGTGATCCGCTTCGGCATCCACCTCAAAAGTAAGTCGTCCTTTTGGAACCGCCGTGTCGGATCGTGTCTCGATTTTCGCTGAGATTGGTACCCTTTACTTTGAAATGATGTTTGGGATAGTAGTATTGTAGCTTTTCCGACTATTCCAGGCCCTGAAGAAAGCCGAAACGTAAGTCGAATAAAAGTTGGATAACAATTTTGATGAACGGCTACGACAAGAACACTGACATTTAAACGACGCCATGCCATGATTTATCATAAGTCGAACGTGGGCGATTCAGAAGCCTATTTCAGATCCCCTGTCTTCGATTCCGGTGGAACTGCCACATAGAGCGCTCATATTCTGCCAGTGGAAGTCGTCCGTTCAACTGGTATCGAATGCGTTGACCAGGTAGGCTGAGACACAGATGTAATACAGGATGCGGCAGAAGTTCTTGGGCACAAGTAATTTGCCCTCCAGACGGCTGTTTTAAAGCAAATGGGATGAAATTCATAATATTTATTGCTGTCGACCAGGCACATATAAAAGAACAGTTTTATGACTTCAGGCAACGCATGCAGGGCGGCGCGCAGGACCTCTTCATCATTCTCCTCCCAGGCTTTCTTCAGGGCTCGTTGAAGTGAAGCAGTGTCCTTGTGGGATGTTGCGCAGGCCTTGAAGCCGCGTTTACACTTCCGTCGCCGGGCAACGCGATTCGAACCGCGCGATGCGTCTAATCGCGTCGCTCTGTTTCGGATCCGGTGATGAGCACTCCGAACAGCATGCGACGCTGTCACGCGATTACGCACCATTGCGTAGTTGCGCACACGTAATTGTGCACACATTTCCGGGTTCACTGCAAAGGACAACTGGAGCAGCAATACCATGACCCAATCGCATCGCGCCCATTTCGAAGCGACGCAATCCGACGCCGTGCGGCGCGATTGGTCGCGAGTTTACGTGACTCATTCCGGCCTGGTGGCGCCGACGCTGAGCGACGAAATCAATCAATTTGGCCTCTATGGCCACGTTTATACTTCCATCGCCGTGCGACGCGATTCGAACGCCGTGATGCGTCTAATTGCGTCGCGCTGTTTCGCACGATGATGAGTACTCCGAACAGCCGGCGATCCGCGATTATCATTGCGTACTTGCACACACGCAACTGTACACACTTTTGGCCGAAATCTGGCTCGCATCCATGGAATCTGAACGGTCGAAACCTGAAATCGAACACAAATGTCAAACACATTATAAAAATTAAAATAGGTCATGTTATCCACAACTGCGAAAACACACAAAACAAACAGGATTATACACTTCTTGGCCGGAGTCCGGGCGGGCGACGACCTGAAACGGAATTGAAAAGTTCATGCAGAGAGCACAAAACATATAAAAGGTGTTGCCGACGAAAAATAGAGCAAAGAGCAGGGCCAAGTGCGAGTCCGCGCTGCGAAAATCAGCTGGAAGGAGCCATGCCGCGCCCCAATGCACCGCGATCCATCGCATCGCGACCATTTCGAGCGCGACGCGATCCGACGCTGAGCGACGCCATTGGTCGCGGGTTCTCGATTTATTCCGGACGACTGGCGCCGACGCCGGACGACGCGATCAATCAATTTGGCCTTACTGCGTGGCCATCGCGTCGCACGGCGATGAAGCATAAACAGAGCCTATACGTCGCATCGCATCGCGCGGCGATGCAAGTATAAACGGAGCCTAGCGTCTTCGCACACTTTTGCGGCAAAGCGGCGGGTGGCAAACTTTTTGAAGCGCGCTGCTCATGCACATTCGAGTCTTGTTCCCTGCAGTCGGCAGAGGCACTGTACTCTTTTTAGTCGGAACCTACTGCTGCTATTCGCTTATCCACCTTCTGTCTGCGCTCTAGCCCATCCCTACCGCGGTTGGCTAGAGCGCTGCGGCGGCAATAGTGATGTGAACCATTTCTGCTTCTGCCGCAGCCCAAAATGGTGCAGCAAAGCTGTGCTGGCGCGGCACGGCTCCGCACTGCGGCACCCTCTGCATTCCTGTCTATGGCTCAAGGATAGGCCTGCCGCTTAGCCGCAAGCCAGCGGAGGCCCTTACTCTTCAACACGGACCAGATTGAGTAGTCCATCGGATTGAAGTCCGTGCTGTGCTGGGGTCACTCTTCGGCTGAGATGAAATCCGGAAAATTGTCGGCACTTCATTTCTGAACCCCTTCAGCCTTGTGAGCGGGCGCAGAATCCTGCAGATAAGTGGAGTCGTCATTTTTAAAGTGCTCAAGGAAGAATTCTTCTTTCAGGATGTCTTCTATGTAGTTCTGACGGTTGATTTTGATTCCACTTTTCACAAAAATCAGCGATGTTTGCCATCAGCTGTTATTCCCGCAAAAACCATATCAGACTTTGGATATCCTGATGTTGGTGCTACTCTTCCTTTCCTTCTTCTCTGTCCCTGGCAAGTTTTCTGTCGTTTTGATGGTAGAAAAAAATGGTCAATGGTGAAGGCGAACTCGTCAGTGAACAGTCATATGTACCGGACCGATAGTGTTCTGGACTTCATGTCAACCGAAGAGTGTCCCTTGCACAGCCCGGACCTCAATCCGATGAACTACTCAATCAGGTCTATGTTAAAGACTAAGGGGCCGTTTATACTTCGACGCCGAGCGACGCGACGCTACGTATTAGGCCTCGTGCATACTTCACGTCGCCGCGATGGAATCGCGAAAACGCGAAAAAGTATGCCATGCCCGCGATGAGCGCGGCAACCCATCGCGCATGCCAACCGCCGCTGTTGCGGCTTCCGCGGCGAAGTTTCCTTTCACTATTCGACCGCGTGCGGCGGAATGGCCACGAACTGAGCACCGCTATGGCATCGCGGCGATGGAAGTATGCCCCCGGCCATAGGGGTCGTTTAGTGTGCGCGCGGCGCGCGATGTGATGCCATGTGTAGTGGCCGAATCGACCAGTCGCGTCGCTCGATCAATTTGGCCACTACACATGCGTCGAGTCGCGCGTCGCGCGCACACTAAACGACCCCTTATAGGCCCATGCACACTTCTGCGACACCGCGGCGCGGCAAGTGGGGCGACGGCCACCTCCGCGAAATCCGGCGGTCGCGGCGCGGGCGCGTTAGAGCACCGTTTTAGGCAACGGGACCGACGTCCCCGTGGATGCCGAGCCGTTAAGGCCCCCACAGAGTTCTGCGGCAGCGCCGCGGCCCTATGCTTAACCATAGGGCAGAGACGCAGAGCTCGCCGCCGGCGGCGTCCCTGCCCTATCCTTAACCATTGCGGCGAGCGGCGTTGCCGCAGAACTCTGAGGGGACCTTTAGGAATGGTTTGGACCATTCCAGCCTGCGGCACTCAGCGCGGCGTCGCCTGCGATAGCCGCCGCGACAGTCGCAAGAGTGTGCATGCCCCCTCCCTGCGGCACGCGTCGCAGTGTCGCGCCGCGGCCGTCGCGGCCCTATGCTTCATCATGGCCGCGCCGCGCTGTCGCAGAAGTGTGCATGAGCCTTATGGCCTCATTGATCCAGCGATGCGACCGATCGATTTGGCTACTATACATGCCATCGCTTCGCTCGGCGACGGAAGTATAAACGGAGCCTAAGACCTGTGCAACATACCTTAAGGACATTGCTTCGCTTCAGCGAGCCCTGAAGAAAGCCTGGGAGGAGATTGGTGGAGAACGCCTGCGTGCCGCCATGGATGCGTTCCCAAAGAGGCTGAAGGGGTGTATTCGTGTGAAAGAAGGCCATTTTTGAGATCTAATTGCTTATTGAAATGTGCCTGATCGACAGTAATAAATGTCAGCCTCACGTTTTAATGAACATTGGAATGCTTGTAGTTAATATGGCCTACATAGGGGAGCAGTACGCACTGAACCAATCAGGCCCCCTCGAACGGATGGGCCGCTCAGAGGGGCGTATGCGGTTGGTGCCGTGAATGGTTGATTGGCTGGCGTGCTCCCACCTCCATGTAGGCCACATCAACGACTAGTGCCGAAATTTAATGGTGTAATTATGGCGTTGCATTGCAGAGGAGATTTCGGCGCTCCCATATCTCACCTTGTACTCGATGGATCCGTCCCACCGTCAGAGAGACAGGCGATTGTGGATCGCTTCAACGCTGATCATCTCATCGATGTGCTTGTGTTAACGACGCATGTGAGTTACAGTTGTTTGCTTTGACTTGGAGACCGCCCTCGTCGCTGCCTATCCACTGCGTCACAGATCGGTGGCGTTGGATTGAACTTAACCGGAGCGGATGTGGTAATTTTTGTTGATCACGATTGGAATCCGATGAAGGACCTTCAGGCCATTGATAGGTACGTCCGTTTTTAGATCGCTAGGATTAAGGTTGACTTAAAAGCGCTTGTTGGTTTCAGGGCGCATAGAATCGGGCAGACTCGCAAGGTCAACGTTTACCGCCTCATCACTCAGGGCACCATCGAGGACAAGGTTATGAGTCTGCACAAGTTCAAGCAGGATACGGCAGATGTGGGTTTAATACTGCTATTTAATTTTTTAATGCTATTAAACTGGCAGGGCTCCGACTCAATATAATTACTCAATATAAAAAAATATCCGGACGTAACCGATCGATGTACGATTTGCATCATTACGATGGCCGATGGAAAGGGTTTCGCAACAGGCGGATTTTTGGTAGGCAATTAGTACCGATCGATTCGATCAGCATATCGTATCGATCGATTTTATCGATTTTTTGGGCACTAAATGCGGCAGATGTGGGTTTAATACAATTTTTTGGGCATATCGTATCGATCGATTTTATCGATTTTTTTGGGCACTAACATCGGTTTTCTCTCAGAATTAGCCGATCGGTGAGGGAATTTCGTGATTATCGTCGGAAGGACTTTCAGTAGGGAGAGAGAGCTTCGGTCGGGCAATCAATATCGATCGGTCCAATCAGACAATTAATGTCGACCGATATTATCGATCTTATGAGCAATGGTATCGATTTTCTCACAGCATTAGCCGATCGATGTGGGAGTTGCGTGACTATGATGCCAGGCGGAAGGACTTCACAGCAGGGAGAGGGAGTTTCGGCCATGCAATCAATATCGATCGATTTGATCAGGCAATTAATACAAGTCGATGTTATCGATCTTTTGAGCGGTGATATCGAATTTCTCTTACTCAGAGTCAGATCCATTGGATGAAGATCACCAATTGCAGATCTGAAGAGGTTAATGGGAGGGTCCCCCTCATTTTTCTTCGTGAAATCCGACAGTTCTGTTGAAAAGCTTTAAAATTTCTTCAAATTCCTGAATCTGATGGAATATTTTCGGACTTTCGGGAACCGTCTTTCCGGTTTCATGTCTTCGTGTGCCAGTCTTTTCTCTTTCTATTAAGTTTTGAATGTATGGGTAAAGATCTACAGAGGGGGAGGGCCCAGCCTTATTTTGCTTCGAAAAGCCCCAAAGTTTTGTTCCGAACCCTTAAAATGAAAAGATCAAGCACGAACACATATGCACGGTAGCTGTAGAAGACATCCAAGGTGAGCTGGGCTGGAGTAAAGTCAAGTAAAGCTACTAGGGGCCAGAGTCATCAACCACTTAGCGCCCTCTAACGGTGAAAATACCGCCAAACCTGATCTTGATGAATATCATATCAGGGGGTTTGGCGGTATTTTCATCGCTAGAGGGCGGTAAGCGGTTGATGAATCTGACCCCTGGTGTTCTCTTCACATCCGGTGGATTCAGTCAGTGAAGGCTGTCGCTCCTACAGTCAGATACTCTTTAGCATTAACCGTTCACGAAATTTCGGATTTCATTTCACACGCGTTGTCCTACGCACCGGATATCGTCAATTTAGGCATTGATCGGCGCTGATAACCGCTCGCTGCAAACAATGGCCACGGACGAGCTGATGAGTATGTTCGTGCTGGACGGCGAGCAACCCTCGAAGGAGAATGGTGGTCCGGAGGCGAAGCGGAAGCGAAAGGCGCCGGCTGCCACCGAGCCGTCCAGTGCTAACGGAGACGAGCGTTGGAATCTGGCCGAACTGTGGGATGAGAGTCAGTACGAGCAACAGTTCGACGTCTCGCAGTTCATCAAAGAGGCTGTATAGAATCGATGCGCGGGCATTACTGTACTCCCACGACTACAGAGTTGGAAAAAGAATTCGCCCAAACTTCCATCAGGGGTTATTTTGGATGCTGGTCACAAATCGGACTTCCGCTCTTGAAATTTCGGCCGATTACGGTAAGTTGATCAGCCGAGAGTAGGTGCGGACGATTGTAAAATCATATTCACCGATTTTGCCCCAAGTGGGGTACGGTAGGTTACGGTAACTGTGGGTGACCAATGTCATTATCACTGATTTCGCCCTAACTTCATCTATGGAGCTTATTTGGGTGCCGATCACGAGTTGTACATCCGTTTCTGAATTTTCGGCCCGTTACGGTAGGTTTACCGGCCGAATGTAGGTGACTGAAGTCACGATCACCGAATTCGTCTCAAGAGGAGTACGGTAGGTTACGGTAACTACGGGTGACTAAGGCCATGATCACCGATTTCGTCTTAACTTCACCTGTGGCGGTTATTTGGGTGCTTATAACGAATCTGTCTGTCATTAGTTTGTGGGTGCGAGTGAGTAGTGTCATGATCACCGAGACCGCACCTACAGTATCCTACAGTACTCCGCCGTAATGACAAAAACGGATGACAGACTAGTGGTTAACACCCAAATAACCCAAAGAGATGAGGGGGGAGGGTGAAATCGGTGATCACGACCTCAGCCACTCGTGACTACCGTAACCTACAGTACTCCACCGTATTGCCAAAAACGGATCGCAGATTAGTGGTCAACGCCCAAAGAACACCAATAGATGAGGGGGGAGGATGAAATCGGTGATCACGTCCTTAGTCACCTGCACACACTGTAATCTACCGCAATAGGGCGAAACGGATGTCAGCCTCGTGATCAACACCCCAAATAAACGCCTAGGGCGTGGTTTGGGCGAAATCGATGATCACGACCTTAGTCACCCGCACCTACGGTAATCTATAGTACTCCACCGTAATGTCAAGAACGGGTGACAGATTGGTGGTTAACGCCAAAGTAACCCCAATATATGAAATTAGGTCGAAATCGATGGCCATTACCTTAGCCACCCGCACCTAGAGTATCCTACAGTACTCCGCCGTAATGCCGAAAACGGATGGCAGATTGGTGGTTAATGCCAAAGTAACTCCAATAGATGAAGTTAGGGCGAAATCGATGATCATTACCTTAGTCACCCGCATCTACCGTAACCTACCGTAATAATCCGAAATTTCAGAAACGGATAGAAGACTAGTGATGAACATCCCAATTAACATCATTTAGCGAAGTTTGTGCGAAATCGGTGGCCATGACCTTAGTCACCCGTAATTACCGTAACCTACAGTACTCCACCGTAATGCCGAAAACGGATGACAGATTGGTGGTTAATGCCAAAGTAACTCCAATAGATGAAGTTAGGGCGAAATCGATTATCATTACCTTAGTCACCCGCACCTTCTGTAACCTACCGTAATAATCTGAAGTCGTGAGAGTACAATAGTGCCGGGATGCGATCTCTTCAGGGAATGCTTTCGCTTGTGGCTAGAGTTCTGCTTACTTTGTTCAGTCTTTGTGTTCTTCTAAATGCAGGTTCTATGTTCTGTTACAGTTGTTTCTCTTGGTTAAGTAGCCTATTCTTTAGTAGGTTTGAACGCTTAGATGTGCACTGGTGGCGACATATGGCTTGTTCATACTTCGCTGAGCGATTGATCGGGCAGGCAAATCATACGTATCGATTTTTGCCGAGCGATCGCCCAACAAGATTCGATACGCATGATTTGCCTGGCCGACCAATCACTCCCGTCGTTCCCATCGTGAAGTATGAACAGGCTCATAATACCGCCTGGGTCACGGATTCAGATGCGGATTCTGAAACTACCATTTTCACGTTAGTTTGAATACTTTTCAAATCATATTGGGCACTTCTTTAGGCAAGATCGACGATTTTGAAATCGAACTGAGCAGTTTCCGGAAAAATGGAAAATGCTCAATTTGATTTCAAAATCGTGACGCTTGCTTGGAAGTTGTCGAATTCTATCTGAAAGCTGTCCATTTTTATTAGAAAGGTATGTTCTTTAATTTGACGTGGAAATGGTATATATTGACGTCGCAGGATTGTATAGCTTTGCTGAAAGCTTCGCTCTTTTTCCCTTCAGATTTATTGGTCATGACTTAACGGTACGGGTCTTAGGATGTTCAAATTGTAACAGAGACATGTTGATAGCTTAGAATTGTTCTCTATCGTTGGTGGTTTGTTGGAGTGGTCGGTCATCTGACAGGGTTTTCATGTGCGACAGTGATCGAATAAAGTGGTAAAAACCGGATGTGTCAAGTATTAAGTTGGCCGGAAAGTTCGGTAGGGTTTACTGGTCCACTTCAAACGATCATAACTATCCAAGTTCGGCTTTCAATAGATCTTGGCATAACGTAGTCAATCTATAGATGAGGTCGTTGAGCTGTTGACCAAGATTGTCATCAACTTTATCTGATGTTCCGGCGTCGTCGCGTTCCTCAGAGCCAGGAAATGTCAGAGACATTTGTGGAACTTCACCCCAAAACACCATTACTTTCTATGGAATACTCTTCCCAAGGAAAATCTGTAGGAAGAATCTGTATTCTGTAGCAAGAAGTGGCGTTTAGAGGAACAGTTCATCGGTGTCTCTGACTTCTCCGGCTCCCACCACACTGTTACCATCGCCTTTTCCTGGTGTGATTTCGGCTTTAGGAAGTGCTTGGGAGGGGGGGGGGGGGGGGTTCGTGTCGTCAACCTATTGTCCTGATCGTCCAAAGGTACAGGCGTAAGGACAAATCTAAAGATAGGAATTACGGTGGCAAGCCTATACACGTAGTGTTGCCCCTCTCCCATATCAGCCAGGTACCAATTCACCGACCCGTTAGGGATGGAAGGCATAGTTGGCCTGGGTTCTGACATAAGAAGGAGGTAACCAAAAACGCAAATTTCAGAGTGAAAGAAATAACAAGCAATATCAGAGCTAGAAATTTACGCACAAAGGTCCATTCTCAGTCAGTATAAATTTGTAAACGAAGCTCATGATGAAAAAAGAAATGCAATACATGTTCTAATAGAGCAAATCATTCTCTTTCGAAAGCTGTGCAGCGCTATGCAGGAGACCGCCGGCAAAATCTGCAGTGAATCGTTGAAAAAAACGGCGGGGACTTATGGGACAACCTAATACATCACCGCACTGTCCTGAGGCCAGATTCACCAACCGCTTACCGGCCGTTATCGGTGTATCGGTTATCGTATCTGTATCTCTGTATCTCTCTGTATCACTTGTTACGTAGGCCGATATGTGAATCCGCCGTGAGATGATACCAGCGCATCATCGCGGACTTCTTCCGTTTCGCATCTAGCGATACCATTACCAGGCAAGAAGGGCTAAGACTCTCCGACTCCGTAGCAAGAAGTCGGATCAGGTCGAGGTAGGTTGTTTTAAGAGGCATCATAACCGTCGATTGCAATCTTCTTACATTTCAATTCCCAATCTCAGTTTATAACCTTCCTTCGCCTCATTCCGATTTGTGTTTACTGGTCGTCTAATTAGTGCTGTTTTATTCTGCTGTCGATTATAGTTCTTTTTCTTTTCAAAGACATGCCTCTATTGCCCAATCGGGGCTTTTACCTGTGCTTGTTTCCTAAACAGTAGATTTTGTCGCGTTATTTCATACGTGAACGTTTTACGTTGTTTGTTCACGTCACATTAAAGTAAAGTAAAGCGGCCCCTGGGGCCAATTTCATTAACCGCTTACCGCCCTCTAACGGTGTGAATACCGCGAAACCCCCTGATATGACATTCATGCAGCATCAGGTTGGCGGTATTTTCACCGCTAAGGGGCGGTAAGCGGTTGATGAATCCAGCTCCTGATCGTCTTCGATTTCCGTACAGAACCCAGATTTTATCTCACATGTGACCACTCCAAAAACGGAGCGTTTTGTTTCCGGAGAGGTAAAGAAGAACAGATTTCGAAACGCGGCGGTTTCTGGCGATCCCTCAAATCGTGGCACCTACATTTTGAGCTTCTTCACCTTTCCGAGGCGTTTCAAACCATCTGTAACAGCAGTTTTACGGACTTCTAGACCTTCCGCAGTCTCACAGACTGTTTGTGATGAATCTGCTTCCACGAGCGCCTTCGAATCGTCATCCTGGGTTGCTGAAGGTCTGCCACTTCGGGGTGCATCTTCAGGGTTGAAATCTCCAGAGTCTTCGAAAAAACGCAACTTTTAAGCATAAGTGGAGCACAAATTATTCCATCAGGTAGAGCGAAGAATTCCGATTAGACGTTGTATAAAAATGCGAAGTTGAGCATTGATTCAGTAATAAACGAGCGAAAAGCTTTTCGCCAGAATTTTCCGGCCAACCGAATATTCGAGTGTTTCACAGAGATCTTAGAAAGACATTTACTCTGTCTATGGTTCATGAGGAATGTAAATATAGGGCAAAAATGTTAACATTTCTCAGCTGGCGGGTAAAGTCGTGGTGTCTCTACGTTCTTGGACAAGGCAGTCGACACATTCGCTCCTCGAACTCCTTCTCGGCACACTCGGCCTCTTCCCAGTCGCCGGTGCGTCCTTTTTGAATGCGACGTCTTCGCACTTGAACGCCTTCGCCGCACGTCACCGAACAACGAGACCATCGAGACCATGCGCCCACTCGGCATTGTGCTGACGCTGAAATTCGAGGCATTAGTGAAGGTAGGGGGATCACGGATCCGATTAGCTTCAGATGACGTACGGCAAGGTCGGAGTTCACAGCGGAGTTCTTGGGTGAGGTGCTCTGGACAAGGTGTTCCGCCGTTTCGAGGAAATACCTTAAATAGTCTCCAAATATGTTCGCTGTATAAAGTGAAGTGCGTTGATGTGATCATTAGCAGTACAACACTCGAACGAATACATTCGAATAATTTATCCGAATCGTCGAACATTCGATGTTCCCAGATTTTCGAATATTCGTTCGAATTCGAACATCGAAAGGGAGCCGTATTTGAATATTCGGAAGTCGGGTATTTCAACTTTACTGGAAAATCGAACAATTTTATTCGAATATCGAATGACCTCAAAACTTTAAGCACCGAACCTGATTCGAACAAATCGTTTGTCTATTCGATTGTTCGAATAACTAAAAAATGGAGCTTATTCGATTATCGATGATTCGAAAAAATCGATGAGCGAATAAATTCCTACGTTCGTTCGCTCGAAAATTTTCGATATCGAATACATTTGTTCATTCACTCGTTCTAAAATTTTCTGCTGACGGCAGGGTACTACGGAAGCCGGTGGAAGTCAGAGAGAGATGGGAGGAGTACTTCAACGAACTCCTGAACGAGGAGTTCCCTCGCCGGGAGGCCCAGGAAGAACAACCAACGGAAGGACCCATCCCACCCTGGACGCAAGAAGAGGTTCGCAAGGCCATAGGGAAGATGAAACTCGGAAAGGCGGCAGGGCCTGACGGTGTGCCAGTAGAGACTTGGAAGGTGCTCGGGGACCTCGGAATCAACTGGCTGACGCAGTTCCTTAACAGAATCACGAAAGAAGGTAAGATGCCGGATGACTGAAGGAACAGCACCATAGTCCCCATCTTCAAGCAGAAGGGAGAGGCTTCCGAATGCTCCAACTAGCGAGGGATCAAAGTGATCTCACACACGATGAAGATCTACGAACGACTGGTAGACTCAAGGCTGAGGGAGATGGTACCCATCTCCCAGGTGCAGTGGGGCTTCATGCCTGAGAGGTCCACCACAGACGCCGTCTTCGTCGCTCGCCAGATGATGGAGAAATATCGGGAGAAACGAAAACCCTGCTACCTGGCATTCCTGGACCTGGAGAAGGCCTACGACAGGCTAGCTCGGGCCGTAATCTGGAATGCCCTTCGAGGGAGGGGTGTCCCGGAACGTCTGATCACGGTCATAAAGGACATGTACGAGGGCTCGAAAGCGGCGATACGAACTCCACACGGGGTGACAAGGAAAGTGGACATCACAGTGGGGATACACCAAGGGTCGGCTCTGAGTCCGCTCCTCTTCCTGCTGACGCTTGACTCTATAGTGAACCACCTCGAGGAAGGCCCTCTTAGCACGATCCTCTACGCGGGCGACATCGTCCTAGTAGCCGACAACCAGGAGGAGCTGGAGGAGAAGGTGCAGCTGTGGCAGAGAGCCCTCGCAGACAACAGCCTACGGCTGAACGTGAAGGAGACGAAGTTCATCAGCTCTGAGCAGTGCGCTGGATCGATCCTAGACTGCCAAGGGGAAACGATCGAGAAGATGGAAGAATTCCGCTACCTCGGAAGTGACCTATCCGAGGAAGGAAGTGTGGACCAGGCGGACAGGGGACGGATTAACGCAGCCTGGCTCAAGTGGAGTGAGTCCACAGGGATCCTCTGCGACCATTGATGCTCCAGGACGCTCAAAGGCAAGCTCTATAGAACAGTTGTGAGACCTGCCCTCCTCTACGGTAGTGAGTGCTGGTCCCTGGGTAAGGCGCAGGAGCGGCAACTGCACGCTGCGGAGATGAGGATGCTGAGGTGGGCATGTGGATGGACCCGTCGGGACAGGGTGCGAAACGAGGATGTTAGGGCAGTGATGAAGACAGCCCCGATCCAGCTGAAGATGAGAGAGCAGCGCCTGAGGTGGTATGGACACGTCCTCAGAAGACCAGAGGATCACCCTACAAGGTTGATCCTAGATTTCGAGGCACCCGGAAAGCGTCCGAGAGGAGCCCCAAGGAAAAGATGGAAGGACGTCATCAAGAGAGATCTCGCCGAAGTCGGCGCCACGGCAGATGAAGCCCTTGATAGGATGAGGTGGCGACAGATCACAAGAACAGCGGACCCTGCGCGCGGGACTAAACAATCAGGAGAAGAAGAAGAAGAAGAAGAATTCGTTCTAAAATTTTTGGCATGGAATCGCATTTACTCGTTCGATTAGATTTTTCAAAAGCACGACAACAATTACTGCAACAACTTGTGGTCTGACACTTGATAGCGCAGCGCATCTAACTGCCCTTTTCATTTATTTCTTACGCTAGCTTCTCATAAGATGTATTTAAGGTGCTCTCGTTATAAAATAGAATATGTATGTATTTATACTGTTGGTTTAATTACCCAAGTTTGAGGTAAAAAGTCATCAACGACTTGTGTACGTGTCATGTGTCAAGGACACGGATGTGAACTGAGCCGAGAAGCTTGTTTATGGTGCATTGGACCAAATTCGAGAAAAGGACAAGAAGAACAGAAGAAGATACGACTCTGATTTTCGCTGAGCAGTATTCGAACCAAGGACATGAGACAGGTGGCGCCTCATCCGACTGCGCTAACGCCCGCCCGATTTGAGATGTGCTATCGATAAGACTTCAGCACCATACATACTCCATCTCATGTCGCTTAGAAGTAATGAAGATCTTGCCAGGTTGGCGAAAAGAGAATCGGAATCGAGTGGGAGGTGACTGACCTTGATGGCGCGTGTCCTCGTTCGCTTTCCTCGTCCACAGGTCACTGAGCAATTGCCCCACGGTGTCCATTCGTTCATTTCACACGGAACCGCCTCACCTTAAAAACTCCGTTCACCTTCAGTTTCCATAGTTTCTATCCTCTTTGGGAGGGATCTGGTCGACGAATTGTTCGCGCGTTTAGGTGGTGACAATATTTTAAACTTTTTGAATTTGTTTATTTATTTATTTATTTTATACGTCAAGACTTTTTGAAATTTTTGACACGTCAAGAAAACGTGCTCCAAGAAAAAAGAAACAGAAATAACTGCTGCAGAAAACGAAAATAAAGAAAAGAGAGCTAGTAAAAAAGAAAAAATTCGTTGGAGACCACCCAGTTTCTAGAATTTATAGTGGATATCTAGGCGATTTTTTTTAATAAGTGGCCTAAAGTTTCGATTTTCTGCCATCGTCCGATGTCTTCATATGGCTATCACTTCTACACTACTCAAAAAATGCTTCTTAAGCAGGCCATCAATCAAGAACCATTTAAAAGCAAATGTGTCGTGGTATCTATACAATTTCCGGTTTAAATTGCACACTTATCGGGACAGTCGGATATTAACCAAAAATAGACGTATTTAAATCAAAAATAGACACTTTACAACGATTTAAAGTAACCTCTTGTTTTAGGAAACCTAAAAACTTCTATATAGAGTGGTATCTTAAGAAGAATTGGGTCCATGTCGCGAATGTGGGCAGCATTGGGGGCTGCAAGCGCGTCAGTCAATCACAACCAATCACGACACCGACCAAACATGTGCCTGCCAAGCAGATTCTACACGTCTTCCCTGACTGGCACCACGTTCGATGCCGCTGGAGCGTTCTCACTTTCCAATGCTGCCCACATTCGCGACCATTACCAAGAAATATATAAACTATTTCGCGGAGCATAGAATTTCTACCTCTCTGCCAAAACGATGTTTTTTGGTTCAGTTCGTAGTGCAAATTTTCCTTTGGGGAGATTGCGCCATGCACTCGTTTTGATCCTTACAATGTCTATTTGATTGATAATGTGAATAATATTTTCTTGAATGACGCGCAGTGTAGAACTGTGGTATGCTTATTCTATTGCTTTTGCGTTTCTAGGTCTACACTCTGTAGGCATCTAAAGGGCGCAATCAAGTACACAATTCGATGAATGGGACGAATCTACGGCACAATCTCTCTACCTAACAATCACGAAATTTTTGCTTTTTAGATAGCTTTTAATCTAAAGACAGAAGCCGATAGAAGCCCCTTTCAACTATTTTTGAATAGTATTTAAACTATTATATTTACATAAAGCTGCTTGAGCTTATCTCGTTTTAGAAAAATTAAAAAGAGTTAGCTTTTACTTCTCTATATTATTCAAGCAAATTTTAGAAGATTAAGATAAGCCCAGAAACATGTCTCGAGGTCACATGATAAACATTTTGCGCTTGTTCATACAGAGCAGTCATTTTTTCCTCAGCACTCCCTTTCAAGGTGAATTTCTACAAAAAAACTCCTCTAAATTAATCGAAAATGGTGTACATTCTAAGAATTGACTTACGAAGAAGGTTGAGAGGTTATGACCTACTTTATTCTACCACAAATATACATAATTTAATTAATTTAATTAAAATTATTTTGAGAAAGGTAATTTTGGCTTTGTTAGTCCACTATAAAATAATTCTGGCTTTATTAAACTACTATAGCATTAGTCTGTCTACTTCGGTTTGAAAAAATCCAATTCGTTTACAAAGTGTTCGGCTGTAAATTAAAAAGCGTTCGATTTAAAATGAAATGTGTCGGATTTAAAGTGAAAATTGTATATATTCCAACAAGTAACTTACAGAGAAGATAGAGAGGTTATGATCTACTTAACTCTATGACAAGCATACATAACAAGTGCTCCGTCATGCCTATCGGCGTGCCTCGCACTTGTGCGCTTCGCGCGATGTTACAGTATCACTAAGCTAAGGACAATCACATCGAGCTAGCTGCTCTGCTTGTACAGCTTTTTTCCCTACCTGGGAGTACAAAAGGCTCGCAGTACGCACAGTGTATGATAGGGCGATCTATTGGCTCCTCACTACTGATCCTTCCTTAGTGAAACGGTCCTCCATTACCGGTACTGGTCTCCCTCAATGATCCCCCATTAGCGGATGACGTCTTCGGCACGCCTTCTGAATCCCCAGGCACATTGGTCTTCGGCACGTCTACTTGATCCCCAAACACGTCGAGCGATTCTTTGGCACGTCTTCTAAGTCCCAGGCACGTCATGCGACGTATTCTACTCCTCTTCTGAATTCCCTGGCACGCAGAAGACGTCTGGGTATTTTCCGCTATTTTCCTGCCCCGTAATTTGATCAGTATCGATTGATGGCGATCGATACTCCAAAACTATCTGCAGATTCGTGTTGAGCGACCTCGACTACCCCCAGGGGTAAAGTTTCGGACCGCCTGGACGACATCCAGGAAAAATCGATAGTTTGATTAATATCGATTAATAGCCATCGATACTTCAAAACACACTTCAGATTCGTGTTCAGCGATCTCGATTGCCCCAGGGTCGAAGTAGTTCCCAGGCAGGGAGAAGACGTCTGCATATTTCTCGCTATTTTCATGCCGTAATTTTCCCCCGATTCCCCCCCCCCCCCGATTTTCCACCTATTTTATGACTAATTTCTAACGCGGCGCCAATCGATACTACGACTCAGCGCTTAGCGCGTTATTATAGAGTATGATGATTGTTTCTACGGTTGAAATGATATTAAAAATGGGTACATTATCTGATAAAGAAACCCACCACCATCATTGACGTCGGGTATTCCAAACCCCTCGATAAGTTGATGATTTGGAACTGAAATTTAGCTGCTTTAATGACCTATAAGATAGTCAATCGAATGAGAACCATTTAAATAGCAAAACAACTGAAAAGGCAGTTCTGCGCCACATCGAATCTACTTGAACCCACTGTCGCGACCCCGCGATCGCTCCTCGGTCCTGTGATTGGCCGGGCGCGCTGTTTCCCACGATGGCTTGCCGATAAGGCACTAAGACCGGCCGAGGCATGGGAAAGTGGCTGACGTCAGCAGCCGATGGGTGCAAGCTCCGCCCTTCCGGCACTGCCAGTCTCCATCGATCGTCCCTGTGCTGCGGCGGCGCAGGCAGCCGCTCTTGCGCCTATACTCCGTTCTGCCGGGTAGCCATCGTGGGGCCCTGGATCTGCACGACGTTCGGATCGCTCACTACGAGGGGACAGCACCAGAAGGGGCCGTGGGGTCTAGTGAGCTCTACGCTCAGGCCCGCGGCCTCAGGGATATTACGTCAGTATGGCCGAGAAGAACTCCTGTTCTATTCTCTATTCGGTGCATGATATTCGCTGCTCGACGATGGCTACAATAAACCTTATGAACTTGCCGTGTGTCCAACCGGAGGAATTGGGTGAGTCCCTTTTGATATCTTTCAGGCCACTGCGGGATGGCGAGCTAGCCGCCCGGTTGGGCCGCAGTGTCCCATGTACATATTGTGTGGGTGTGATTTCTGTTGTGTCCTTATCTAGTCTGGGTTTTCGGGTCGTCCCACCATGGACGCGTGGGGAGGCGCGGAGTGGAGTGTCAGGAGGCGAAGGAGGATGGCTGGAGTTCTACCAATACGACGGGCGGCAATACGTTATGGGCAAGGTCAATACGTGGAGACCCCTCTTCCACCTGGAATTAGGTAACATCTGGGTCCCCTTCGGTGCCTGTGGCGTGACACGGAGCTTTCAAAGGCCAGGGATCTTCTCTGCCTGCGGGGCCACCGATCGCAACACCCACGGCTAGGGATATCACAAGGGCTTCCTACCGTAAGATTTCTCGTAGCCTTCCAGGCACACTCGCTTGCATTCGTCTTCGGTGTCGAACTGGTTTCGATTGCCCTAGAGAAGCAACGTTAAGGAAGCGAAGAGAAAGGAAAAAAGAGGGAAAGGAACGTAGCACCGACCTTACATCCCGTGTAGATGAAACGCTCACAGGTCTTCTTCTCGTGGTTGTACCAGTACCGTGGGAAGGTTCCGCCACATTGACCCTCTTCCTTCGCTTCTTGACATATCTCTGAAGACAACGCACGTCTTATTTTTCGTTAAGGGAGGTTGATAACGAATTAACTCTTCGATTCTATAGTTCAATATATACCATTTCCGCATCGATTTGGACACTTTTAAAATAAAATCGGACACTCTCCTAAGCTACACAGCGCTAAGAATTTTGACATCAAAGCGAACTCATTGAAATCGAAATGAGCTTTTTTTACGTTAAACTAGAGGCTCACCAAAAATGTTAGAATAATTTTTATTTCAAGGAAAATTGTAATATAACTTTCTTCGAAGTTTCGATTACCCAAAAAATGAACACATTGTTTGAAATTGTATAAACTCTCTATATTTTGAGGAAAGATAATGGTTCAAAGCTGGTTTTAAAGAATAGCAAAGCGGCCATTTTATATCATGAGTTCCAAAAAGGGACTGCGTCATGCACTCTTCCAAGACGTCGCGGATTTTTATTCGATTGACAGCAAAATTTTTGTTTGCATGGAACATAGAACATAGGACATAGAACACTTATTAGCCGAAACGGGATACAAAGTAAGTTTAGTACGAAAGGATACATCGAAAGTTGGATTTTTTGGAAAATTATCAAAATCAGAACGTAAAAATTCGTTGAGCAAAAAAGTAATACAGATCAGTTTAGCACAAAACATTGCGGCAAAAACAGATAATTTAGCCCTTCAACGGAAGCAAAAACGTGTTGTTTCCATGGTTTAACTAAAGTGAAAAACGCTTCTTTTCTTAAGAGCGACTCCGTGATTCATAAACTTACTTAGAAATTGTTATTGCATGTTTGCTAACATTATTTATAAACAAAATAAGGGAGTTCCCCAAGGAGGTAATTTTAGCCCCCTTCTAGCAGACCTAACGATATCTATGTTCGAATTTGAATACTCTAAGGGTATCAGAATATCTGAAAACCAACTTTTTATATCGTTTAGATATATGGATGACCTTCATAATTATAAAGAAAATTCTATAGATCACATTCTAACTATAGTCTACAAGAATACACTCATCTTAAAGAAAACACATATTAGCCAACATAAATGTAATTATTTGGACATATCTTTGGAAGTTATAGACAACGTAATAGAAACCAACCTATATAACAAAACGGATTATTTTAACTTTAATGTTAAAAGATTCCCTCACAGGGACTCGGAAATTTCAGTCAATGTCAAAGGGAATGTTATTTACACAGAAACACTTCGAATAGCTAACAAATGTTCCAAATTTACTTACTTCTGCTCTAAAATTAAAGAACTCTATAATATTTTCATAAATAATGGCTATGATAAAGAATTCATCATTGCTAACATACGTAAATGTTTATACAAAAATAAACAGATTTTTTATAAATACAATATTAATGATAATTATAATAATGTACTACGTGTAGCCAAGACGCTATGTAACAGCCCTTAGAGTTAGTTCCACAGTTACCTCCATGTACAATTCTTTTACTTTCTTTTACCTTCTACTTACCATATTTTTACCCCTTTAACCCTGCTTTTCACCAAACTTATGCGGTGCGCTTCTTATAATTTTCCTAGTGACTTGCTTGTCAACAATTTTAATAACAGTGCTAGGTACTCTCTCCTTTTTCCACATATCTGCCGCAGCTGATAGGCGCGCTCTAATCACGCGCTGAGTATCAAATCTCATTTTTTCACATTTGGCTGGCCTAATTTTGCAATTCTTCTTATTTCTTTATTATTACTTACTTCTAACACATTTTGTCTTCTTCTACTCACTTCTGTTTTACCTCTCTCACCTCACAATTGTCGCTCTGTTGCTGGTTTTGCCGTTGAATCTACTCCTCATTTTATTCGTTACAGGTTCGACACTTCTCAGTTGGATGTGCGTGAGTTCCTTCATTTCAGCGTTTCTGTAGTTTAGTTTAGCCTTTTTGGTTCTGATCCCCTTTTTTTACATAACATCTCCCTGCTTCACTGATGAGCCACCGGGGAGATGTTATGATAAAAGATTCGTATGAAGGTAGTGGCGAAACAAACCTTCTTGATCTCAGATATGTTTATTTAATAAAGTGAAAAACGCTTCTTTTCTTAAGAGCGACTCCGTGATTCATAAACTGAAAATATATTATATGTTAAAGCAAGGTATCGTTCATTTTGCTTAAAAGCTAATTTGTAGTTGACCTCACAAATGTGCCTAAAATATCCAAAAAACCAACCTATCCGCCGGCAAGAATCTACCGCCGAAACGGTGGGCCACGCTAAAAGGTTCGGAACGCACGGCCAGCGCTGTCAGCGCAGGTTAGTGTTATCCTATACAATAAAAGCGTTGTAAAGAAATTCTCAATTTAAATTCTCAAGTTGATGGCTCAGCTAAGTGGCATTTTCACTATCAATCGGATAAAGGTTGCGACGAACTTTTTCAGCGCATGGCGCACTCTTATTTTTTAATGCTATATGCTCGCTTCTTTGCTGTGCTTTAAGACACATTTTAGTTTATAATTTTTCCTCTAAAAATTTTTTTACAGATTTATTACACTTATTGGGGCAGGTAGGCACCCAATGGGGTAGTTGGGCGCGTATAGCGCAGTCGGAGGAGGTGCCTGCTGTCGCGTGCACCCGAAATCAGGTCCCTGGTTCGGGTTTCCCGCCCAGGCCAAGGGGCAGATAAATGAACAGGTTTCAAGGAAGTAGGAAGTTTACCTCGCCTGAGTGTCATTCGACTTGGAAAAGTTCGTTTTGACTTCAGAATTCTTAGGATAGCTTAGAAATGTCTCCAATTCGACGTGAAAATGATATATCCAGATTCGGATGCTGGTGGATTTTCGATATTCGAAACCAATGGAATATTCGAAATTTTTCGGAGTACTGTGTGCTCTCTATGTATGCTACGTTGTCTTTATTCTTATTTGATGACGGAAGTGGCTTCGTGTTTATACACCGAACACCATTAACAATGGTTAATAAAGTAAAAATGTAAATCAATGTTAATAGTAATAGTAATATAATGATGTAGTACTGTTATACTGCCGGTAAATGTACTTAGTACTTAGTTCCTCCCGTGCTGTTAAGCGCATAGGGCGACGAACTCTTTCCACCGTTCCCTGTCTTGGGCTATTTCTTCACACTCCTGCCTAGAAATATTCATAACTACCAAGTCATTCAAAAACGTGCGACGCCACGTCTTTTTTGGGCGGCTTCTGGTTCGCTTTCCTGGCGGTGTCCATTGCATGGCTGATCTTGGCAGGTGGTGCGCCGGCATTCCAAGAATGTGTTCGGCCAGGCGGAGTCGGCGTTGCTCAACGGTTTCGTAGAGGTTGCTCGAGCGCAGCGTTGTAGTACTTCTTCGTTCGTCAAGCGGTCCGTATAGCGTATCCTCATTATTTGTCGTAGACATTTGCATTGGAACGCGTTGATCCGTCTGATGATGCTAGCTGACATCTTTCATGTTTCGCTAGCGCACGCTGCAGTGGGGACGACTATCGAAGAATACAAACGCAGCTTGACGCTATTTGAAATTGAAGACGACGTCCACAGTGGCTTAAGCCTCCGGAACACTGCCGTTGCCTTCGCAATCCTGCATCGAACGTCAGCTTTAGCATCTCCGTTACTGGTGATCATGCTTCCCAAGTAGGTGAAGTTATCCACTACTTCCAAGCGATCCAGTCCTACGTAGCTGGCGTCTCCCGAGGTCGTATTTCCTGCGTGCATGACCTTTGACTTTTCGGGACTAATTCGGAGGCCAATTTTGCTTGCTTCCTGGCTAAGGCATTCCGTGCTTCTTTTAAGAGTATCGTTGTCCTCAGCGAATATGGCAATGTCGTCGGCAAAGTCAGGTCCATAAGGCGACCGCTAGACCAAGGGATACCCCCTTGTACTTCGGCTGCCGGTAAATGTAACTCGTTAGTAAAAGGGACAGCTACGCTTAGCGTAAGTTTCGAAAATTGAGCACATCATGACTCAAAAATCGTACCTTCTGAGTTCTGTTCGATGAAACGCCGACAAGACTGTAGAACGCAGGTGTCCTTCTCTTGTAGAGAGATGTGCGAGCAGCGCTGTAAAGGACGAATTTTTTGGAATCAAGGTACAGTAACTGAAGCACAGCTATTATTCAACCGTTAATATTAAATGGGAAGTCGATAGAGGTCTCGAAAATAAACGCCTTATAGCGTAGAAATATAAAACTAGTCCACGAATGGACCGTTCTTTGCGATTTCTAAGCCTGAAAGCCTCACCGTTTCCGTTTGTTTTGCTTTTCTTGCGCTGCCCCTCCCCTCCGACCAGCGGCCTGTTCACACTTCGCGACAGCAGCGATTAGAGTGATGACAGCGCTCAAAAAGTATGAACAGGCGACAGGAGCGACTGGCCGACGGACGAAGTGTGGTGTACGTGATTGCACCATAACGCCCATTTCTTGTAAGTCAGTCAGTCAGGGCCTATTCATACTTCGGATAGCAGCGACAAGAGCGAAGAGAGCGCAGCGCGCGAAAGTATGAACAGACGACAGCAGCGAGTGGAGCGGCTAGAGCGACAAGAGCGACTGGAGCGACAGCGCCGGTTTTAATCGATATGCATGTTTTGCACGGGCGACGAGTCGCTCTTGCCGCGAAGTATGAACAGGCCCTCAGTCAGCATAGTCAGCAGCAAGCAGTCAAATTACCTACATCATCAATCTGGCACTCAAAGGAAGTATAACAGCATGCCTTAGGCCTTTGTTATCCCATCCGAGCGATGCCTAATGATAAGCTCCGTTATCGATTCATCGCTCCGCGCGATCGATATGGAAGCATATCATTAGGCATCACTCGGGGTGAGCGGAGGTATAACAAAGGCCTTACCGTGACTGAAGAATGGCAGAATAGGAGTCGTTTCCTTCGAACACTAGTGTGCCTTGGTGTAATTACGTACTCCACACTCCGTCCGTCGCCCCAGGCGCTCCCGTCGCTCCGGTCGCTGGCGCGAAGTATGGACAGGCGACAAGAGCGACGGGAGCGACAGCGGTGATCGCTTGGTTTCAATCGATTTGCATATTTTCACGGGGGCGGATCGCTCGCGTCGCAAAGTATCAACAGACCCTAGGATAAATCCAGTGTTTCTGCAAATTGCCACAGGAACGGTCGACACACCAGAGGTCATGTTAGAAGTCAGCCTGTCTCAAACTTCCTTTGGTAAAGAGGTGGTGAGGTCTGGCCACAATATTTCGATATCTAAGCGCTCAAAATTCGTTGTCTTTGCGTGAGACGAAGAATTCTCATCTGTATGCTCATAGCCGACCTGCTCATGTTCGGCGTAGAAGAACAGCCTCGTGCGAACACGCACTCCGTCGTCACAGCTGGCGCTACACGGTGACCATTCACTCCACGACGTCGTTCGACAAAGCGGATCAGGTGTCACGGAGCAGTCGTCTCCGGATTCTCCTGAAAACGAGGTCCAAGCGGGCATCGATGAATTATTGTACTAGGTTGGAAACTAAGTCCCCGCCGTTTTCTAAAAACATTTTTTCTGAATTTCGCTGGACGTTTTGTTGCATAATTTACATACCGTTCGAAAGAGAATGATTAGAGCTATGAGACAGTACGTCTCTCTTTTTTCCCATTTCGACTTTTGTCAATTTTTGGTCATTAAAGTGAAAAGTCAAGAAAAGGAAAAATTTCGAGAGGTCCTTTTCTCTTCTAAAGTTCAGTTTTTTTGCACCATGTCCATCTGAAAGGCGATGTTTTGTTCTACAAGAACTTTCGTTAGGTTTTCTCGTTGATTTTGATTTTTGTTGATTTTCAGGGCATTAAAGTGGAATGTTCAGAAGACAGTCATTATTTTTACCAACAGCTCTTACCCTTTGGTTGAATTTTTTGTACAGTGTCATGTGTCTCCGAACAAAGCGTTGTTGCGTTTATTTGCTCATGCTGACTTTTATCAATTTTTAGCGGAATGTTAAAAACAGAAAAATCACCTTTCCCAACATCTTCTTCTCTTTAAACTTTCGGCTAAAAATTGATAAAAATCGAAACGGAGGAAAAACCCAAGCATACTTTTTGATAGAGCGAAACACTGATGTGCCCAACTTGACTTCAAAAGTATTCAATTCGACGTGTAATTCCAGGTCTTTACGTCAAACTGGAGATTTTTGAAGCTAAATTGGACACTCTTAACAACCCTGACGCTTTGAAATCAAGCTGAACATCTTCCAGATCAAAATAAGCGTCTTGCAGATTAAACTTATGCAGATAAAGCTAATAACAATTATGGAATCATCTGCAAAAAAAATTTATTTACTTAATTTAATGAAAGAGATGGGAGTTACTTATAATATTAAAAACAATACATTAATAAACACTAACACAAATAATACTTATGTTAATATAAATAACGAAAACATTACATCTATTATAAACAAACATAAAAATTTCCTTCTTCGAAATAAACTAAATAATAATAATACTGAAGGTAGTTTACCAATAATTTATTCTTTACCTAAACTACACAAAAATCCTATTAAATTCAGATTTATCACAGGAGCCTATAATAGTAGTATAAAATCTTTAGCGTTAGAACTAGCGCAACTTATTTACACATTTTAAAAATCATTTTATCAATTACTCTAATATTATAAATAACAACTGTAGAACAATTAAAACATATTGGGCTATTAATAATTGTAATATAACACATGAACTATATAATATTAAAAATGATAAAATCAAATTATACTCAACGGATTTTACAGATATGTTCACAAATATACCACATAATGTCATAATAGAAAATATCAAAAATCTTCTGAATATAAAAGGATAAGGATAAAGGACGGCGTTACTCAATCCCTTCTGGGATGCGCCAGCGCATTCTACTTCTACGGGATGTCGTGGAGGCGACATGAATGCGTATTTGGTAATACAATGACTTGCAGTGGCCAGCCGATGAACAAGTCAGCGCTTTATCCTTCCCAGACGAGTCTGGTACCAATTCACCGACCCCGGAGGGATGGAAGGCTTGGTTGGCCTGGGCGGGAGATCCGAACCAGGAACCTGGTATCGGGTGCACGCGACAGTCGCGCCTCCTCCGACTGCGCTACACGCGCCCAGGCCAACCAACCCTTCCATCCCTGTATCTTCTGAATATCTGTTTTAAAAATGCAGGAAAACATTATATAGCTAGCAATGGGTATAAAACCTTCTATACAGATAATATTAAAGATAACTATAAATACAGATATTATAATATTACAGATATTCTATATTTAGCTAATTATTTACTAATAAACAGTTACTGTATATTTATTAATAAGATATACAAACAAAACCTAGGCGTTCCACAAGGCGGAAATTTCAGTCCACCATTAGCAGATCTTACAATGTCGATGTTTGAATATGAATACTCTAAGAACACCATTATAAATGGTAATCAATTATTTAAACCATTCAGATATATAGATGATCTACTTATAATTCATAATTATAATGAAGACTTTATTGACAATACTTTAAATCTAATTTATAAATATTTTATTATTTATATTTTTTTTGCTTTAAAAAAGACACATGAAAATGAATATAAGTGTAATTATTTAGACATGACGATAAAAATTATTGACAACAAAATAATTACTAATTTATATAATAAAACAGATTCTTTTAATTTTAAAGTTAATAGATTCCCACACAGGGATTCGGAAATCTCAATTAATATCAAAAGTAATACTATTTATAAAGAGGATTGCAAAAATATGTTCCCAACTAGAATATTTTAATAATAAAATAAAAGAACTTTATGATATATTTATACATAATGGTTTTAACAAAAATTTTATAGTTAAAAACATATTAAAATGTATTTACAAAAACCAACAAATTTTTTATAAATATAACTTAATAGATAATATCATAAATAATAAAATGATTAATTTTATCAAAAATATCATAAATAATTACTCCAAAATATACTTTACTACTTTTTAAGTTCTATATCCACTCAATTCCTAATATTAATTATATCGTGTTTAAACTGCTCCAATACATATAGCTCACCAACAATCAACACTGAATGCACATTAATCGCAACAATAATATCAATATGGTAATGATATACACAACAGTGTAGTTTCTATTTTGGCATACGCTCACTGTGAGCGGTACTGTAGGAAGGAACAAACATACGTGAGTTTAATAAACACTTATTTAGTTTGTAGCATCTCCCCCTCTTCACTGATGAACCACTGGGGAGATGCTACAACATAAAATAAGGTTCGTATGAAAAATAATGTGGCGAAACGAACCTTCCTAGGTATTTTTGTTTTCAATTTTAATATTTCTAATATTTAATATTATTTATGACTCTCCGAACTTTTGTTCAATAAAAGTTTAGTGGAACTTTCTCTGAAATTTTTAAAATTCGCCTACCTAAGCGAGTGAACCCACTGCTTGGAATTTTATTAGAATTTTGTTTTTCGAGGAAAAACAATGGTTTAAATGTACATGTATGTCTCCTGGGCGAAGTCCCAACAAGTGGTCGGTCATTACTCTGGCTGGTGGTAAATAAAATGCAGATAAAGCGGAGTGGATTGACTGCGTTTGCACTACAGAAACTCAACTGCACACACTTCAAGAAGGGTCTTCTGGTGGTTCTCGGCTGCGGAATTGAACATTGACGTAAAAATCAAAGGCACCTACCGACACAGATGTCCTTCCTGATCAAGTCGACATTGCATTCCTTCTCGTCCTGTTTGGGATTCAAGAACGACCTATAACATTAACTGTAGCGGGTGAAGTGTGAGAACTGAACAATCAAGGATGAGCGATTCCCTTCTTCGGTCCATGTCGCGAATGTGGGCAGCATTGGGAGGTGTGGGAGCGCACCGGACAATCATAACCGATCAGGGTGCCGACCAAACACGCGACAGCTAATCACATTACCGACCGCACACATCCTCTGAACAACACGCCCTGATTTGCTGGCGCGCTTCCTCCTTCCAATGCTGCCCACATTCGCGACAAGGACTCTCTTCATTCTCGATTCAGTATCGCTAGTAAAAATGTGAATAACACAAACACACCAAGATGTAGATGTACCGTAAGGCAATTCTGTAGGTGAAGCAACTAGTCAACGGCAAAATGCCGGCGATTTGATCGGGGCTCTTACCTTCTTCTACTTCTCGTACCGTGACCACATGTGACCGAGCACTCGCTCCAGGGCTGCCATGATCCAACGGCGCATTTCGAATTGAAAGCCTCCGAATCTGAATGCTTTCCTTCATTACCTCTAGGCAATAAATGTGAGATAGTTTCATTGGTAGCGCAATCGGAAGAGGCACCGGCTGTAGTGTGCACTGCAATTCGAGGTTCATGGTTGGTGTTCCCTGCTTAGGCCAACCAAGCTTTCCATCTTCCGAGGTCGGTGAATTCGCATGAATTCGCAACAGACTTGTCTGCGAAGGATACAACGCTGTCTTTCCTTAGCTGGCCACCGCAAGTGATTGTATAGGCCAACTACGCATTCCAGTCGCCTCAACGACGTCCCGTAGAAGTGGAATGTGTGGCGTACCCCAAGCAGGGATCGACTAACCCAAACTTTTTAGCCATCGAGACCGCGGAGTATGAACAGACCCTAAGCAGAGCAATCCTGAATGGGATATTCAGCCCAGTATGGTCCTCCAGGCCGGCCACGTAGTGCGCTTCGCAGACACCCGCTGGACGAGAGCCGTTACCGATTGGATTCCGCGGGATGTCAAGAGAACACCGGAACGCCCACCAACGCGTTGGTCGGACTTCTTCGTGAAAGCCCTGAACGACCGCTATGACGCTCTTCGTGTCCCTCGAGCGAGGAGGATCCATTGGGCCACTCTGGCACGCGACAGGGACGAGTGGAGACGCTGCTGGCGCCCGCTCGAGCGAGTCAATGATCAACGGGACGACAGGTGATACAGGTGATGGTCCTCCAGACTGCTTCACTCCAGGGACAGATTCATCAACCGCTTACCGCCCTCTAACGGTGAGAATACCGCCAAACCCCCTGATATGACATTCATCAGCATAGGTATTTGGCGGTATTTTTACTGTTAGAGGGCGGTTGATGAGTCTGGCCCCTCGAGTCATGCTAGAAAACAGCTCCCCCACGGCTCAGTGGCCTGAATAGCTGTCTCGAATGCTTTGCGCGTACCTTCGCATTCGTTGATTTTGGCGTTGCAGAACTGCCGTTCCGTGGTTTGTCGGTGGCAGTTGAACATTTGTGCCTGAAATGTGCTGAAATGTTTCTCGAATGGCTGATTCTTCGGTTAGAAAGGATGGAGGCTCTAGTGTCTATAGGTAGAATACAGGGAAAAGGACGTGTTAATCACGTTGGGATTAGCAAGTCGGCACCGAACTATGAAGGATAAGGCTAAAGGACGGCTCTACTCAATCCCTTTTGGGATGCGCCGCGCACTCTACTTCTTCGGGATGTCGTGGAGGCGATCTGAATGCGTATTTGGCCATGCAATGATATGTGGTGGCTAGCCAACGAACAAATCAGCGTCCTAGAAAGTCTTGTATCAATTCACCGACTCCGGAGAGATGGAAGGCTTGGTTGGCCTGGGCGTGAAATCCGAATCAGGAACCTGGTATCGGGTGCACGTGACAGCCGGCACCTCCTTGCTTCGGATCCTCCATCCAGGCCAACCAAGGCTTCCATCCGTCCGGGGTCGGTGAATTGGTACCAGAGTTGTCTGAGAAGGGTGAAGCTCCGACTTCTTCCGCAAGTCAATGTATTGGCCAAATGAGCATTCAAATCCCCTCCACGACATGCGGTATAACTAGAATGCGTGGCGCATTCCAGAAAAGGTACGATTAACGCTGACCTTGAACTTCTTATCCCCTAGGTATAATGGAAAATTTTGGAGTTTACGTGTCAGTAAACAAAAATGCCCAACTCTCTTCTCTTTCCACCAAGTGCCCTAAATAATTCAATACAACCCTTATGAATTAAAAAATCATAAAAAGGTGAATTTGTATAAAAAGAAGCCAAACCCGCCTTGATAGGGAAGACGAAGACTCTGCTTCGCATGCGAATTCCTTTGCCGCACGTTGCTGAACACAAAGACCACGATCCCCAGTTCGACATCAGACATTCTCCTGGAAAGAAAATGCAGTGCAGTAGCCATTTCTTGGACTTTCATGACACGCCCATCAATTTTATAATTTTCGTATTTTGACTGACGCTCCTACATTTTTTACAATTTTTTTCAAAAAAAAAATCGTTTTAAGAACGCAATGGGAAACAGCTATTTTGGCCTTTATTTTAACCAACACCTTAGGGGGTGGGGCAATCTTTTGAGCTAACAAAAGTACTCTTCTTAGTAAAGTGACTATTGGTTAAATAAATCGGAGAAAAATTGAAGGGTTCCCACGGGAAGACACCAGGGGAGGGACGGGCCGCTGGGCGCGGCGCGGTATTCCACGAACGCCGCGTCGTGTGGAAAGACGTCATGTGAAAGTCGCGTCGGCAACTATGTACATCGAGGAGAGCACAGAACTCAGCAAGCGAAGGACCTCCAGGGTGGGCGCAATTTCGCGCAACGTCATTTCGGATGACAACACGGCGTTCGTTAATACCGCGCCGCACCTGGCGTGTTGCCCCGCCTCCGCTACTTTCCCCCTCTGAACCGATTGATGTTAAACAAAAGTAGAGCCTAAACGTTCGATTCAACGCTTATTCGCACTTCTTACAGACATCTTTTTCAACGTCTTTCCAGTGGCGTAATTAATTCAGGCAACAATAGTCCGCCTATTGCTAAAAAAGCTCTGCTTAAAATAATGGAATCATAAAAGGAAACTTTTTATACCAGAATAGCTGTAGCAATTTTATAAAATCTCTATTTTTTTGGAAAAAAAGATGAATGATTGTTTTCTCCAAAACACAAGAAGACAGCGATCATCTATTGCATAAAAAAGAGTTCGCGCCATGCACTCAACTAGCGCGTTGCAATTTTTATCGATTGATAGTGTAACTGCTGCTTGGAGGAAGCATTAAGACGAAAATATGTGTGTTCTTTGCAAATATTCTTGTTATCTCGTTTACAGAGGCGAAACTCCATGCAAACCTAAACTTGCTAGCAATCGAATAAAAATCGCGACATCTTGGACGAGGACATGGCGCAATCTCTCTTTTTAGCAGTAAAAAATGGCCGTTTTTCTATATTCTAGAAAAAGTTGAAAGTCATTATTTTTGCTCACAAAATAAGATTTTGATTTAAATTCCAAACAATGAGTTCGTTTAATGTGTAGGTGAATCGAAATCTCAAAAAATACTGAAATTTTCCTTAAACACAAATTTATTTTAACCCTTTTGTAGAATCTCTAGTTTAATGTGAAAGACGTCTACTTTGATTTCAGAAGCATGAAGTTTGTTCCGAATAATGTACAGTTTGACGCGAAAATTTTATATTTGAAACTGAAAAATTAAAGCCGAATAGTTATTCCCGTTTAACATAACTATACATCTTACCAAAAATCGATAAATGATGATTCTTCTAAAATTTTGTTTGAAAAAAAGTATTCTTTAAATGAAGTAGCTGAAAAAATCAGCACTAGTCGTTAATGTGGCCCGCATGGGGAGGGGGAAAAGCGCCGGCCAGTTACAGCCTAAAAGAGCAACATTCGCCAGCCAATCACTAACCGTTCACGTCTATGTCTGCGTGCCGCGCTCGTTCAATTGAGCTGGCGAATCCCGGCTCCTCATGTAGGCCACATTAACGACCAGTACGAAAATTAAAAAAAAAACGCAATTCCTACGTCTGTCTTTGTACTCCTCGTCCTCGCTGGTGTTTGTGATGTTGAACGCTTCACGCTGATATTCGTCATTGGCCTGACATCTCATAGGAACCACCTGAGAAAGAAGAGCTTACAGGAGGACCCATCAGCGAGAAGAATGGCAGGAAAGGCAGACCTCTGTCCTTCTTATTATCAGCCTAGCCAACGGCGGAATGACGTCGGTTTCCGTTGAGTAGAAGGGCGACAGAGGATCGTCCTTCGTGGTTATCCACCTGATCGGAGCGCGTGGTTCAAGCGGAGAGTTCGGTGACTGAATAGGGTAAAAGCTGGTTCAAATAGCGCAGAACTGAGTTCTTAAGAAGGGTTTCCAACACGCAGCGGATGATTCGACCCATGTCGCGAAAGTGAGCAGCATTGGGAGGTGAGAATGCGCCAGCCAATCATAACCAAGCCGAAGGCGTGGCGGCGAATTGGGATAGCGCCCTCTCTGGATGGCACTCCCATTCGACTAGGACCTGATTGGCTGGCACGTTCCTACCTTCTAATGCTGTCCACTTTAGCGACATGGACCGACGATTCACTACCTCCTGCAGGTTCGAAGAACTTTCTGCATGGTTAAAGGGCTACTTCGAGACTATCAACTCGTAGATCAGTTGCTCGAAACCAATTTGAAAAAAGAACGATTCGATACCATGTAAGTGGGTCCGGAATCGGTTCCGGCATCGAAAGGAAGCAGGTCGAAGGTCCGCTCGGCGATCCATGAACAGTCAGGAAGGCAAAGGTTCACCGAAGAGATCCCTACGCACCAGTCAGGCGACGGACCGAACATGGTGGCCAGCGAGGCCAAGTGATGGTACCTGAACTTATCACTGTAGAAACTCCGACGCAGAAGAGCCAGGAGAACGTACTTATTCACGACGAATTTCGACGTGGTTCGACCCTGCACTTCAGGGTACCACAGCCCCTTGACCTTCATCAGCGTACGAACTTCAGCGGCCTGGAACCAACCTTATGAAGGCAGTCGAACAGTGTGGGCGCTAACGAGTCTCACATACCTTCTCCTTTGCCTCGGCTTCAGCTTTGAACGTATTGCCCCATTCGGCAATCTCTTTCATCCCGTCGGTAGAGATGTCTCCGATCTTCCACAGCGAGTAGTTTTTGGAGTGAGAAGCGCCCAGCATATCGGTGAAGTGAGTGAGGTGCTCCACTGAAGAATTCACACAGAAGTCTTTTGCAAAAATTTTGGCACCTAGGAATAGCGATAAAAGAAGGCATTAATTAATCTTGGTTTCGGATGTGCCACGCGTTCTACTTCTACGGGATGTCATGGAGACGATTTGAAGGCGTATTTGGCCATACAATGAGTTTCGGTGGCCAGCACAATTCAGCGCTTAATGCTTTCCAGAAGAGTCTGGTAGCAATTTACCAACCCCGGAGAGATGGAAGGCTTGCTTGGCTTGGCGAGAAATCCGAGCCAAGAACCTGGTATCGAGTGCACGTCACAGTCGCCACCTCCTCCCACTGCGCTATACCCACCTTGAATTCAGTTCAGAATACAAAATTTCAACAAAGAAATCAGAAAATTCAGAATAAAATGTAGAAAAAGACATCGGAACATCGTTTCCAACCTTTACCTCAGGACCTTTCCCAGACAAGGCTGGTAGCAATTCATCCACCGATCCTGGGGGGAAGGTCGACTTACACTGGAAATCCGAACTAAGAACCTTGATTGAGAGTGCAGACGACAGCCATCGGCTCCAAGGACTGCGCTGTCAGGAGCAGAGGTCATAGTTGCATACTCGTCGTTAATTTTTTAACGAAAGTTTCAACAAAAGTTTTTGGTGGCAAAGAAGGTTTAGTTGGCATGCGTAGGATCCGAACCAAGACAGACACGGTTCAGTCACGGTGACATCCGGCGCCTCTTCCGACTGCACTACCGCTACCTTGCGTCCTGTCGCGAATAGCGGCATACATTTGCTGGATCGTATCCCGGAATGTTGTTTTTTTTTTAGTTCGAATATTGGGTCCATGTCGTGAATGTGGGCAGCGCTGGGATGATGGAAGAGCGCCCTGACGTGACATCCAATCAGCGAACTGACCGGATCCTCGTTAGCCAATCAGAAAACAGACCAGACCCTCTCTGAACGAGCCGCCTATTCGATGCGGCCCGCCTGATTGGATGACGCGTTTCCACCTCTCAATGCTGTTCATATTATCGACTAGGACCGTACACCATTTTTTCTTTAAACTGGACAATTTTCAAACGCTTTCCAAGTCAAAATCAAGCTGGACACTTTTTACAAAGCCGTCTTTCATCTTAAAAATGTTTGGTCTACTCAGACACTGAGAAAGGTTACCTATCGGGGAAAATGACGTAGTTTGACGCCAAAGATGACCTGTAGAAGCTATTTTGGGGTTTGATGAGTTCACCTGTTTTTTTTTTTGCCTGCAGGTGACCTTCCTCAGTGTCTGAGAACCTCAGTCGGAAGTGTAAAAAAGAACAACAACAGCAACAACCAAATTAAACGTCAAAGTTGTTACTGCATTTTCATTTTTTATTCTATATTTCCTTTATTTTTTACTTTCATTTTTATTTTGTGGTTATTTTTGCTTATTTGTCTGAAAACTTTGTAGCCATATGATACTACCCCCCCAATGCTTCTAATGGCATTGATTCAATTGATCCAACAGCTTAGGCTAAAGTAGCTATGGTTGGTGAAGATGTAGCGCAGCCAGAGGAGGCGCTGGCTGTCGTGTTCGTGGGTTCGGATCCTGCACAAGTCAATCAAATTTTTTGCCGATCCGCTGGCCACCGCAAGTTGTCGCATAGGTGCAATACGCACCGCACTTAAACGCTTCATACGATGTCCCTTAGAAGTAGAATGCATGGCGCAATCCAAAACAGTAATTGATTTCTGCCGTCCTTTATCCTTTATATGATATGGTGGGATATCTGGTAGGATTTCATTTATTTTTAAGCAAGGTGTTTCATGAAGAATGAATACAACGTTTGAATGAACAGCGGATTCATGTCATTTCAGCCACAAAAATGTTTGTAAATTGACTTCAAAGCCCGAAAAAGCAGAAAAAATACGTAGAGATTGACTCTACGTAGAGATTGCGCCCTCAATGCATCGCTATGTTCTGTTTGATTGTATCAATTAATTCAACATCGCGACGCAGTAGACGAGTTCATGGCGCAACCCTTTCATGCGACACATCGCAACGTTTTTTTTCAGCACTGGTTCAAGAAAAAAGGTAAACATTTCTCAATCTGTCTTTTTTCTAGAACCAATGCTGAAAGAAAAACTTTGAAATGTGTCGCATGGAGGGATTGCGCTATGAACTCACCTTCAACAGGGTATCACCATACAGAGAAGAACCTTGTTAGAGCACCATACACATATGAGTAAAAAATTAAATTAAATCACCATACTGGATAAATTTCTGGAACGCGTTATTTTGACTTTAAAAGGTGGATTTCGTCAGTTCAGTCTGAAGTGAAAGTGGTAGATGTATATGTATAGGACCTATCGACAGCCTTTGCTTAGGCAGGAATGATTCGCTGATTAAAATCAATGATTAATCCTTTCCTAGAGGTCTTATGTCTGGAGAGGTATCACCTTGTTGTCAGTGCCAGGCAAAGTATTCTGCACCGTATTGTTAAGAAGGCTTCGAGATGCAATTGATGATCGACTGCGGGAGGAGCAAGCTGGATTCAGAAACGGAAGATCGTGTTGCGACCAGATCTCTACGCTACGCAACATCATCGAGCAGTGCCTGGAGTATCGCTACCCGCTCTACATAAACTTCGTCGATTTCATGAAAGCATTTGACAGTGTCCACCGAGAGTCACTATGGAAAATACTCAGTCTCTATGGAGTCCCTGCGGCCTTCGTCAAGGTGTTTAGAAGTCTGTACCACAACTCCCCGTGCTGCGTGAAGACGACTCTCGGAAATAGAAGATTCTTCGAAGTCACCACAGGAGTCAGACAGGGATGTGTTCTCTCACCGTTGCTCTTCAACATCGCACTCGACTACGTACTGAGAAGAACGACAGCCAAAGTACAAGGGGTATCCCTTGGTCTAGCGGTCGCCTTATGGACATGGGCTTTGCCGACGACATTGCCATATTCGCTGAGGACAACGATACTCTTCAGAGAAGCACGGAATGCCTTAGCCAGGAAGCAAGCAAAATCGGCCTCCGAATTAGTCCCGAAAAGTCAAAGGTCATGCACGCAGGAAATATGACCTCGGGAGACGGTATCTACGTAGGACCGGATCGCTTGGAAGTAGTGGATAACTTCATCTACTTGGGAAGCATGATCACCAGTAACGGAGATGCTGAAGCTGACGCTTGATGCAGGATTGCGAAGGCAACGGCAGTGTTCCGGAGGCTTAAACCACTGTGGACGTCGTCCTCTCTTTCAAATAACATAAAGCTGCGTTTGTATTTTTCGATAGTCGTCCCCACTGCAGTGTACGCTAGCGAAACATGGAAGATGTCAGCTAGATCATCGGACGGATCAACGCGTTCCACTGCAAATGTCTACGACAAATAATGAGGATACGCTATACAGACCGCTTGACGAACGAAGAAGTACTAGAGCGCTGCCGCTCGAGCAACCTCCACGAAACCGTGGTGCAACGCCGACTCCGCCTGGCCGGACACATTCTTCGAATGCCGGCGCATCGCCTACCAAGATCAGCCATGCAATGGACACCGCCAGGAAAGCGAAAAAACACGTGGCGTCGCATGTTTTTGAATGACTTGGAAATTATGAATATTTCTAGGCAGGAGTGTGAAGAAATAGCCCAAGACAGGCAGCGGTGGAAAGAGTTCTTCGCCCTATGCGCTCAACAGCACGGGAGGAACTAAGTAAGTAAGTAAGAGGTCTTATGGAATCCAAGAATTTCGTGGGAATCGGCTCACATGTTGGGAAATCCTTCGGGTGTGTCTCCTTGCTCCAAAGACCGATGAATTCCAGCTCATACTTCGCCTGATCGCAAGCACAGCACTCAACATTCGGATCGTCGACCGGCACCACCTTCTGGTAGCCTTCTGAAAGTAGGAGAATTCTGACTTCTGAAAAGACCACCTTCTGCAACACTTTGCATGGAAAATGGTAGAATTCAGAACAAGGGACAAGAGCCCGAGTTTCGTAGTAACTTTCTAAGTGTACTACTTAAAGCAGTAAGCCGTTTTTTGGATTTTTTCATAGAAAATTTTTGCTGTCGATGAAATGATTCAGTGCATATAGTACAATGGCTCATCTTTTCGTAGTGTTATAGAAAAATGTGATACTAGTCGTTAATGCGGCCTACATTGGAGAGGCGGGAATGCGTCAGCTGATTGTAACCAATCAAACCACCGATCGAACATGCATCAACCAATCAAGACTGTAAAAGCCATCTTCGGGTGACACGAGTACGATTCAGCCCCCCCCCCCCACCTTCCATGTAGGTCACATTAGCAACATGTACAACATTAAGTAAAAAAAGGATGAGAAAGAGCGAGACGAACCTTTGATGCAGAACTTCTTCGTCAGTTGACCGTCCTCCGAATACCATACGTACTTGGACTCGATGACGGAGGCGCGGAACACCACACATCCCGAGGACACCTGATACAACCAGCATTACAAAGCGCCGGTACAGAAGGGGTCGGCTCGCGAAACGAACATCTGGAGCCTTCCACGTGGTCTCGACGAATGTCTTCGGACGGAGATTCGAGTGTGAGACACCGGCTTTTCGACAGCCTGGTGACGTACGAGCATCGCCAACGCCTTTAACCACCTGAAAAGTGAATCAAAGAAATGTTATTTCGACTCTGCATGGTTTCATGCCGATGAAATTTTCAACATGCTTTCTAGGTGGCCCTCGTCTTTTTCAGTTACCCCTGACCAAATTCCACTTATAATGATTAAGGAAATTGCCCACATTATCGCCGGTTCTCTGGAATATATTTTTTATCTTAGTTTCATGCTAGCTGAAGTTCCTGACAGGTGGAGGGTCTCCTTTGTTACCCCCCCCCCCTTCCCAAAAAGCCTCCGCACTCATCCCCGTCGAATTACCGACCCATTACCATCACATCGATCTTTGCCAGAGTGTTTGAGAAGGTACCTAAGAAGAAAATTGTAGATCACTTGAATCATCACTCAGTCATCTCCGAGTGCCAGCATGGTTTCCAATCTGGTAAATCCACTGTTACTGCAATGTTGCAGACCCTCAATGATTGGACATTGTCCCTGGACCAGGGCTTATGTACCGATGTTGTTTACCTAGACTTTTCCAGAGCTTTTAATCGGGTTCCACATAATATGCTAATCTCTAAACTTCTCAAGGTTGGCATTCACCCTCGCATTGTTGCCTGGATCAAGTCCTTTTTAACTAATAGGTCAATGGTGGTTAAGGTAAACAACCGTTTCTCTAATTCAAGAGCCGTGACAAGTGGTGTACCTCAGGGGGGTGTCCTATCCCCAGTGCTCTTCAATATCTACACTTATGATCTTCCTCCACTTGGTCTTTCAGCGGGAGTCAAGTGTTGTGCCTTTGCGGATGACATTAAGCTTTACCAAAGTCTGTCATCCTCGGAGGATCACGATTTATTACAGAGATTTGCTATTCGTCTTGTTTCTCAGTATGCTAGCGATAGTGGTCTTCCCCTATCCAACGAGAAAACTAAGCTGTTGCACATTGGGTTGGGAAACACTCAGCGCAATTACTATATCGGTAATTACCCCATTGAGAAGTTTGATGCAATTAGGGACTTAGGTTTTCTTATAACCCGTGATCTTGATTTCGACGCTCATTGTAAACAGATTTCTAGCAAAGCCACTGCTCTAGTTCATCAGCTTTTTCGATGCTTGACCACTGATGAGCCTAAAATCCTGCTTCGAGCTTATAAGACCTACATTCGACCTTTGTTGGAATACGGAACTGTTGTCTTTAACCCCTATAAAAGTAAAACAATTAAATTACTGGAAAGTGTTCAGGATGGGTTCACAAGAAAGTTGTTTTTGAGGCGAATCGGCTTCATTTATGACGGTATTCCTTCTTCTACAGTGGGGAATGCCAACCTTAACCTGGCTACCCTTTCCGACCGACGGAAGAAATTTGACCTTATATTGATATTCAAGATCCTCTCCGGTTCCTGCGTGATTGCGGCGGATAGGTTTCTCACTGCAAGACCGTCCATCACAAGGGGTGGTCGGCTGAAACCAATTGCCCCTAAGGCTAGGTTGAAGCTTAGATCAAATTTTTTCATCAACAGGGCTACTTCCAGCTATATGAAATTTATTAAAAATCGCACTCCTCCATGGTCAGTGCTTTCGTCTAAAGACATGGTCAACAAGTACCTGGATCCATTTTGTTAGATTGTTATTCTTTTGCTCTGTCTGAGCCTTTTACCCAGTTCTTCTTTTATGTTGTTCACTGTTCGTTACTTTTAATAAGTTCCACTCTCTTTATTGGACTCCAAAATTTCCTTTCCAAGGTTGTGTTGTTGATACATGAGTTCTCATGTAATAAAAAAAAATATATATCTCCAGAATGCCTTAGGAGATATGTGGACGTTCCAACGATAACTAGGAACTACAAGCCGTGACTTTTGAACTTTTCAAGCAGTGATTTTATCCACTATCGATGAGCCTTGAAGTTGAAAGGAAAAACAGGTGTAGGTGGTGATAGGCAGACGTCACTGCCCGCGTACCCCTGGTATATAAAACTAACTAGGGGAGGGTTTCGACCTCCCATGGAACTTCAAGTTGAGACCAAGATCATTAGAAAGAGCTCGGAATGCTGAATCCGAAAATGGGTGTCAAAATTACAAAATGAAGTTCTTGAGCGAGTTGCCGAAATTTGGTGGCCTCACCACAGGCTGGCCGTGCGACACAGCTGGCGCGAGAGTTGTGAGTCATTGGGGCTCCGTGACGAGCTCCCACCACAGCGGAGGTGGCGCGGGGGTAGCGTTACTGCTAGTCAGGTGTGACATCGTTGGATCGGTTCCCATTGCTGCCGTCTTTTTTGCAAATCATAATTTGTCCTCGAAATGGCCTTTTATTCTGAATTATGACACGTGTCTGATTAAATAGCCGGGAAAACTACCATACGCGTTTGTAAAAAAAGGCAAAAAACTGCTGTGGTGATATTTTTGTTTACTGTTTTGCAGAAATAGAGTCTAAGTCATATATTGAACAACTGGAGGGGTTTCTAACAAGCTTGACGTTCGTGGAACAAGGCAAAAAAATGTGTGAAGCAGACATGTTGGTCATACACTACACATCTTATACATGCAGCCTCTCTACAACCAGTAACAAACGTGTATGGTAGTTTCCCAGCTACTTAATCAGACACGTGTCATAATTCAGAATAAAAGGTTATTTCGAAGATAAATCATGATGTGCAAAGAAACCGGCACAAATGGCGACCGAACCAACGACGTCACACGTGACGAGCGGGAGCACTACCCCTGCGCCACCGCCGCAGCTGGCGGACCCTTCTTACAGAGTCCGATGACTCACCACTCTCGAGCCAGCTGTGTCGCACGGCCCGATTTCGGCAGGGCATAACTCGCTCAGGAATTTCATTTTGCAATTTCGACACCCATATCCGTATTCAGCATTCTGAGCTCTTTCTAATGATCCGGGTCTCAACTTGAAGTTCCATGGGAGGTGGAAACCCTTCCCTATTATGTAGAAGTCTAATTATCAGCTTTACACTGATAAGTGCTCCTCGCCTTACTGAAGAGATCCGAGAAGTTTCCTGTTTTTTAATTTTATTTTCTTACATCCCATAGCCGTAGAAACGGATCGTGTGTTGCTTTTTGTTTTAGCTGTTTGCATTTATCAGGTTCAGTTATCTATTTCGTAGTTTTATTAGTAAATAGACATTATGAATGGTGTACCTCGAATTTTCCAGCGGCCTTGTCATCCTCGAACTGTGCGCTCAGAACAAATCCGCGAAAGGTCCGAACGACGAACTTGGTTCGGTAGCCTCGGATGAAAACTGAAACGCTGTGATCTCGATATTTGGTATGCTTTGAGTCTGCAAGACCTGCTCTATTATTCAAGGTAAGTCCCATGCAGCAATTTCTATGCACCATATCCTTTCCTCTAATAAACAATATTTGAAAATTTACGCAAAATTTAAAACACTTAGAAGAGCTTTGATTCTCTAAGCAGTAGGCATGTGGTTAAACCGATGTCAATTCGGACGTTAGTCTCTACACTGCTCGTGCTCAACGAAATAATTCAAGAGCGATAAAATTCTCTGCTGTTTTCTGCTTTTCGACTTCTAAATTCTTAGACTTCTTGGTGATTATACGGGGTGTCTCAAAAATGTATACTATCTCGACCGTGAGTCAAATCAGATGAAGGATTTCTATCTGTAATGACAAATTCCGGACTCATAGAAGGAGTCGAAAACAGTTCTAATCTTCAAAAAAGGTCAGCAGGAGGATATCAACAACTATCGACCCATCAGTCTTCTCTCGGTTGTGTACAAGGTCTTCACCAAGATACTGCTTAACCGCATGGAGCGTTGCTTGGATGAGTATCAGTCAGTGGAGCAAGCAGGGTTTCGCAAGGATTTCTCCTGCATGGACCATATTCAGACTGTCTCACAGCTCATCGAGAGGAGCCGCGAATACCACCTCCCACTTGTCCTTGTCTTCGTGGATTACCGGAAAGCGTTCGACTCTGTGGAAATCAACGCCATTCTGAACGCACTTGTGCACGCTGGTATACCATCGCCCTACATCCGACTTCTCGACGAGTGCTTCTCGAACACATTGACTACCATCCAGCTGTTCGATCGAAAGCTTAAAATTCCTATCGGGAAAGGAGTACGGCAGGGAGACACGATTTCTCCCAAGCTATTCACAGCGGCACTCCAGGATGCCATGAAAGACTTGAACTGGGACGATAAAGGCTACCTTGTCGGCGGTAAACGGATCAGCAACCTTCGCTTCGCCGACGATATTGTTCTCATCTCTACCAGCACGGCAGAAGCCGAGGAAATGCTGAACGAGCTCAATGTGGCAGGTATGAAGATTGGATTGGACATGCATATGTCCAAAACGCAATTTATGGTCAACCAGCGGTGTGACACGGGACTCGTAAGGTTAAATGGAGTCGCTCTGCAACAGGTCGACTCCTACGTCTATCTGGGAAGAGAGCTGAACATGGATAACGACCTCGCTCCTGAAATCGCCCGCAGGAGACGCGCAGCATGGGCAGCCTTCAGTTCGATTCGCGAAGTCACCGATCAGGTCAAGGATCCCGGCCTTAGGGCCTCGATATTCAACGCCTCTGTACTGCCTGCGATGTGCTACGCGACGGAAACCTGGCCCGACAACAAGACAATAGCCAGAGCGATGCAAACTACGCATCGTGCACTGGAGAGATGTCTTCTAAGGACAAGCCTTCGTCAGCAATGACAAGAAGGCCTACGAAGCTCGGAGCTACGGGAGAAGTCGCAATTAGCAGACCCGCTGCAGTACATGAAGAAGTCCAAATATCGCTGGGCCGGACACCTGCTTCGACGAAAGGACGATAGATGGAGTCTGCGTGTCACAGAATGGCTCCCGAGAGACCACAAGAGACCACTGGGACGACCGCCAACGTGATGGGCAGACTCATTCTCCAGATCTTTCAGAGAGCGGAGTCTGCCTCACTGAATGCAAGCAGCCAGAAATCGTGCGGTCTGGAAGAGTTGTGGTCCCCGCTGAGAAGACCTCCAGCCCACAAAAGGACCATCAAAGTATCAAAATGAGTAAGTAAGTAATGACAAATTTTCTGTAGGAGGAATTTTAGTTATCATTATGATATCTCTTTCTCACAACGTTTGTTTGAAGATTGCGGAAAGCCTTGCTGTGGTGATGGAATGCTCTGATAGGCTTGCATGTAAACCCGTTGACGGGTCGAACCCAACACTCGACATTGATGCAGCAGTGACGACGAGGATTTGATGCAGTTTATGTTCTATTCTTTTGAAATCGCTTTCTCCATTTAATAGTTTGTGAGCTATTCTAGGTTATTAGAATCATTAGGTTTCAGGTAATTTCCTACGTAACTCTCTTCGTATCGCGGCCGATTGTTGTTATATTATAAAGATTTATTATTGGCTTAATTACCCAAGTTTGAAGTTGCGGTGCAATAAAAGTGTGTGATCTGCCTCGTGGCGACAGAAGTACGACTGCTCGGACTCGCACTGTTTGAAAATTGATAACTTTGCTCACAGTGAAGGCACTGAAGAAGTTAAGGGCTCATATGAAAGCTTAATAAAATAGAAGTGTTCTGACATATGAGCAGCATGGAATGCGCCATGCATTCGTCTGAAATTTTGCCCTTCACATTCGATTGGTTGTGTTCCGCTTGAATGCTTGCTGTAATTTCTTCGGAAAGTGGTCCTTTTGATTGATTTGTGCCTCTTTTAAGGTTTAAAACTTAAATACACACCATAGCTTCAAGAAATCAGGTATCCTAAAAGCGAAGCTTTTGAAGACGTTTGAGACTTATGTGAAAGCACAAGGTAACGAGATTTTTGTGGCATACGAGTAGTCAAGATTGCGCTATGCCCCGCCTGAAAACTTGCATTTCAGACTCGATTAATTGTGCATGGACTGAATGCGTGTTACAATCTTGTTGCTACCTGACCAGATGAACCTGTGCTGAGCTCCTTTTAACGTTTAGAACTTGGCAATTAGAAGATGCGAAAGATGAAAGATGCGAATTTATTGATTGAACAATTTAATTGTGAGCAGGAGCCCCATTTTCCAAGACGGATTCTTTGAACTTATGAAGCAACATTCAAGCTGAATGTAGAGGTTAGTCGGCATAATTGCAGCTACTGGGCGACGGAAAACGTTAAAAGAAGCACAACACGGGTTAATTTAGCCATGTAGCAACAAGATTGTAACAAGCCCTTACCCCATGCACAATCAATCGAGTCTAAAACGGAAGGATGCAGACGGGTGCATGGCGCAATCTTGCCTATTTACACGCTACAGAAATTTTATTAAACTGTGCTTTCAGTAAGTCTCAATCAGCTTCAAGAGCATCAACAGCAGCAATGATAGAACTTTTCAAATAGTACCCGCATTTTTTAAGATACCCTGATTTTTCTGCAAGCTATAGTGTGTTTTTCAGTTTTATACCTTAAAGCAAGCACAAATAAATCTATACGGTCACTTTGTGGAGAAATTATAACAAGAGTTCAAGCGAATCACAATCGATCGAGTGTAAAATGCAAGAATTGAAACGAGTGCGTGGCGCACTACATACCACTCACATGTTTCTATTTTTTAAAGCTTTCATATGAGCCCTTAACTTCCTCAGGTGCTTTACTGTGAACAAAGTTATCACCTTTCAAAGAGTGTATACATTTTATTGAGACCCCTGTATTGTTTGATTTCCAGTTTTATAAAAGAAAAGATTGGTTTGAAATTCTCCGTGGGAAAAAGTGTCATGTGGTGGAACACTCGGAAACTTTGATATCAATCATGAGTTTTTTCCTTAGCGCAGAGGTGAGAGAGTTTTGTTCAAAAGCTGGTACGATAAGAAACATGTGCACTTCAAATGAAATGTGTATGTACGTTGTGGGTGAAGGAAAAAGAAGAAAAGCGGAGGGAATTCGGGCGGTTAAGCATGGCTCTAGTTCTCTGAACCCGGCTCTTTTGTTACACTTTAACGAATAATTAATTGAGGGTGATTACTAGCCGACGAAAAGCTTGGCGTTGCAGTTATAACTCGAAGAAGGAGGAAGAGACTGCGGTGCCATGGCCAAATAGGAAGTTTAGGGTATCATGCTTATCCGGAAAGTTTTTATTAGGTCGTTACCTAAGTTCTGTCGTTTTTTGCTGCCGTGATTTTTAATGTTGTGAACCCGGTTGTGTTTGTAGTTTTGGTGTGGTGTTATATATTTTCTGAAATCGCATTTTCTCCTCCATTCAGGCCCTCTTTTAATTTGGTTTCAAACGCGTTCCTTAGATTTTTTCAGGGCTTGGAAAAAGACATGGACAATATGCAAATTCGCGCCATTTTTTTGGTCCAGTTCATACTTGGATGTAGAGCGGCAGAAACAGCTCGTAACATCAACACTGCATTTGGCCCGAAGACTGCTTGCGTACACACGGTGGGGCTTTGGTTCAGCAGATTCCGAAATGGAATGAGAAACTCGAAGGTGACCAACGCAGCGGTCGGCCTTCGGAAAACGACGACGACCAGTTGAAGACGCTAGTTGAAGCGAGTCCGCGAGCAACACTGCAGGAGTTGGCATCTGGATTAAGAGTATCAGCTAAATCATTTTGCATCCAGCTGCGAAAGATCGAAAAGTGAAAGAAGCTGCACAAGTGGGGCCGCACGATTTGACCGAGAGTCCGAGAGCTCGCCGTTTGTGCAAGTATCGTCAGCGCTCCTTCTACACAACAAAAACGACCCTCTTCTGGGGCGAATTGTGCCGTGAGGCGGAAAATGGATCGTCTACGACAATCGACGGCGAAGTGCTCAATGGTTGGATATTGGCGAAGCGCCTAAACACTGTCCAAAGCCGAGTATGCATCAGGAGAGGGTGATGGTGACGGTTTGGTGGTGTGTCTCCGGTATAATCCAATATAGCGTCCTCAAACCTGGTGAAACGATCACGGCGGAAAAGTATTGTCAGAAGCTGGACGAGGTGCACAAGAAACTCCAGCAAATCTACCCAGCGCTGATCTACAAAAGGGGACCTGTACTTTTGTGCGGCAACGCTAGGCCGCACGTATCGGTGACCACCAGACTTAATTAGACTTAGTTCCTTCCATGATGTTGGGCATATCGGGCGACGAGACTTCTCCATTGATACCTGTCTTGTGCCAACTCTTCACCTTCGTCTCTGGAAATATTTAGTAGTTGAAGGTCCTTTACGAAAGTTCGCCTCCATTTGTCTCTCGGATGACCGCGCGCTCTGCTACCACCTTCAGGAATCCAACACATGGCTACTCGAGAAAATCGGTACTCAGGTATTCGCATTGCGTGTCCTGCGAGGCGTAGACGTCTTTGTGCGATTAATGCAGAAAGACTACTTGAACCGCTCCGGTTTAGGACTTCACAGTTAGTCACACGGTCTGTATATCGCACTTTCAATATCCGTCGAAGACATCTCTGGTGGAAGGCGTTTAGCTTTTTGGCGCACTTCATGGACATGGCCCATGTTTCACTCGCGTAGGCAACAATCGGGACTGCAATTGAGTGGTAAAGCCGTAGCTTTATCTTCGATGCGATTGACGGCAAGCTCCAGATTGGACCAAGCTTCCGAAACACAGATGAAGTCTTCACAATCCTCGTTAGTATTTCTGATTCCACATTCCCGTCGCGTGACACGGTACTTCCAAGATATGTGAACTTCTGGACAGTTTCAAGCTGTGATGCCTCAACGTTGATATCTACGTTCATATCTGTTCTCCCTATGCTCATCACTTTCGATTTGTTCGGATTTAATCGTAGTCCAATTTTCTTGGCTTCGTTCGCGAGGTTTGTTGTCGCGTGCTGCAGTAAACCGTTGTTCTCGGCTATGATGTCTACATCGTCTGCGAAATCGAGGTCTGTTAACCGGTGTATCCTGCTCCATTTGATACCCGTTTCATCACCTTTCATGGATTTCCTCATAGTGAAGTCCAGAGCAACATTGAACAGAAGAGGAGAGAGTACACATCATTGTCTCACTCCGGTAACAACTTCGAAGAATGTCGTGTGTATTGCATTCGTTCTGACGCAACAGGAGGAATTCTTGTACAGCTTCTTGAAGATTTCCTTAAAAGGCTGGGGTATACCGTAAATCCTGAGAATTGACCATAGCGATTCACGGTGTATACTATCGAAGGCCTTCCGGAAATCCACGAAATTGATGAGAAGTTGCGTCTGAAATTCCATGCATTGCTCGATGACATTCCGTAGGGTAAATATCTGTTCGTTGCATGACCTAGCACCTCGGAATCCACATTGTTCTTCACGAAGTCTTTCATCTACCGCGGCTCGCAGTCGATTTAGTAGAATTAAGGAGAACACCTTGCCGGGTATAGAAAGCAATGTAACTCCTCGCCAGTTTCCACATTCTTATAAGTCACCTTTTTGGGTATTTTGACGATGACTCCTCTCTTTCAGTCTTCCGAAACTTAGCAGCTGCCAGCATATGTTAAATAGCCTCGTCAATGTAGTGGTCATTGCTCTGACTCCTGCCTTTAGAAGCTCAGCGGAGATTTCATCGAGACCCGGCGCTTTACCACCTTTCAGACTTTTGATTGCCCTATCCGTCTCCTCCAATGTTATGTCGCCCATGTAAACTTCCACAGCGCTCTCCTCTTCCTCATCTCGAAGGTCATATGTATCACTAGGTTCCGGCTGGTTCAGGACTTCTTTGAAGTGCGCAACCCATCTCTGGATCTGTTCTTCGTCCTTGACGAGCAACTTGCCGCCTCGATCCTTTATCAGTGTGTTTGAGCTGCTGTGTGTACCTGTTAGCTCTCTCACGATTCTGTAGAGCGTTTTCGAGTCACCACGTTCGGCAGCGTTTTGTGCTTCAATACCTTTTTGCGTCAGCCAATTCTTTTTATCGGCTCGACATGATCGTTTGACTAACCGATCGAGTTCAGCGTACTTCCGGCAATACTCCCATTTAACCGCATCGCTCAAGTTAGATCGGTCTTTTTGTTGCTTCGTACGTTTCCGCTCGTCTATTAGATTCCACGTTTCGTGCCTTATCCACTGTTCTTTACGAGTGCCTCTCCTTCTCCCGATGTTTTCTTCAGCACAAGCACGAGTAGCTTCCTTTATGACATTCCATTGATCTTCAGCCTCTGTGACCACCAGGCAGAAGCTCTATTCTTTGGGATACGCTCGACCGTGTTCGCCCGATCTTTCGCCTACAGGCTACCACTTTTTCAAACATCCCGACGGCTTCCTTCGCGAAAAATACTTCAGGAACCAATTCAAATCAGTTTCTTTAAGCCTCGAGTGGCTGGTATCGAGGTAGTAAGCTGTCACAACGATGTTATGTTGCGATCAAAACTTCTAGCGCCAGGCGGGACTCGAACCCGCACCTCCCTCTGACCGGGCGGGAATGATCTACGCCTTCACACCACCGGCGGTCAGAGTGAGGTGCGGGTTCGAGTCCCGCCTGGCGCTAGAAGTTTTGATCGCAACAAAACATCGTTGTGACAGCTTACTACTTCAGGAACCGTCATGATGCAGAGTCGCTCTCAAAGAATTCATCGCTTCTAGATCTTCGGAGTTAACCCGTAGAATAAATAAACTAGAATCTCGTTGGCAAATATGTGTAGATTGCAACGGTTTTTATTTCGACTAATAAAGTTACGTTTGAGTCGAGATATTTATATTTCAAGTTAGAGGTCAAAAAACGACAGACTTTGGTAACGAACTAATAGACTAATGTCGGAGAGCGATGCAGAAAATCCGCCTTTCTTTTATTTAGACCTGATAAAGGGCTTATGGCCCGAAACGCCATCAATAAATATTTGACTACATCGCGCTCCACTATGTAGTATGAATACGAAAAAATCTTCCATAATGATCTGGACTACAAACTACTTTTTCTTTTCGAACAAATTTATTAGGGCAAAATCACAAATGAAATAGAAAATTTTTATGCACTAGACAACTATTTATTTATTTATTTATTTATTTATTTATTTATTTATTTATTCAGAGCGTTAGCATGACACTCACGCGCAAATCAAATGAGAAAAAGCAACAAGTTCTACCAAAAAAGTCACAAGACAACAACCAGACATAGACAAGAGGCACCTGTAATTCTGAAGGCAGCTATGAACAGAATTTAGTCAGCAGCAATTTCTTGAAGACATGCATGGGTAAGGACAGGAGATTTTCGTTTTCCGCAAGCAGAGAGTTGAGCTCCCGCAGCCTTCTATATGTCAGAAATGAGGATCTGATCGTGGTTTTTGCAATAGGAACCTGCAGACGGAGCCTACTTCTTCTTGTTCTTACTACTTGACCACCGAAGAAATGTGAAGGGCTTATGTGGAGTTTATCCGTGAGAATCTTGAACAGCATTTTGAGATCAGCAATCTTCCTTCTACACACCAAAGATTTTTGTACAAGTATCCCATTTCTTTCTCTGCCGTTTGGGATTTGCGAATAATCTACGCCAAAGCACCTCATTATGAGTTTTTGGGTGAAACTATTTTGAACGCTCTCCAACACATCGATGTCTTTTTTCTTGACCTGAAGTCTATGTAGTCGTTACTTCTCCGAGAAATGAAGGGAGTGGTTGGTCCGGGCGAGGTCTGAACGAAGAACATTGGAACAGGGCGCACGCGGCAGGGGCGCGGCTTTTTTCTTCTGACTGTAATGACTAGGCTGCTTATCTAACTAACTTATTTTTGGTTAGCTGAAGACGATTGTAGAAGCTAATGGCTCCCGCTCGCGCAACTAGACGATCAACTACACGACAGGTTGTATAGGTGATTTTTAATTAATCAATTTAAATTTTTCCTACAAACAGGGGCTTAGCTTCAATATGCATACTCCTACCAGTACATAATTTGTTTGTCTTTATAGACGGACCTTAGTGTGTATAGATAAGCAGTAAATAAGGATCTATCCTACTCGGGGTGGGGGGCACATAACTAACAAGGGAAGGATACTAGGTGACCATAGGACTTTGAGATGTGACGTATATCGCTGGATGGTGTGCGCATCTGTGAACGGAGTTGTGGACCATTTTCAGCATGGCTCCCAGCTAAGGTAGAATGAAAATTGCGCTGCTGGCCGAGCAATGATGGCGCAGGGGGTAGAGGAGCGGCGTGGTGAAACGGGTGGTTTACGGTTTGACTCCCCGGTGGTGCAGGATTTTTGCACTTCCTAAAAAAGATGTGCCATGATCAACTAAGGCTTTCTATGTCAACTCGCGACGGAAAACGTCACCAGAAAGGACTTGTCTTCATACTGACAGCTTCATACTAGCACGACGACACAATTTATCATGAATAGTTGTTATCATGAAAGTCGGCAGTATTGTAATTACCGACCCCGTGAGTCGAAAAAATTCGCCCAAGGGGGTTATATAAAGCACTATACATTGGATCCGAATGAATCATTCTCGGAATATCCGATTCGGATAATCGGATCCGAATCATCCAAAAATCCGTGGTACGCCAAAATAGCGTTATCCGAATCATCCAATTATCCGAAGATTTTCGATCGCATCCAATGTATACTGATCACCGACTTTTAAGTATGGATGGTGGGATCACGGTAATCTATTTCGCCTAAACGTCGCCATTTGACATAGAGAGCTTTGGTTGATCGTGGGAACTCTTTTTTAGAAAGTGCAAAAATCCTGCATCTCAGGGGATTCGAACCATAGATCACCCCCTCTCACCACGCCGCGAATCTATCCCTGCGCCACCACTGCTCGGCCGGCAGCGCAGTTTCAACGCTGCTTGAGCTCGCTCTCTTGTGATTGGCCCGTTACGCGTGGACCCAGAGGGCAAGGGAGCTTGCTATGAAAATGGCCCATAACTCCGTTCACAGATGAGCACAGCAGAAACGGAACACATAATTGGAATCAGCGTTCGAAGCCGCATCCAGTGATATACGTCTTATCTCAAGGTGCCACGGTCATCTAGTGTCCTTCCCCTGTAAGAATCATGCGACAGGTTGACTTCGGATTCATGGGGCGGGTTCTAGAGGACAAAATAATGCCCAAGCTGACAAAATTCACAAAAAAACGACAGCAAAAATAAAAATTTCGTCACGTTGTAAAGCTATGTGCTCCCCTCACCATGATGGATCCGGGTTATAATATGTCAGGCGGCGGTCAGCTGTGTTTGAATGCGCTTTGCCCGCCAAGACGTCTTTACAACCGTGGCGATTTGTTTGTTTTTTGCTTGTTTGTTCCGCTCTTTGTTTACTTTTTGAGGCCGCTCCGTAAATCTCAAGTGAATTGGTTGCGTAATGTTTAGTTATGTGCCCCCTCCCCCGACTGGGATAGACCCGTAAATAAACGGCTAAATAGTCGAATAATAAAATAAGCGTTAGAAAAAGCGAAGATGTTTTGTTAAACGCGCTGAGGAAAACACTTCTTTTAACTGGGAATTAAAAGACTACAACAGTTGCCATCATTTCGGCATAAAAAATGAAAAACACCACGATTTTTTGCAAATTTTTGTGGGACAATGAATGATGACTCCAGAAGTAGGAAATAAAAAAATGAATCCTTACAAGGCGTACCAAGACCACGGATTTCTAGAGCCTTCAATCTCAAAAGCGGAAGACATGCCTTTGTAGGTTTCTCCGGGAACGAAGCCAATGCTGCCATCGTCGCCCTTCTCGGTGGCGGCCTCGATCTCGATACTGTAGCCGTTGTCGCCGTCCCGCTTCGGGCCTTTCGCCTCATACGGTCGGATCTTGCAGTCCTTGGCGGCGTCGCCGGGCAGGAGAGCACTGAGTAGAAGGAGGAGCAGCCGCATGCTTCCAAACACCGTCGGAATCTGCACGAAAAAACGGATTGTGGAGGAGAAACGACGAAGAGGGCGAAATCGATGAAATCCCGAGGAGAATGCGCCATGCACCAGGAACGCATACCATACGGTGAAGGAACCCGACTCAACACAACAAGTGGACAGGAAGCAAGTGGTGTGGCACCGGGGACTAGGTCCGCCGGGGTCAGGTAGGATGGCGGGTGCTTTGGTCGCGCTTCTGCTCCCACCGACGCGGCTGTTCACCATGATGAATGGCCTGGGACGAGGCGGATGGCGGAATCGAGCGTCTCATTGCTCAGATGCCTTCCACCTGGGAGCCTCTCCGATCAGAACTCGCCCGAGAAGCACTGTGCTATATGAACCCCTGTGATGAATCGTTCGAGTCGCTCCAAGTGTCAATCGCGTCCTCTTCAGGGATTCTTCTCGGCTCGACGGTGGCGGGGACGCTTTTTTGGACAAGCTGAGCGCATTTAAAATAATGGAGAACAGTTCGATCTAACGCGATGACCAGGTAGAATGAGCTGTAGATGAACAGGGTAGACCCTGCCGGGGTGGAGGTTAGGGTGGGGGGTGAGTCAGGGCACCAAACCAATTTGTACATTTTACATTTTTCTAAAGGATTGTATAACGTTACTGTTCGTTTTAAAAGAAGTCTCAAAAGTTGAACCAAGCAGAGGAATTTCTCAAAGTTCTCAACTAGGAGCGCACACTCTTATGCAAAGATTTCCAAATTGGGTACTTCTGAAATCGAACTTAATGTTTTCGAATTAAATTTTCCTTAAATAAAAAATATTTTACCCCTCTTAGAGTGTCTGGTTTTGACTAGGTCAAAAACAACCGTTTTCCGGATAAAAACAGACACACTAAGAAGTCTAAAACAATTGTGTACACCCTCTTTTTTACTAGAATTTTGGGATTCATCCTAATAAAGCAAAAGTCAAACTGAAAAAAATGTTAGTAAAATAATATTATAGATACATTTCTCCACATTTTTTTCGAAGAACCACCATGTTATCTCGCCTGTGGGTCATCGGTGGTAGCTTTTAAGGAGTTTCAAATTTACGTATTAAAATATGAATTAATTAGTTTGATCATATTTCTTAGTGTTTCACATGTATCACCTGTCGTTACGTTAATCATCGACTTGTTCGAACGGGCGCCAGCAGCGTCATCATTCGTCCCTGTCGCGTGCCAGAGTGCTCCAGTGGATCCTCCTCGCTCGAGGGACACGAAGAGCGTCATATCGGTCGTTCAGGGCTTTCACGAAGAAGTCCGACCAATGCGTTGGTGGGCGTCCTGGTGTTCTCTTGACACACCGCGGAATCCAGTCGGTGACGGCTCTCGTCCAGCGGGTGTCTGCAAAGCGCATTACGTGGCCGGCCCACCTAATTTTCGACAACTTGGCCCACGCGACAGCGTCTCTGATCTTCAAACGTCGGCGAAGCTCGGAACTCCGGGGGCCTTCTCTCACTCGCGTGAGTCGTGTCACTCCGAGCATCGTCCTCTCGATTCCACGCTGCGCGACGCTGATCGCGTGCTCATCCTGCTTTCGTATAGCCCAGGCCTCTGAGGCGTATGTTAGGGCAGGAAGAACAGTGGAGTCGAATAGGTGGGCAAGGAGTCGGACGTTCTTCGTCTTCTTCGCGACTTCTTCGACGCTCTTGAAAGCTCCCCAAGCCACTCGTTTCTTCCTGCTCAGCTCTGGCGCTAGGTCGTTGGCCATATTGACTTCGCGACCCAGGTAGGCGTAGCTGGAGCATTCGGAGATGTTCGTTCCGTTGAGCGAGAATGGGGCATCAGAAACCCATCCGTTCCTCATGAACATCATTTTCGTAAGACTCAGCTGCAGTCCAACATTCCCAGATACACGATCGAAGTCGGCCAGCATTCGCTCCGCCTGGCTGATGCTCGGTGTTATGAGCACGATGTCGTCAGCGAAGCGAAGATGATGTAGTTGCCGGCCGTCGACCTTCACTCCCATGTCTTCCCATTCTAGTTCGCGCATGACGTTTTCGAGGGTGGCGCTGAAGAGCTTCGGGGATATGGTATCCCCTTGTCGAACCCCTCTCTTCACGTCGACGACGACGTCGTTGTAGAATGGCGAGATCTTGGTCGTGAGTCCACTGTACAGCTCTCGAAGGACTCTGATGTACTGAGTGGGAACACCCTGAGTGAGCAGGGCTTTGATGAATTCTTCCGTTTCGACGGAGCCGAATGCCTTCTTCAGATCATGAACGTAAGGTGAGTATACGGCTAATGGGTGCGCCCGCTACGAACAAGCAGTATCGATCGTTTTTATCGATCGCTGTCAAAAATATGGGAGTATGGTGGCCAGTGGACATGTTTACAACGAGTAAATTCCTATTTTCACATCGATTTGGTCACTTTTCCAATCAAATTGGACACTCTTCTAAGTTGAAACCAAAGCGAGCTCTACAAATTGAACTGATCTTCTTCTACATTAAACTAGAGAACTAAACTAACTCCAAAAAGGTTAAAATAATTTTTCGTTAAAGCAAAGTTATAGTCTAACCTTCTATGAAGTTTTAATTAGCCTACCCAATAAGTGAGCACGCTGTTTGAAATTTTATAAAAATTTTATTTTTAGAGGAAAAATAATGCTTAAAGCCTATTCTGAAGAGCAAGAAGGTATCCATATTTCATAGTTCCAAACAAGAGATTGCGCCATGCTCTCCTCCAAGACTTCGCGTTTTTTACTCGATGGATAGCAATAGAATTTCTGCATGGAGTTTGACACCTGGTATCGATAAAGCAAAAACAAATAAAGATCACTGAAAGTCAAGTTGATTGTTTATGTAAGTTGTATTTACACTATCAATCAAACAAAATTTGCGGCGCGCTTTTTGAGTGCATGGCGCTATTTGATCTTTTGATGCGCTGCATGCTTGCTTTTTTGCTGTGCTTCAAGGAAAATTTCAATCGATAATTTTATCTCAGCAAATAAAAGTTTAGAAAATTGTTGCACTGATTTGACAGGTAAACTAAATAATTTTAAAGAAGGTTATACCGAATTTTATCTGAAAAAAATATTCTAACCATCTTTTTGAGTGCGAAGTTTAACCTGCCTGAAGACTATTTCGATTTGGGAGAGCTCGCTGTGGTCCGAAATCTTAGGCTAGCTTACAAGATTGTTCAGTTTGATATGAAAAATCGACGTGAAAATGGTGAATCGATCGACTTCATCGATTTTTGCCTAGAAGATGAAATTTCGCGAATATGTTGGCCGCAGAAATTACTTCAGATCAGCTTTAGCTTCTCAGCTTTTCGTTGTTCAGTGTTGCTTGTCTGCTTATAAGTCCTAGTTTGTACTTGCGCCGCCACGCGGCGCGGCACCGCGATCGCCGTGAATATCGATTTTTTGCGCCGCCCGGTATCTACCCCGACTATCGTGCCGCGCCGCGCAGCGGTGCAAGTATAAACTAGGGCTAAAACTACGAACCCACTCCTGCCACAAAACGTGCACTCGAAATTGCAGTCGAACAATAAAAAAACGAATGTTTATTCGTTTGAGATCAGACGCAATCAATATGCACAAGTAAGTACAGCTACATAGTAAGTGAGCAGTGCTGCTGATCATATCACAGTGGAGATTGCACTGAGGCACGTCGTGCACCTCAACAACACCGTTGACGTAGAAGAAGAAGAAGAAGAAGAAGAAGAATACCCGTGGAGAATACAGTACCGTCGCATAGCAAAATGTCCTTCAAATCAGGAACTCCTAGGCATGGAAAATGCACGAAATCGGCTGAATGTGGTGGGAAGAGGACACCGGTGGCAGGTATCGCACCTCGTATGTCTGGTGGGAGTAACCTAACGGAAGCTACTTCCCTCAGCTTCTATAAGGTCTACGCGAGAGGCACATGGCGTTCAAAGGCACGGCGTGATCCCTATGGTCGCGATTTGGAACGACTTCCCCACAGTAGCGGGAGGCGTTCCTCATTCCAACATCCTATGTCCTAAATGTGCTCCGATCTTCTCAAACTAGTGTGCTGGTACGGACGGGACGACGGGGACTCTCCAGGTACTGAATCGGCTCCAGCGGATTCACACCCTCCACAGGTCGATTTTGTGGAGGAGCCTGCGAAGGAGCGGCGGCCAGGTCCTGCGAAAGATTGCTCTCCAACGTTGAAGTCTGCGAGCGAATTCCGTTCAGAAGAGAGGCGGGAAGCCGAGCAGCTCGTATCGGTCGGCTGAAAGTGAGTTCAATGAAATCAGCAGACACGTCGCCTTCAGAAGGACGGTAACGGTGCATGCATAAGGCACACAGAGCCATTCACAGCTCATCCAGATGGTTATCCTATTTGAAAAGCTGATTGCAAATAGTTCTGCCTGCATGGGCATCCACGCGCAATAAATAAATAAATAGTGACAAATGGCTTAGACGTAAGTATAAATCGATAATGGTCGACACTAATCAACTTCTTTTAGGATACGCCACGAATTCTAATCCTGTTGGATTTACTGACGACGTTTTGAGTGCCTCTTTTGTAGTGATCAGTTGCTAATGCTTTACCCTTCTCACTTCTAGACAAGTTAGGCGCCAGTTTACCAACGCGCAGGAATGAAAGGCTTGGCTGGCCTGGGCGGGGCTTGGACCGCGAATTGATGTGTTACTGCAAGAGGCGGAGCGTTCTCCAACTGTGCCACACCTCTGCACACAAGTCAGAATTGGCATAGACGACAACAGAATTCCCAATTTATTCGCTTTTTACGGTTAGTTTTAATTTTTGAAATTTAAATCGCGTAATAAAAATCGCTGGTAACCGATCCCATTGCGAGATGCGCCACGCATTCCCCTTCTATCAGCTTAAATTAGAACAATCCCTTGATATCTTGCGCTATTCCAGTTCAACGATTAGGGGTGCAAGTTCAACGGCTACGGATTTCACGGAACTCTCAGCGTTACCCATTAAATATCTGGATTAACGGCTTTTTAACGGATTTTCTTAGTAGGGTTGCCATGTTTCCCTTAGTCTTCATTGGTATTGCCCCTGCTTGCTTTTCCGTTTAGGACTGCGCCTGAAAAATATCGAATTCTATTAGACTCAGTCTTTGGGGCAGGTGAATTGTAGATTTTTAACGAAATTCATATATTTATCGAAAAAGAATGGCTAGCTTCATTTTTTGTAACTCTGCGTACGTAGAGAGAGTTTTTGCTATCAATGAAATGAAAATCGCAGCATGCCAGACGGACGGCGTGGCGCAATCTCCACTCACAGTTTTGCTATTCCTTTTCTATTCGATTTTTTTTTGCTGTATTTTGCATTTTAACATAAGTTCAAAACGATTTTTTTGGATAGAAGAATATAAAATCTATTAGAACTCAAACTCTGTGCTTACCCTTTCATTCAGGCAAATTATGGATTTCCAAAGAAAACCATAATATTAGGTTGTAACGAAATAAATGGCACTGAACCACTGTAAATTTAAACAGTCAATATCTCGGCTTGTAGGCAAGTTTATTAATCGAAATAAAAACCTTCTGATTCTACACTTCTTTGCCAACGTGACACAAGCTTTTTTATCCCAGCAGCATAAAAATCAGAAGTTCTGGAATTGACGAAATCTTCGAAGGCACTTTCGGCATCCTGTTGGTATTTGAATATTTTCCCTACCAAGAAGTCGCCAAGATGCTTGAAGAAATGGTAGTCTGTTGGGGAGAGGTCGGGAGAAGACGGAGGATGTGGTAGAGTTTCAATGCTCAGCTCATTCAATTTCTGCAACGTCATTCGTGCTACATGGGGGCGAGCATTGTCGTGCGGAAGGAGAACTCGCCTTCGGTTTACCAAGGCCGGCCGGGTATCCTTCAACTTTTTCATCATTTCTTCAATTTCAATGCAGTGCTTCTCCGCCGTGATGGATTCACCGGGAGGGAGGAAGCTGTGGTGAATAATTCCCAGCGAACACCACCATACTGTCACCATTACTTTCTTTTGGTGCAATTCCGGCTTCGCATTGGGGCTCTCATCGCTGTCCACCCACTGTGCCGATCGTCGCCTGTTGTCGTACATTATCCATTTCTCGTCACAGGTTGCGATGCGATCAAGGAATGGGTCCGTTTCGTTCTGTAGAAGCAGTGCGTACGAGATCTCATATCGTCGGTTTCTTTGCTCCTCAGACAGCTCGTGAGGCACCCATCTTTCCAGCTTCTTGGTCTTTCCAGTTTCCTTCGGATGCCGGGCAGCTGTGTTGTGACAGACGCCAAGAACCTTCGCTATCTCCCTGGTACCTTTGTGTGGATCCTCCTCTACCACATCTCTCAGCTTGTCCTCATCAACATCACTATGCCTCCCACGACGTTCATGTTCTTCCAAGCTCTCATCTCCATTCCGGAACTTCTGATACCAACGATACGTCGTCCGAATTGTGGAACATCCTTGACCGAATGCGGCGTTGATCTTCTCGTCCGCCTCCTTAGCTGTAGTGCCCAGCTTGAATTCATAAAAGAAAATGCCTCGGATTACCCTTTTGTCCATCTGCAAAAAAGTCAATAAAACTCTAAAGTTTTCCCACTTTTACATAGAAAATTTGGTACTCACCGGTAGAGCAAAGTTTGCGTTTCTAAATGATATGCCACATGTTACGGTTTGTTCTTGATCAAACGCGTAAAGACGCGCCAAAAATGGCGCGAGCCAGTGCCATTTAATTCGTTACAACCTAATAATTTTCAGTCGAAAAAAGTATAACCAGTTAAATTTAGAAGATGTCCGTGCTAATCTTGATAGGGTCAATTTGACTTCATGATTTGTTTCGAAGAGGTGAAAATAGTAAATAAAACATTTTTCGTGACTTTTCCATTTGAAAGAAGAGCGCCCAGGAGAATGAATTTTAAAGTGAAATTTGGTGAAAATTTTTGTTTAAAAAAACTAGCCAAAAAAATGTCGCCCAAAGTCTAACGCTCTCTTTTTTCACCTGCTCTTTCTTGGAAGATCAGAGTGGATATATATGACGAAAAATTTAAAATAAGATCTCACGAACCATTTGTTGCTATTATTTGTTCAATAAACCTTTCTCAAAACTTCTCGCACACCCTGATAAAAGCCACAACTACCGCCGTACCTTTGAAAGCAGTGCACGTGTGGATGATAGATGACGGTGGTGAGCGGGAAGGCGATGAAGTACAGTATGACGACGCCATCGAACACGTACATCAGCACCGTGCTCACGGTGTCACCCAATGAATCCTGAAATTCAGAGCTAATGAACAGGGAAGAGGAAAGACTTTCAAGGATGAAACTGCTGACCTGTATGGCCACCATGTAGAAGATGATGCCACAGTTGATGAACGAGCAGATACCATAGCACACTGGAATAGAAACGAGATAACTGCTCACCTATGGAATGTCGCACAGCACCATGATATTCTACGACTGTCAGAGTGATCACTCACAGAAGGTACGGTACATTGATTGACTGACGGTTCTTCTGATGTGTGCGGCTAGATCGTGTTGCATTTTTACAATCTGAAATTCATCAACAACTGTCGGAAAATTCACCAAAGCAACGCATTGGAGACCTTAGCCTACTGATCGCTGTTGGACTCGTTCGAGGATAAAGGAGAAAAGGTAAAGTACGCCGTCCTTTAGTCCGTTCCGGGATGCGCCACTCATCACCACTTCTGGATGCCGTGGACGCGAATTTTTGAATGCGTATTTGGCCATACAAGGACTTGCGGTGGCCAGCCGATGAACAAATTCGTGTTCTATCCTTCCAGTGAAGTCTGGTACGAATTCACTGACCCCGAATGGATGGAGGGGCGGAAAATTCGGACCTGGAACCTGATATCGGGACTGTCAGCACCTCCTCCGGCTGAGCTACTACATACATCCAAATAAATAAACAGCGACTTCTAATTCAAATATGGATCAATCAAAAAATGTTCGTCTTTAATCGTGCCTAATTAATGCGCCAACATTTCTTAATGTCAAATATGTTTCTGAACAGAAAATAACTTTTTGAATAATTCAAACCTGTGAACATTTTGTCGTAAAGATTGAAGGTTGACGGCGTCAATCAATCCCTCAGTATTTGGGATCCCTAACTAATATTTTGTCTACAATTTGAGCTTCAAACTTTAAACGCGAGATTTGTTGCAAATACGTACAAATATGCTGGCTCTCACTAATAGGAGCGCGTGTAGCGCAGTCGGAGGAGGCGCCTGCTGTCGCCTGCACCCGATACCAGACTCCTGGTTCGGATTTCCCGCCCAGGCCAACCAAGCCTTCCATCCCTCCGGCCAGACTTGTCTGGGAACGATGAAGCGCTGACTTGTTCATTGGCTGGCCACCGCCGGGTCATGGTATAGTCAAATACGCATTCATATCGCCTCCACGACTTCCCGTAATAGTAGAATGCGTGGCGCATCCCAAAAGGGATTGAGTAACGCCGTCCTTTATCCTTTTTATTCAGACATGTGGAGACCATGTGTGAAATTTGTCATAAAGATTGAAGGTTGAGTCAATTCCTCAATATTTCGGATCTCTATGCATTACACCTCTACGGGATGTCGTCGACAACTTGGCCGATACATTCTCTCGTGGTGGCCAGATGATGGGCAAGTCGGGGTTTATCCTTCACACACGAATCTGGTACCAACTCAAGGTCTCCGCTAGATAGAAGGCTTGGGTTGTCAAGGCCGAATTCGAACAAAGGGCCTTGATTCAGGGCGCACGCGCCTCTCCTGACAGCGCCACCACCCGCCGAGCATAGAATAAACTAGCTGAGAGCGAACTGTTCGAATATTTCTGGTAAGTGAAGGGTAATATTTTATCTACGACTTGAACTTCAAGCTATAAACTTAAGATTCGTTGCATAAATGTTCTTGTATGTTTCAGAATGGATTATTATTCTTTTCGGATTTCTTCCGCCCATTTTAACAATGTGGGCATGTAGCGCAGTCGGAAGATGAACCGGCTGTCGCGTGCATCCGATACCAGGTTTCTGGTTCGGATTTCCCGCCCAGGTCAACCAAGCCTTCCATCCCTCCGGGGAAGGTGAATTGATACTAGACGTGTCTGGGAAGGATAGAGCGCTGACTTGTTCATCGGCTAGTCACCGCAAGTCGTTGTATGGCCAAATACGCATTCAACACGCCTTCACGACATCCCGTGGAAGTAGAATGCGTGGCGCATCCCAAAAGGGATTGAATAACGCCGTCATTTATCATTATCCTTTATGTTGTTGGCTCTTTTGGCTCTGGCTTATGGCTCTTATGTTAAGTTGGCTGTTTTTTCTTTCATTCTTCGGGATTTCTTCAACCTATTTTAACTAACCAGAACCAGCAGTTCACATTCCCCTTAATCGTAAGGTGCGCCATGCATTGCGTTTACCCTTTTGTTTGGACGGCTACGTACCTTCACAAAACTGCTGCTTGACGAAAGCTTACCCTTATTTCTCATCCTGAGTGGGCAAGTGGTAGCGCAGTCGGAGGAGACGCCGGCTGTCGCGTGCACCCGATACCAGGTTCCTGGTTCGGATTTCCCGCCCAGGCTAACCAGAAAATGCAAATAGGACCACCAATTTCTGACCGCTTGGGATCGCAGATGTTGTAACATTAACGCTGTTTTCGGATGGAAAGTGGATGGTACGCTCCCACACCTAGCTGGTGGAAGATTTATTACCGTATCATTCTAACAAGGGGTTTCAATTGCCTGGGATTCTGCGGCTTCTACGAGTAAAACGTATTCAAACGTGAATGTTTCAAAGAATAGTAGTTGAAAGAATGAAACGACAATACCTGATTTAGTGGATTGTACTCAGTCTTGCACACTGTCCAGTTTTCGGAGATGGTCAGAGCAAAGAAGCACTGCAAGTCAGACATTCTGAATACGATGCTAGTTTTTTCAGACTTTGGTTTCTGCTCAAAAATAAACTACGGCCATTTTTCGGAAACTGCTTTAAGAGCACGGTAACATGAGCAGTGGATAAGCATGGATCAACTTACGATGAGTTGAAAGAAGGCGATGGCGATGAAAGCTCCGATGGAGACACCGTAGTGGAAGCCGTCCTTGCCGACACGTCGATCCTGCTTCTCCTCACAGCTCGGGTGATACGCGATACGCTCCGGTATCAGGATGGAGACCAGCCGGAAGTACAGGTACTCGGCGAAGCCGACCAGGTACTAAAGGACACTGTTGTGATGTGCGGGTTCGTAGACTTTTCTACTCTCTACCGCTGCTCAATCAGATGGCGCTTACTCACCGCAACGATGACCAGCGTGTAGGCGATGGTGTAGTAGTGGGTGTTCAGGGTCTGTTCGATCCTCTCGGCGACACTTCGTTCGCTCATCGGTTTATCGGACGTCGACGATGCCGACGGCGACCTGGCTGGCTGCTCAGGTGCGGCCTCCTTCACTCGAGCACGAAGCGACCTCGGTGGAGCTGTCGGCTGGAATGGGATCCTTGCCGACGAGCTGAGGACCTACGAACTGCCGCAGCATACCTTGTCATCCCCAGAAGGCGGCGACGACGGATCCTCCGTGATGCGTTCGAGGCCCTGTCTTGCCCGATGCACTAGTGGCTCCAGATTCTTACCGACGTCTATGCGCAGTTCTTTTAGTGATCTCCTTGGAAACTGAGCGCGTCGGGTCATTGAGGCCGTAAAGCTGAAACGACAGCGACATTGATCCGTGGTGAAAAAAACTGGAACTAGTGTGAGATGGATATCTTTCTACTCATGGAATGGCGCTATCAGAAACAAGTGTGTTATTCCCGGAAAATCCCTTTTTGATGGAACTCTGTCGCCAGTTATCTCAAACTTGGGTAATTAAACCGAGCTGAAGATAGATAGGACCCCAAGCAATGTTCGAGTCCCGTTCACAGGCCAACCACGTCTCACAACCCTCCGAGGTAGCTGAATTGGTAGCAGACTTGGTCAGGAAGGAAAAGCAATGATTTGGTATTTTCATCGTAAGAGGGCGGTAAGCGTGGGCTACCTGGCCCCTGGACACTTTTAAAAATAAAGTGGACATTTTACCATTCAAAAAAATGTGTACAAAGTGTAAAGAGACTTTGCCTATCCAATTAAAAGGCATCTTTCTTAAAGAATATTTTTATTAACACGTTGAAGACCGTAACCCACGTGCCTGGCGCGTGGGAACAATCGATTTTTTTGCAACGTGCAACGTATTTTTATTAATTGAGGCCATTTCTTGTTTCTTTTTATTAATTGAGGCCATTTCTTTCTTTTCTCCAATAAATTATAAATTGTTTCCAGGAACCACTCGTTTTACAACAGTGTCTGAAGATAAAGTGCACATAACAAAAAAGTTCCTTCGAAAGGTGCAACTAAAGAAATAAATTGCAAGACCGTGACACGATGTCACACGGTCCCACGTGGCCGACAGGCATGACACGACATCGCCAAACCGTCCCATGCGGCTGAAATGGTGTGACACGACGTCGTGTCACACGGCCTCACGCGGCTAAAAAGCCGTGACACGACATCGTGTCACACGGCTCTAAGCGGCCGAAAGGGCGTCACACGATGTCAAGCGTTCCCAAGCGGCCGAAAGGGTGTGAAACGACATCGTACGCCTAAAGAAGTGACACGACATTGTGTCACACGGCCTCAAGGCCGTGACACGACATCGTGTCACACGGCTCTAAGCGGCCGAAAGGGCGTCACACGATGTCAAGCGTTCCCAAGCGGCCGAAAGGGTGTGATACGACATCGTGTCACATGATCCCATACGCCGAAAGAAGTGACACGACATCGTGTCACACGGCTCTAAGCGGCTGAAAGGGCGTCACACGATGTCAAACGTTCCCAAGCGGCCGAAAGGGTGTGAAACGACATCGTGTCACATGGTCCCATACGCCGAAAGAAGTGACACACACGGTCACACGCGGCCGAAAGGGTGTGACACGACATCGTGTCACACGGTCCTCAACGTTGAAAATTTACCGTTCCAAAAAGTAACTAAACTGTTGGAATAAACACAAAATGAATTCTTACCCTTTGATCGCAAACAATATTTTAAAGATTACTCTGATATGCTCGATAACAGTCGACTTGCTGGTATATTATAGGGAAAATTAAACAGTGTCTTCGTTCTATGCATTACATTATCTATTGGAATGATAGCCTTATTGTTGTACACATCCGTATAAACTTAGAAACTGCAAAAGCGATCACAGAGGGAAAAATACGCCATCATTCCCCACGTCATAACTTTATGTAAACAACATTTATCACCTGTATCACCTGTCGTCCCGTTGATCATCGACTTGCTCGAGCGGGCGCCAGCAGCGTCTCCATTCGTCCCTGTCGCGTGCCAGAGTGGTCCAATGGATCCTCCTCGCTCGAGGGACACGAAGAGCGTCATATCGGTCGTTCAGGGCTTTCACGAAGAAGTCCGACCAACGCGTTGGTGGGCGTCCTGGTGTTCTTTTGACATCCCGCGGAATCCAATCTGTGACGGCTCTCGTCCAGCGGGTGTCTGCGAATCGCATTACGTGGCCGGCCCACCTAATTTTCGACGACTTGGCCCATGCGACAGCGTCTCTGATCTTCGAACGTCGGCGAAGCTCGGAACTCCGGAGGCCTTCTCTCACTTGCGTGAGTCGTGTCACTCCGAGCATCGTCCTCTCGATTCCACGCTGCGCGACGCTGATCGCGTGTTCATCCTGCTTTCGTATAGCCCAGGTCTCTGAGGCGTATGTTAGGGCAGGAAGAACAGTGGAGTCGAATAGGTGGGCACGGAGTCGGACGTTCTTCGTCTTCTTCGCGACTTCTTCGACGCTCTTGAAAGCTCCCCAAGCCGCTCGTTTCCTCCTGCTCAGCTCTGGTGCTAGGTCGTTGGCCATGTTGACTTCGCGACCCAGATACACATAGCTGGAGCATTCGGAGATGTTCTTTCCGTTGAGCGAGAATGGGGCATCAGAAACCCATCCGTTCTTCATGAACATCGTCTTCGTAAGATTCAGCTGCAGTCCAACGCTTCCACATACACGATCGAAGTCGGCCAGCATTCGTTCCGCCTGACTGATGCTCGGTGTTATGAGTACGATGTCGTCAGCGAAGCGAAGATGATGTAGTTGCCGGCCGTCGACCTTCACTCCCATGTCTTCCCATTCTAGTTCGCGCATGACGTTTTCGAGGGTGGCGCTGAAGAGCTTCGGGGATATGGTATCCCCTTGTCGAACTCCTCTCTTCACGTCAATGACGACGTCGTTGTAGAATGGTGAGATCTTGGTCGTGAATCCACTGTACAGCTCTCGAAGGACCCTGATGTACTGAGTAGGAACGCCCTGGGTGAGCAGGGCTTCCATGACTGCTTCAGTCTCGACGGAGTCGAATGCCTTCTTCAGGTCAATGAACGTAAGGCACAGCGGCAGCTTGTACTCTCGCGACACTTCGATGAGCTTCGTAATGGTGTGTATGTGGTCGATCGTGCTGAATCCTCTCCGAAATCCTGCTTGTTCGCATGGCTGTCCTTCGTCCAGCGTTCTGCTGATCCTATTCAGGATAACTCGAGTGAACAGCTTGTAGACTACGGACAGCAGGCAGATCGGGCGATAGTTGCCAATGTCGTGCACGTCTCCCTTCTTGTACAGCAAAACGGTCTTGCTGGTCTTCCACTGAGATGGAACCCTGCACTCGGACAGGTAACGTGTGAAGAGCCGCGCGAGGGTGTTGATGAGCGTAGGCGGGAGGTTCTTCAGGTGTTCGGGTCTGATCCTGTCGGGACCGGGTGCTGTACGTTTCTTCACCGACGAGATGGCGTGTCGGATCTCGGAAGGGAGAACAGAGGGAACGACGTATCCATCCTGCGGAAGATGGCATGGGGGCAGGTGGACGTGGCTATCGAAGAGATCGGAGTAGAAGTCGTGGATGACTTTCTCCATGGTCCTTCTGGAAGAGGTGATGGTTCCGTCAGGACGTCGGAGAGCGGTCATCTTGGTCTTGAAGTTGGCGAAGTTCCGGCGGGCATTGCGAATGCTCAGCCCTGCCTCTGCTGCTTCAGCCAACACTTCCGCCCTTCTCTCCTTGAGATCTTCCTTTATCGCCGCTCTGCATAGCTTTGCAAGCTCGGACGTCAGTTGGTAGTTGCCTGACGCTCGTGCTGCTCCACGATGGCGTATCAGCTCGAGAGTTTCCGGAGACAGACGTCTCTTGGTGGTCTTCAAGCTCTCGGCTCCCTTAGCACTATCGTGGAGATGGTGCACGAAGCGATCGTACTCCTCGTCGACGTTGTCCACGACGGCATCTTCCCAAAGGCCGACAAGAGTGGTGTAGAGATCCCAGTTAATGGTCGTTCTGGGATTCCTCTTCTTGAACTTCGCGGCCTTCTCTCCTTGACGCGAAAAGCGGAACCTCGCGCGAAGGAGGCGGTGGTCCGATCCCGTGTAGAACTTGGGGACAACGGAGACATCGGTCAGGCAATACTTGCGATTGAAGATGATGTGGTCGATCTCGTTGTGGAACTGGCCACCGGGGGATTCCCAGGTCCATCGTAGGGAGGGAGGCTTCTGGAACTGCGAGTTTCCATGGATGGTCTTGGTCGACATGATAAACTCAGACAGCCTTTCACCTTGCTCGTTCCACTCCAAACCGTGGGTTCCGATGTGAAGTTCTTCCGGCGACCTTCGTGGCCCGATCTTGGCGTTGAAGTCGCCGACGATCACCTTGTAGAAGGTGTGATCTTCCTTATAGAACTTCTCCAGCTCCACGTAGAAGGCCTCGACGTCTTCGTCGTCGTAGTCGGATGTTGGGGCATACCCGACGAACACAGTCAAAGCTGGCACGGAGCCACATCGCTTCAGTCGCAGACGTCCGATTCGGCTTGTCAGAGACTCGTACGAATCGATGTTCATGGCCAAGTGCGTGTTGACGAGGACACCAACGCCGCCTACTCCCCTGCTGTCGCATGTTCCGAGGAACAGTTCTTCTCCGGAGTCGTAGGCGGCGTGTAGAGGGTGGTGTCTTCTCGTCTCGGTCAGTCCGATGACGTCGTACTTGATCTTCCTGGCTTGCATCATCAGGTCCTCGACGGATGCTTCCGACGCAAGCGTGCGGGCGTTGTAAGTACAGATCGTCATCCTAGTCCTTCTCAGTTTGCGCAGCCTGGTTAGGCCCTGAGATTTTAGCAGCCTCTCCGTACTCGTCCTTCCCATCGCTGCAGAAATGGGGGCTCTTTCGGGGTCAGGGGAATGAGGCCCTTTAGTGCTGCTGTGTTTGACTGGAATACAACACGGGTAGCTAGTCAGGCTCTGTCGTGCGGGCGGGGTACTCCGGGCAGCCAGCCAGACTGCCCGAAGGGACGGGGCGAGACTTAAGGCGGCCTCGAATCGCCTTACATGTACTCCCAGTCTACCGAGTGCAAGCTTTTGGCCGAGCCGACACAGTTACAATCCGCACAGTCACGGACACATCCACGCACACTGTGCACGAACATGCCGCTCCCACGCACAAGGAACGCGTCGACCCGACACAGCAGGAGCAAGGAGTCCATCCCCTGCATCCCACCTGCGTCTCTGGGCAGTACACGGTCGCATTTGGTTCGCGTTTAATTCCCCTATCCACCACCCGGGGACGCGCCACGTGGCCCTGCGACAAGCGGCCCGAGATCCCTCTTAACAAGAGAGCCCGAAGGCTCTCTATCGAGGGAGATCCGTGGACAACATTTATACTCCTAATCAAATACACATTGCAATATTTCCGACGAGTGCACGGCACAATCTCTTCATCCGATCAACTGTTTGTATCAGAGCACTTAGGAACGCTCTTAAGGCATTGTATTTGATAAAAGGAGTATAAATTCTATGCTCATTGCGAAATTGAACACATCTCTTCATGAGACCCTGTATAAGAATTCTTCACACTAATTTTATTGGAACAAAACCTTCCATGTCGCGGATGAGGACAGCATTGGGATATAGGCTCGCGCCAGCTAATCAGGCCGCATCAAATAGGGGAGGGCGTGTATGATCAGTATCCTGATTGGTTGCCGTTTGTGAGGTTCAACTTTGTTATGATTGGCTGGCGCGTTCCTACCTCCAATGCTGTCCAAGTTCGCGACATGGACCATTATCTTGCCTTTTGTTATAAAGCGTTTATTTTGACTTGAGATATATTTATTAACGCTTAAAAAGTAAAAAGTGCTTTATATAACCGAATCCTATTCACATGACGCAGGAAACTCACCCTCCCGGACAGCTTCTGGTCGAGTTCTGGCGTTCAGCTTCTCGTTCTTGGTCGCAGTCGCAGTTTTCCAAATCCGGTAGCATTTGCAGTCTGAAGAAAATGAGAAATGAGATTTCGAGCGGGTGAAATGCGACAGAGCAGGGAGGCGATAACAGGATCGAAATTCAGCGGGCATCGCCGGAGGAGACCTATTGAAACGCAGTCGCGGGTACCAAACGGATTATCCCCGCATCCCAGTCAGGTCAACTCTTTAACGTCTCCGGCTATTGGTATTTATACACGTGAGAGGGGCATGTGAATCAGGTCGCTGAGGGAAACACAACCCTACGGCTAGCGAAAAATAGACGGATTTACATGAGCAACCTGCGCGAAGTGGAAAGCGGAGGTGTCGGAAAGGTCAAACAGAAGGGCTGGCTCAAAGAATACAAACAATAGATACAAGGATTAAGAATAAAGTTCGACGAGCGTACTCTCCCTAGGCATTCCATTCGATGTGTGAATCTTGGCCTCTCATATTCATATACATATATGTCTATAACAATGGGCTCATGTCACGCCAGCTCAAAAAGCGGGACAGGTTTGAATGCCGTACAATGCAAATGGTTTTCTATAAAGTCCGCCGCACTATAAATGGTTTACGACCTAAAAGTCTGCAAGGGTTCGCCAGACGGCAGGATCAAAGCCTCGTGCCACAAGCTGGTCCCTGCGAATGGTAAACTAACCAGCGAGATGTTACCGAGATCTCCATTAATAGTTATTCATTTACCAGACGTTCAGCGGCCCAGCGGCCGCCAAACGTCTGGCTGGGGGCTTCGCCCCCAAACCTCGAGAAGAGGACAACCCCAACCCATCTGGTTGTGGACTTCGTCGCCGAACCCCGAGAACATAACAACCCCAATCTTCCTCCTTTCTTCTTTAGGCCTTCTTACAGTTAAAAAAATGGTTTTACTATATAGATTTGTACAGTGGGATATGATATGGCAGAATTTTCACTGCGCATATGAAGCCCATCCACCCTCCATCACATGCACGCGATTAATTCTCCGAAGCGCTCGTTCTCTACGTGTCGAGAAACAGGTAATGAGAGTCCTAATCCGGTGCTTAATCAGCAACATCATAATGAAAATTAATCGGTATTGGTCGACACTGCTTACTGTCCGACGGCAATAATACTCCTCCGATTCCCATGGTCACTCTCTATATTCCTCCCTCTCCCTCCCGAAATACTTCCTTTCCTATGTGCTGGCAAAGAAACGGAGTAAGAGTCAAGCACGCACATGTGACACTGAGTACCGATTCACGTGTCAGTACGTTGCCACGACGTCTATGACACTCCTTCTGCACTCTCACACACGTGCCACGACTTCTATAAGCCGTCTTTAAAAACCCGACACACACTGAACGATGTTGAGGGAAAATGCTGGTGCCCCCTCCCTTATTCACACTCTCCCCTCTGATGGTCCCCCTTTGTTGGTCCTCTCCTATTGTTCGCCCTTACTCGGAATCCCTACACAAGTTGGACGATGTCTTCAGCGTGTCTTCTGAATCCCCACGTGCGTTGAAGGACGTCTTCAGTACGTCTTTTGAATCCCTACGCATGTTAGACGACATCATCATCACATCTTTTCAATCCCAACGCAAGTTGTACGACGTCTTCAGCACGTCTTCTGAGTCCCTACGCACGTTAGACGACGTTTTCAGCATGTCTTCTGAATCCAGGCGCACGCTGAACGACGTCTAGGGCAGGCCTCCTGAACCTCTACGCTCTGCACTCGATCCCCATTCATACCCTGACGCGTTGCCCCTTGAATATCTCGTAGACTTGGACGATCAGCCGCTAAGGATATAGTTCGCCAGCAATCGCCCATGGTTAATCTCAAAGAAAGCCCGGCTGGCATACGCCGCACTGAAGTAGGCACCTTTTTGCTTCAGTCCCCCGCCCCGTGACGGACACGTGACATTAGCCGATTATATATAGTAGGATTCTACTCAGGGCCTCGATATTTAACGCCTCTGTACTGCCTGCGATGTGTTAGCCCTGGTTTATAGTTGCGCCGTTGCAAAATCGATATCTATGGCGATCGTGATGCCGCGCCGCAGGGCGGCGTAAGCATGAACTAGGACTTACGCGACGGAAACCTGGCCCGACAACAAGACGATCGCCAGAGCAATCCGAACCACGCATCGTGCACTGGAGAGATGTCTTCTGAGGACAAGCCTTCGTCAGCAATGGCAAGAAGGCCTACGAAGCTCGGAGCTACGGGAGAAGTCGCAATTAGCAGACCCGCTGCAGTACATGAAGAAGTCCAAATATCGCTGGGCCGGACACCTGCTTTGACGAAAGGACGATAGATGGAGTCTCCTTGTCACAGAATGGCCCCAAGAAACCATAATAGACCGCTGGGACGACCGCCAACGCGATGGGCAGAATCATTCTCAAGATCTTTCAGAGAGCGGAGTCCGCCTCACTGGATGGAAGCAGCCAGAGATCGAGCGGTCTGGAAGAGTTGTGGTTCCCGCTAACAAGACCTCCAGCCAACGAAGGGACCATCAAAGTATCAAAGTATTCATTATATTTCTTCAATGTGCACAAAAAGTGCGCTTGAACGAAACAAAATAAGAATAAAAACGCAGTAACCGTAAAGCATATCCTGTGCGGCAATACTAACAACACTAGCAGAGCCGCCAGTAGATCTCGGGACATCACTATGAATAAATTAGGGTAAATAGTCTGTCTTTCCTAGGTATTCGGAGTTTCAGTTCAAATATACTTGCATATTTTGGAGAAACAACAGTAAACTTCAACGATTATTTCACGGTACTAGACAAAATATAGATAAAAGTATGATGGAATACAGTATAAATATGTCAAAATGCTTAAAGAAAATGTTTAGGCAAGACGTGAGACAGTTTATCACAAACGTCACAAGTGAAAAGCTTGCTGTTCAGTATAGCTATGGCGTGATTCCGAATGAGTGAATAAAACATTTTCAAGGAACTTTACGAGAGCAAAGCACCTAGATCTAATTCTATGTAGTTCGGTCTCATTTCCGATCATACCAAGGCGAGCTACAGTACGCTCCCTCTCGGTATTGCTTCTATAGGAACTGAACTTGCCAAGAAGCACTCCGATGATTATTAGCATATAAGCATGTATGTAAACGAAACTGAGAAAAAGCGAATTCGTTAGAAAAAAGTGTATGTAACGAAGTGATTTGCAATGAAACCTCAATTACCGTTATTACTAAAGCATTAAGCGCAGACATAGTGATATCATGAAATAGAGTCATAAACAGGAACAAATTAACTCAGTTTGCTGACAGTAACAGAGACGAATTGTATGCGGAAAAGCCTTTGCGTTCTGTGCAGAAGAAGTTTGATATGATGTCATGATGTCTACGGTTTATCTTCGCGCACTGTAACGAAGTAGTGGGAGTTCACCCATGAGTTGGCATAAAAACTATGTACCCACCGGAGTTTTGATTCTTCACTAACAAGGGGAGGGTCTGAAGCGTATGTCTGAACGGGGGAACGAGTCATATAGGGAGAGTCCTCATCCCTCAATTGGTTTGAAAATGTGTTATTTTTTTTTCCAAGTCGTTAAACCCAAGGAGTAGAGGGTCACAATGGGATACGGCGCAGCACGCGTTTGGGGGTCTTGTACGCCAGCGATGCTCCTGCGGGCAGTGGCTCGGAGCGCATGTGGGTGGTGGGTTGGCTCATGCGAAGGAGGTCAGGGGTTTGGTTCCTCTGCGTTGCTGCACTTTTGCATTTCAACTGATTGGTGGAGAGTTGAGGGATTCTGACGTCTATACCATTTTCAGACGTTTCCTGCGCATTCTTCCAGCAGTACGTCGTGGTATTCAACATGGTGATGTAAATGTTCAACACCAGTGATACACCTCCCTCGCGCGAGTCAACCCTCTACCCACTTCCGCTCTGAGCCAATGGCTGCAGACACAACCGAGACCGAAACTTAGAAAAAGTAGAACATGTCCCGCACAAAGAGCGCGACTCCTCGCCATCTGTGCCCCATATGTTAGGACTAGCTAGGCGGAGAGCTAGTCCATGGGCAGTGTCGTCTATTTGAGCCGTCCGGGTGGCAGCTCATTTAATAAGTAATTATTATAGACCACTGAACCACCTTCTAGCCCACCTAGGGCAAAGTCTCCAGTAAAGGAGCAGAACACCACAGAACATATATTCTGCAAGGCGTTAACAAAATTGTTCTATTGGTGCAGGATGCATTCAATATCAATACCCATTACCTAATACCTACCAGCTGAGCAAGGTCAAACTTCTCTAGACTTCTTCTATATGAGAAACTATTATTGGCTTCTAACACGTGAGGTGGAAGCAATTGTGTCCACCTAGCGCAGCGGTTGAATAAACTATTAAACGTTAGCGAATGCCTTTTCTTGCCAATTTTACGGTAATGTATGTTTTGAAGCTACCAATACGTATACTAGTTGGCATGAACATCAGCATTTACTAGCTGATAGATCAGATACTTTTCTAAGGATACGGAAACAGAATGTTAAGTATGAGATAACACGTCTTTCCTCCAGGGTCTTTATTCCAAATGTTTTCAGCCTCTCGATGTAGCTAGGGTTTTCTTCATGCATAAGGGATTCAATAGGCGCCTTCTATACTCCCGCCGAGGCGCGGCGCGTCAATTCGCCGAGCGCCGCGACTAGCCGCGCCGCACTCCGAATTTAACTTGCCGTTGCGCGATATTATATTCGTTTGGAATTTAAGATTTCGCTGTTTAGAAGTACGATATTTTCTTTTCCAAAGAAATCTCAGTAAGCACATTGTAGGGAACAGATTGAGTAGCGTGGTGACGTTGTCGGTGGAGGCACCGGTTGTCGCGTGCTCCCGATTCTAAGTTCTTGGTTCACGTTTCTTAACGAAGTCCGCCCCGCTTGGTTGCTCGCCGGTTTCCAACTGAGTGGCACAAGAATACCAACTAGACCCACGCGGAATTGTTTTTGACCATAAGCGGACCTCAAACTTGGGTTATTAAACCATTTATATTATATTTTAAAAACAATAACAACAAACGCATAAATCAACCAATCTTAAATCGTTAAACAGGACAGTCGAACTGAGATATCAACTGGAATAAACAGGACTTGAAGAAGAAAATGCGGAGAGACGTATTAAACACAAAAACAAAAGACAATCGTCCACATAGTTGCGTATTTATGCAAAAAAAATTTACAGACGCGCCTACTCTGCCGTCGCGATCTCTCCGCAAAGAACACATCCTATTGATTGTCGAATTCCTTGTCTTTAGAAGACGATTTGTCGTCATTTCCCGTCTAGGCCAACAAAGCCTTGCATCCCTCTTCTGCTGGTAACAGACTTGTCTGGAAAGGATAGAGCACTGACTTGACTATCAGCTGCGTCACTGCAAGTCATTATGTGGCCAAATATAATACGCATTCAAATTGTCTCCGCTACTTCTCGTAGAACTAGAATGCATGGCATATCCCACAAAGGGATCGACTAACGTCGCCTTTTTCTCTATTCTTCAAGAGCAGGCTAAGGCAGGCTTGCAGAGGTCATAATCACGAGTATATAAAATCTGCTATAAAAACAACAACAATATCGTACAAAGTTAGATCAGTCTCCTGATCTATGGTGTGCGATGGCACGTGAAACGTTGTTTTTGTCCTGCGACTATTCAACCGAAGAGGCGGCCTGTATGACGAAAGGTTTGCACTTTCATGGGTAACAAACACAAGCTTAGCGAGCTGCATAAATAGAATTCTAATCCTTTGAAATCAATATTTGATGAACGTCATGAGCAAAGTTCATTTCACGTCAACATTTAAACAGGCAAGCAGTTACAATTCTCAAATCTGAATCTTTGGTTTAGACGTTACTTTACTGTGTAAATATTGAACGAAGCACTGCTCCCATCCAAGAAAGTTCCAAGAAAGTTCCAAGCTTTACAACGTTGTATTTTTCCGCACGGCTCTGAAGTCCTTTTCTGAAGTCCATGCTTGCCCTTACTCCCACAACCCTATCTCCACCGCCAGCTCAGGTAGTCATCTAGTTCAAGTGTCGTTCAAGTTTCCTCTCCTTATATTAGCCTCAAATATAACTGGTACAATTTTACTTTGTAATCCCGTATTACTTGCGGTGGATTTACATTGTTGTATGTCATATTTAATTACCCAAGTTTGAGGTTAATCTTGTTTTGTCACTGCCTAGCATTACTTCGCTAACCACTTGAAGCGTGAAGTATCCATGTCGCAACGATCTGTTCGAGTTCAAGTCAAATCGGACTTTAGCCATTACCTTAAACACACACCAAACGCCAGAACCACCCTTTTTGTGTTTTTTCGCCACGTCACGCCGAAATGTCACTGAAGTATAAATCCCACCTTAACTTAACACATTGACGACAATGCGCAGCATTTATACTACTAAGCGTGCAGCCGCGTGTGACAATACCCATCATTTTTGCTGCGTAAGTTTCAACTCGATTTCCTTTCAAAGTGAAGCAATTTGCGTGGATTTCGTGCAGGGCTCTTCTAGACTGTATCTAAGTACTAGAAGCTTCCATAAATGCATGGGACAGATATGCACTGGTTTCTCCAAGGAAAACTACATCTAGACGAAACACTGTTGTGTCAATACTTCTGTACCACACAGGTTTGATATGATAGAACGTTTACTTCGGTCTGAGGTTTCGACAATTTCGTCGTTTTCTCAGGCCTGAAAGAAGTTCGAAGCCTAAGATCAGGCACTCAGTCTCGGCAAAGACTTAGGTTTCCAACTCAGCCAGTTTCAACGAATTCCTAAGAGTGCCAAGGTGAATCCCACTGAAGCAAACCGAACTCACCGTTGTTCCACCAGTACTGAGTGAAAGCTCAGTTATTGGACTACCAAAGAGCGAATGAGACCTACCAAGTACAAATCTATAGTGGTGTTTAGCTATAGAAGTACTTGGTCTTGGTCTCATATCCCACACAACGGAATGAACGGCAAAAAGCCACTGGCGAAACACTGTTGTTTTCCCTGCTAAGCACATTTTCATTTCCAGTTGTGAAAAGTTGCAGCAAAATCGGCTTTGTTCCGTTTCCGTTTTCCGGTTCCAAAATCGAGACATCAAACCCGGACGGAAGTGCTCAGGGCCACGGATCCTTCACCGCTATTATGGTATACTGTATTTGCTATTGTCCGTAGTCCCCTGTAGCAGATTCAAATGTAAGCGCGTGACTCGTCGTGGTAGGACCCACTGGAGCCGCGCGTCAAGCGAGGGCTAAATACCCCTTGCGAAATCTTTGCAGGTCACTTTGTCATTATGCTCGGTGGAGGACGGTCGACAATAAAGGTTCGTAGCATCCGCTTCCTCACCTCCACCGTAAAAGAGACAGCCAGAACTGGCAGCTTGAATCCCTCGGGTCGCTGCCGAGCATTGGAGTAGCCTCAGCGCAGCTCCGAAGCCGAACCTAGGGATCTCGTACCCAACCACAGAAGAGATAGAAGTGACGGGAAGTAGGAATTCCTTTCATGGAAACGCAAATTCCGCACATCTCTGATCAGAGCCTTTCAAAGGTGTTGCTAGCGAGTGTTTGCCTGTGTTTCATATCAGCATAAAGCCTTTCATTTCTCGAAATGAGGGATTTTGCCCGCTTCTACCGTAATCCTCAGCATCCTCTGCGCCTGTGAGGGACGCGATGCGCCACCAGTGAGACCGGCGGATACTCCGTATCCTCTGGAGAGGCAGGCCAGGCCCCAACGATAGCGATGCCTCACCCGACAGGACTATGCATAAAGGAACCGATTCGAACGACCAGGACCTCTCTCCACATTTCCTTATGCTCTCTTGCTAGTAAACTTGCTTTAAAGATTGTCTTTGCTCGTACCGCGGAATAGCTTTCGGCCAGCCTCCACTTCGAAGACACTGGAAGTACCAGTAGCTAAGTTGAGCATCAATGGAAGCATTGAACAGCCACAGAAATACAGGGGCCGCGTTCATCAACGAGAAAGGAGGTAAATCTTATCACCCGTTACCGTCACTATCCGTCAGCGGCTCACTAACCGCGAGTTGCGATTCATCAAATTCTCGGTAAGTGATGGCAATTCGTTGCGACTGGGTCACCGTTTAGCCGTGGAGCGCACCCGCTGCACCCCGGTTGCGGGCACTCCAGCCTAGTAACAGATACGCCGGATCTGAGGCCGGATTTAACTAACCACGTTTTGATGAATCGGCCGAATGGCGGGTTTCGTGGTTAGTTGCGCCACTTACAGCCGGTAAGTGATTGATGAATCCGGCACCAGGTAGCCAGTATACCCGAAATAGCTCGAAAATCCAGCACACACTTTTGACGCGGCAAAAACGGGGTCCTGTGGGAAAGTACGCAGCATAAATGATTCCTGCGCGCCAGCCAGCTAAAAAATCTATTGTTTCACGCGCGCGGCACTGCAAAATACGCGTTGTCGCCAATGTGTTAATCTGCAACCTGGGGCCGGATTCATCAACGACTTTAACAATTTAACCGAGAAAATTACAGCCGAAATCCCTGACAGCGTGGCTTATGAAGCGATATGGTCAGCGGTAAGACGCTCTGTTAAAGTTATGTAAGTCGTGGATGAACCCGATCCCTGCAGAAGATGCGATTGGCATACCTGCCAACACGGCCTTGTATCACTCATCGTACAGTTTATAAAAGAAAACTGTTTTCATCTCTTTCTTATTCGCCTTGCTGCAAACGTGACGCTTCTCGTCTATCTTTGTTTCCGTTGGTTTAGTTACCCAAGTTTTTAGTTCCTGCGTGTATTCTCATTTGGACGAGAATCGCTAGGCAGCGGTTAGATGTCTGGTTTCAAAACCGGGTCTATTCAGTGTCAATTCAGTGTTCGCTCTAGATTGACTCCATGTATCGACCTTTTTCTGACAGTGAATCAGCCGCCATCTGTGAGATAACTAACGGTGGTGAGAACATTAAATGTAATCAAGAATCATGTGGCCAATGAAAGTCACAACCCCCAAGTCCGACTTTCGATAAATCTTGGCATATCGAGTATACTTCAGCGTGTTTCTTCTTTGGCACACGATATTGCAGAAGTCAACGGGTACCCAGCTAATAACACTTCTCGAAGAGGGAGACCACGACCCAGCGTCATAGTTCGCCGTGAAGAAGAGCGGGAAAAATACCCTTCTGTGTGCCTTTTATCTCAGACGAAGTAAGCGCAGAGATCCGCGCGTGTGTTCGCAAAGCGGATCTCCAAGAAGTGGTGAGGGTGGTCGAGGTCCCTCGCACAAACTTGAAGGAGCAGTTGGTCCGAAACCGAATCTACGATCGGATGTGCTCCACTCCATCCTGCGTAGTTTGCTCTAACGGTAAGGAGGAAGACTGCATGACATCAGGGTTAGTATACCTCATGTCATGTAGGATGTGCAGGCAGGAGTACATAGGGGAAACGGGCAGACCGTTGTGTATCAGAGTCAAGGAGCATTTGGACGACCTTAAAAAGCCCAATGTGTCAACTCGTTGTGGAGAGCACAGTCTCCGATGCCACTATGGCGCCATGTTCCAAGTGTCCGTCTCCATCCTAGCGAGAGAAATCGACATCTCAGCACGCAGGACAGTTGAGGCGCTTTGGATAACGGCCAAGAACTCACAGGTCAACGGAAAGGATGAATGCATAGCGATAACCCAAGAACTGGCAGCCTTTGTCGAGCTCTATGGGTTTTGATCAATTAGATCTGACCTCCAGGGTACTTAAATCGGGTGGCATCCGGGGCTAAACTCATTCACCCACGTCTATTTCCACCTGCGGGTGACTGGTGGTGCTCGTCGGCACCCACCTGGAACGTTGGTCGATACGCTGTACCTGAGACACCGGTTCTTTACTCTAGCTGCCTTGAGAATGCTATTCTGTATGATGAAATGGCGTTTGGGGGAATAGTTTCACTAATGTTCTCGACTTTTCCAGGCTCCGAAGAAGACGAAGACGCCGAAACGTCACCCAAGGTAAAGCCTGTTTAACAATCTTGGTAAGCAGCTTAGAGAAGAAACACGCCAAAAAGCACAACGATATGAGAAAAGAACACAGAGACTATACTACGGAGGGTCAAGTTGGCTGCTTTTTTCCAATGATAAAGAACATCGGATCCACTATGGAGGCTACAGCATAGGAAGAAGGACCAACAGCTGGCACGGCTCGGCAAGCTATGAGGTTCCTTGATGAGTTCAAGGACAAGCAAACAGAGACGATCGAAGTGAAAAAACCGCTAATGCGGCAAACAGTGATGTGGCGCGCTCGGCACAGAGCACAATCGGGCCATTATCCTCCACGACGGCGATGGTGGCGGCGGTGAATTATGTTTCCAATGAGTCATGAGGAACAAAAAATTGCTCGGCTGAGTCAAGTGCAGCAGCAAGCGTGATACGGGAGTCGTTGCATACGACTGAATAAAGGGCACTCCAAGCTGTGCTAACAATAAGGATGTAGGTAGCCTGACAGTGGCAGTATTCCGGCACCAATCCGGCACGTAGTTACCGACAATGAAGGAGATAAAAGGCTGGTTGAATACTGCGACACCATACAATGGCATGGCGTAATCGACGGTGCAAGTAAGATTCTGCAGTACCAGTTGCTTCTAAATGAACGTTCAAACTTCCTTAGCGCTGACGCTAACGAATTTTAGAGCTCTACAGCAAGTACGACCAGGTGTCGTTGAGGTAGCAGAACAGCGCGGAGCCAGGGACAACGCGTGTGAAGGGCATCCGCCGCAGCCGTGTTTTAGTCGGGTAGCCATTGTGGCGAGAACTCGTTTCGTCGCGGCTTACGCCAGAAACAGCATCACAATCGGATTCCGAGCCGACGCAGGGTGCTTGTCGACATGCCATTTCAAAGGCTTTGGTACATTCCCGCGAAGCCGTCGGTGACAGAGCAACCAAATACCACTGATTGTGGGGAGAGTAGGCCGTTTCCATACGGGACGGTGGTTCCGCGGTGGTTGTGTATCTTGTGGGAAAAGTCGTCGCGTTGTCGTCCATACGACAAGTCACTGGGGATATAGAGATTCCTCTATTTAGTGCTATGTAAATCCCTTTTTCCTCTCTATTTTTTACTCAGACAGGATCTCACCTGAACAACTGAAGAATCTCCCGCTAGCGCTCATCAACACCTTGGCGCGACTCTTCACACGCTACCTGTCGGAGTGCAAGGTTCCATCTCAGTGGAAGACCAGCAAGACCATTTTGCTGTACAAGAAGGGAGACGTGCACGACATTGGCAACTATCGCCCGATCTGCCTGCTGTCCGTAGTCTACAAGCTGTTCACTCGAGTTATCCTGAATAGGATCAGCAGAACGCTGGACGAAGGACAGCCACGCGAGCAAGCAGCATTTCGGAGAGGATTCAGCACGATCGACCACATACACACCATTACGAAGCTCATCGAAGTGTCGCGAGAGTACAAGCTGCCGCTGTGCCTTACGTTCATCGACCTGAAGAAGGCATTCGACTCTGTCGAAACTGAAGCGGTCATCGAAGCCCTGCTCACTCAGGGCGTTCCTACTCAGTACATCAGAGTCCTTCGAGAGCTGTACAGTGGATTCACGACCAAGATCTCACCATTCTACAACGACGTCGTCGTCGACGTGAAGAGAGGGGTTCGGCAAGGGGATACCATATCCCCGAAGCTCTTCAGCGCCACTCTCGAAAACGTCATGCGCGAACTAGAATGGGAAGACATGGGAGTGAAGGTCGACGGCCGGCAACTACATCATCTTCGATTCGCTGACGACATCGTGCTCATAACACCGAGCATCAGCCAGGCGGAGCGAATGCTGGCCGACTTCGATCGTGTATGTGGGAACGTTGGACTGCAGCTGAATCTTACGAAGACGATGTTCATGAGGAACGGATGGGTTTCTGATGCCCCATTCTCGCTCAACGGAACGAACATCTCCGAATGCTCCAGCTACGTCTATCTGGGTCGCGAAGTCAATATGGCCAACGACCTAGCGCCTGAGCTGAGCAGGAGGAAACGAGCAGTTTGGGGAGCTTTCAAGAGCGTCGAAGAAGTCGCGAAGAAGACGAAGAACGTCCGACTCCGTGCCCACCTATTCGACTCCACTGTTCTTCCTGCCCTAACAGACGCCTCAGAGACCTGGGCTATACGAAAGCAGGATGAACACGCGATCAGCGTCGCGCAGCGTGGAATCGAGAGGACGATGCTCGGAGTGACACGACTCACGCAAGTGAGAGAAGGCCTCCGGAGTTCCGAGCTTCGCCGACGTTCGAAGATCAGAGACGCTGTCGCGTGGGCCAAGTTGTCGAAAATTAGGTGGGCCGGTCACGTAATGCGCTTCGCAGACACCGCTGGACGAGAGCTGTTACCGACTGGATTCAGCGGGATGTCAAGAGAACACCAGGACTCCCACCAACGCGTTGGTCGGACTTCTTCGTGAAAGCCCTGAACGACCGATATGACGCTCTTCGTGTCCCTCGAGCGAGGAGGATTCATTGGAGCACTCTGGCACGCGACAGGGACGAATGGAGACACTGCTGGCGCCCGCTTGAGCAAGTCGATGATCAACGGACGACAGGTGATACAGGTGGTTTTTTACTCACTTTTTGCCTGTTTTCCTCTATCGCAGAAAAGTCTCCGTACGGTGACCAATTTCTGAAACTGCGGGTAATGTTCTCTACTGGCTGATCTGTGGCTTGAACTTTCAACATGTTTCTATCTGTAGCTTTATCAAACGCCATCCCGGTCAGCCCTTCTCGTTTCCGCCCAATTGGGGCGGCTGTGCTCGCGGAATCAGTTGCCTCTTTGCTCCTCCGGTCGTCACTCCAGTTACCTCTTGCATTCTCCGGTTGTCTTTTGATTTGTGGGCAGATAAAGGCTAAAAAAACCGCCGTTGTCGCCCGCTTTTCATAAATTCTTTCAAAGACGCATGATCAGAAAATAATTACAACCATCCGAATCCACTCTGGACGGTATATCCAGTGATATAGACAGCATTCGGTGCTATAAGAAAAAGCTGATTCGATGACCTTCATAATCTCGACGACATTCTGACCGTTTCGCAGCTAACGAAAAACTGTGATCATCATGATGTGCTTCTTGGCAAATTCCCTTCGCTTAAGCCGCCAGATTTTTGGAAACTTCCGATTTCATCAGCTTCTACTTGGTGTAGACAACGACTAGCAGCTGCCGAAGTGTATCTACAATGTCAGCTTTTGTCGAGAAATGTGATTATGGCTAAATTGAGATCTTGGAAAGGTCCGCTCCAGCAGAACAGATAACAGAATGGACGGTAAGTCAGCTATTGAAACCTAATCAGTTAAACAACCAAACCTCTGCCCCTAAGGGAAATAAAGCCATCAAGAAAAAAACGTAAAAGAACAACTTTAGCAGCAACAAAAAAGTATCATCAGACAACCAACTAAAAATATTCAAACAAGCAACATAAAATTGATTAAGATTGGCATGATCTGTAGGAGCAGATGAACCATTATGTCTAGGAAACCTCTAGGTTCATGACTTCATATGTACCATTTTCAGGTCGAATTGGACACCCTTCAAATCAGTATAAAACAAAATAAAAAGTAGAAATGCAAAGAAGTGAAGAGAAGTAAGGAAAGATGTAAATGCTTAAATCATCTTCTTAACTAGCCGAAGATTTTTGAAATCAAAGCAAACTCTTCCAAATTTAAATGAACTTCCGCTATTAGGTTGTCCCATAAGTCTTCGCCGTATTTTCAACGATTCACTGCAGATTTCGCCGGCGGTCTCTTGCATAGCGCTGCATAGCTTTCGAAGGAGAATGATTTGCTCTATCAGAACATGTATTGCATTTCTTTTTTCGTCATGAGTTTTGTCAATTTTTAGGTCGTTGAAGTGAAGAGTGAAAAAGTGGAAAAGTAGCCATTTGCGCACTTGTTCTCTCCGCTTAGGTTTGTAATTTTTGCGCAGTTTTTTACAACATTTGGAAGACAATGTTCTTTACTACAAGAATATGTGTTAGTGCTATTTGCTCACTTGGCCTTTATTTATTTTTGGGTCATCAAATCGGGACGTCCGAAGGAGGATGGTTGTTTTTGCCGACAGCTCCTGCTCTGTGGTTGGACTTTTTGGGTAGGTGTTATATGCCGTTCGAAAGAGAATGTCTTGCTCTATAAGAATATGTGTCGCGTTTATTGATTCCTATTGAATATCAACAAAATGCCAAAAAGAGAAAAATCGTGTTCACCAACAACTCCTTCTCCTTCTCCAGTTGTTGATATTCGACATAAATCAGCGTGAGCCAATAAACGCGACTCAAATTCTTACTAAGCAAAACATCCTCTTCCAAACGACATATAACACCAAGCAAAAAAGTCCAACCACAGAACCGGAGTTTTGGGAAAAATTTAGACGGAAAAGTCGGTCGTCCCAATTTGATGACCTAAATATCAATAAAGGACAAATTAGCAAATAACACTAACACATATTCTTGTAGTGCAGAACATTGTCTTCCAAGTGCTATAAAAAACTGCGCAAAAAATTACAAACCTAAGCGGAGAGAACAAGTGCTCAAATGGCTACTTTTTCACTTTTCACTTTTCACTTCAACGACCTAAAAATTGACAAAATTCACGATGAAAAAAGAAATGCAATACAATGTTCTGATAGAGCAAATCATTCTCTTTCGAAAGCTATGCAGCGCTATGCAAGAGACCGCCGGCGGAATCTGCAGTGAATCGTTGAAAAAAAACGGCGGGGACTTATGGGACAACCTAATACATTAAACTAGAGACGCTACAAAAAGGTTAGAATAATTTTTTGCTCAAGGAAAATTTTATTATAACTTTCTTCGAAGTCTTAAATAACCTACCCAATAAGTGAACACATTATTTGAAATTTTTACAAAATTGTTTTTTTTAGGAAAAATATTGGTTTAAAGCTTGTTTTAAAGAGCAGGAGGGCGGCCGTTTGCGCCATGCCCTGCCCTTGCCCTGTCAAGTTTCGGCGAACTTTTTGAGAGCATAGCGCGATCTGATGTTTTAATACGCTTGCTTCTTTGTTGCGCTTTAAGCCAAATTTTGATTTGTTATTTTTCTCTAAAAATGAAAATTTTATAAAATTATTACGCTTATTGGGAATAGTAAAGTAAAAAATCAAAGAAAGTTCGCCCATTGTTCATTGTTTAAGGAACACAACTTATGCAATGAATAAATAAATAAATAACAAAATTCGGGCCGCTCAACTATAATAAAAAGTTTCTAGGCAAGCTACACCAAATTTCCCTTGAACAAGAAATTATTCTAGCTGTCTTACTGAGTCTATAGTTTAAACTAGCTGAAAGCCGTTTCGATCTGGAAGAATTCGCTTTGATTTGAAGTCTTAGGCCCCGCCTATACTTCGTCGCGGCGCGACGTGACGCCACGTATAGTGGCCATATTGATTGTGCGCCGCGATCGATCAATTTGGCCTCATTACGTGGCCGTCGCATCGCGCCGCGACGAAGTATAAACGGGACCTTAGGCTTAGGCTTAGAAGAGTGTCCAATTTGATTTGAAAAAAGTTGAAAGTTCAAAGTGAAAATGGTATACCACTCACAATTTGAAGGCGCTGAATTTCACTGTAACCGAAATTGAATGTTTGTGGAAAACTGCGTTCAAGAGAGGAATCACTCTGGCGGAGATAGATTTGGATCTAGCTCGTTCTTCTGAAAGGTACAAGGTAAAAGAATTCTGCAGCCTCAAGAGCAATCTTACTAGTAAGAATCTTAGAAGACCTAATAAGGTCACTTGTCGTCCTTCTACCTGCTGAAGAAGACCTAGGAAAAAGCGGCTCAGAATTGATGGTAGGAAAGCGCAAACGAAGGAAAGGACGAAGGCAAATATCTTGAGGAATTCAAAGGCCGCCACTTCGAATGTCACGGACGATCGAGGTCTCGCCGACGAGTGAATGGCAAACAGAAGAAGTCTTGCTGCGTTCGAGACGTCAAACAACACAAGGACCCGCGCGAGTCAAGTCGGCAGTGTGTTCGCCATGTCAGACGGACAGAGCGCGTTGTGTTCCTCACCGAAGTGGACAGCACCAAGTGGTCATCATCGGCACCCGGTTGCCATGGGTAACACGGGGCGTGTCGCCGTAAAAAGCACACTCACAAAGCACTCCACTCACCGAATGTATTCACGCGACATTGTCCCTCCCGTGGCGACGATCGATGCGACAGCGAAAAGCAGCTGCAGTTGCTCTGCTCTGTTCTGTTGTCTATCTGGGCGTTTTGTTTGCTTAAACGATGCGTCATCCCATAATGGTCACGATTGGGCTGGCCGAATTGGGAACAGACCGCTAAAATGCCGCGGTGGGTCTTATCAGGGCCCGGATGCTGCAGAAGTGCACGTCCACTAGAAGAACGGCGTAATGATCTCAGCGCCTCGTGAGAATGGCATGGATTCCAAGGCATTTTGTAGGCCACACCTGAGCGTAAATCTCGAGTGATTAGCTGAGAGGGACGAAGCGGAACACTGGCGAAAGTCCAGGCTGCGCAGGTCAGAATTCAAGGGTTCGACTACGCGCCCAGACCAATCAAGCTCAGCAGCGCTTCGTCTTCGAAGACCTGCCTGGTAAAGACGACACGTTAAAGCCTACATCACCTACATACTCCGGTCTACATGGTAGTCATCAGTTGATCGCCGACGTGCTCGAACAGGCGTTGCATTCATCCTCATTGCGTGCCAAAATGACCCAGAGGGTCCTGTTCGCTCGAGGGACACCAGGATTCACTCAGAGCATTCACGGAAAAAGTCCGACCAACGCTTTGGTTGGCATACTGGTGTTCTTCTTACATCTCCACTCGATTCGGCTTTCGTCCAGCGAGTGTCAGCGAAACGCATTACATAGCTGGCCCACCTAATTTTCGACTACTTGACCTACGCAACAACGCCTCTGATCTCTAAACGTAAATGGATCTAAGAACTCCAGATATCTTCTCTTGTAGCGTGAACCGTTACAGGCTAGATTTATAGCTCGGCTGTCGTGGCATAATCGAAGGTGCCATTATCGATTAAGCAGCGCATACGATCGATATAGGAAACTTTCACAACGCCGCGCCGCTCCACGAGCAGACTATAAATCCTACTCTGGGCATCACTCTCCCGATTATTGGCCGACGCGACAGCATCTCTAATTTCAAGGTTTTCGGAATTTTTAAACCGGACATCGTAAGAACGTTGTCGTCGAAAATTAAGTGGGCCAGTTAAGTAAGGTGCTCCGCTACGCACTCAGAATGGGGGTCGCTGGATTAATGTAGAAGAAGTTCATTTTGATTATGAAGAGTTCGCTTTGATTTCAAAAGTCTTCTACCTGGTTACTATGCTATACTTGCGCCGCCACGCGGCGCAGCGCGATGGTCGCCATAGATATCGATTTTTGGCGTCGCCTGGTCGATATCTATTCCGACTATGGTGCGGCGCCGCGCAGAGGCGCAACTATAAACCAGGGCTTAGTTAGCTTAGAGGAGTGTCCAACTTGGTTTCAAAAGTGCAGAGTTCGACGCGAAAAAGTTAGAAAATAATGAAAATAAAGTATGAAAATGGGAGTGAAAATATGTTATAATTCTTCGTAGAGATGAAACCATGCCAATTTTTGTCATTTGCTCAGCTTTATATGAACCTATTACCAAGTAGAAGTCGTAGAAAAATCTTAAAAATTGTAGTGATTCCATAGTCATACCTTTTGTAGGATGCAAGACATCTATGGGCGTTATTTACACCTTCACCTCTTAATTAACTGGCAGCAAATAGGAGATTATATGGAATAGCTAAGTCTATAAGCGATTGAGAATAAGTGGTGATAGTAGCTTAAGCTCACTATTTATACGTCTTCCGGCAGTAGTGTTGGTGAGGAAGCTGAGATATGATGATGCCAAACTAGGAGTGGCATAAGAAACGAGAGATACGCAGCGGGCGAGAATTCCTATGCTTGTCGTGGGAACCAGGCAACATAAAAGGAACTCATACAAAAAGGACCAGGAAGCTGGAATCCAAACATTTGATCAATGTTCTGACTTCAGACTACTGATAAGTGTTACCTTGGAATTCTCATAAATGTCGATTTTGAATTCAAACCACACCTTGTAGTTCGAAAAGCATTTGGTGTTTAGCAATCCGGAAATGTTTGTCAAATTATATTTACAAGGCGAAGGCGCGTAATAACGCAGTCGGATATGGCGCCTGCTGTTGCGCGTGGCCCATTTCAGGTTCTCTGTTCAGGATTCCCGTCCAGGCCGACCAACCCTTCCATCCTTCCGGGGACAGTGAATTGGTGCCAGACTTCTCTGAGAAGGGCAAAACACTGATTTTTCCATTGGCCACCGAAAGTCAATCAAGGTATAGGCCAAAGACGCACTCAAAATGCTTCCTCGATATCTCGTAGAAGTAGAGTGCGTGGCGCATCCCGAAAATTGATTGATAAATGCCGTCTTTGATCTTTTCTATCCTTTGTCATGTCCTGTTTCACCGCTAAGTCCTGTACAGAATGTAGAGAATAAATCTTACTGAAGAATACTAATAAGAAATTGAGTCAATAGAGTTCCTTATGATGGCTTTATGTTCTTTAAATTCAGCTTTATTCGTTTCAACTCTTCTTGAAATGGGCGCGTATAGCGCAGTTGGAGAAGGTGCCGGCGGTCACATACTCACGATACCAGGCTCTTGTGTCGGATTTCCCGCCCAGGCCAAACAAGCCTTCCGAGGTCGGTGAATTGGTACACCAGACTTGCCTAGGACCAAGGATAAACCGCTGACTTCTTCATCGGCAATCCACTAGAATGCATGGCGCATCCCAAGGGGGGAACGTGGTTGGTCCTTTATCCTTTATTCTTTACCCTTGTTGAAATGTAGTCGAATACGGGTACCGCCTTCGTTCACCTTACCGTAATAGCTCGACTCGATCGATGTCGGCAATGGGAATGCGTATTTGACCAGTCGAACAAGCCTGTGCTCTCCAGACCACAATGGTACCGTTTAACAACCTCCGAGTGATGCAAGTCCTGGTTGGCATGGGCGGGAATCCGAACCAGGAATCTTGGGTCGGCTGCACATGACAGCCTCGTCCGACTGCGCTACCACACGCCCAACTGAGTATTCACGTGTAAAAAATTAACACGTAAACATGTGTTCATTATTTATTTATATAGTAGTATGATTATTTTCGTCTAGAATACTTCTTGCCCAGCTGATTCCAATCAGCTTGAAAAGAACTGGACAACTTGATTGGCGTATAAAATGGTAAAAATGTCACCTATTTGACCAGCAACTAAAGTGGATTAATCAAATAAAATATTAATATCTTTTAAATATTCAAATCAATTAATCAATTTCTTTAAATCAATATATTTCTCAAATCTATTATATCATTATTTCTTGTTCACCACGTTCTCTTTTTGAGATAACAGCTCTTGTTCATCAGGTTCTCCTTTTGAGATGACGTTTTTTGTTGACATTTCTTTTGGCATCATGCGTTAATGGCATAGCACGAGAATTTATGTCTAGTTGAGTTGTTTACCCTTTTTAGCTGTTTCAGCTCCGTTATTTTTCTGCTAGTTTGCAATGCGAAGTCCTTGTCTACTCCTTAAATAAATAAATAAAAATCAATAAATAAATGAAAAACGACCTTCAATTAAAAGCGCAATACAAACTAGAATGAGTAGGTATTACAAAAATAGTAAAGCCAGTCCCAACTAAAATATCGACAAAAAAGAATGACGTAATCGATTGGTTGCAAGTAATCGAACGCTGCTTGTCGTTCAAGGTGATTCAGGCAATCTGACCAAGGACAGCACGACGTCTTTGAATCGACGGAGAGGACGGCCGGTGCCTAGAAGACGTTACTAGGGAGGTGGGGCACGAACCAGGACTGAATGGAGGCCGACGTCGTGAACATTGCCGTGCTCCACTTTATTTCTATTGATTGAAGCTAATGTTCGTTCCATTTGTCCATATTATGGAAGACGACGTGGAAAAATTGGGCATAAACAAGGAATGGAGGCCATTTTTCGACATTTGCATTGAATGGAGTCGAAGGAGGTCGGAAGAATCTCGCACAATGCAGGCAACAGGCTCCGCCTCCAAACTAGTGAGGGGTTGAGAAGCTTCTTAAAGTGGCCTAGTCCTCCAGTAGTATGCATCATTATCAAAAAAGTGGAGGTAAACTGAGGCCGCACACTGGTGAACACGTTCGATATAACGTTTTGTTGTCACGTGGGCTGTTGCCGCTTAGACCTCAAACTTGGGTAATTAAACCTCCACTATGCTTAAGATAAAATACTCCAACTTATACATGCTACATTAAGGTTAAAGCATGTAAAGCAAAATACCTATGTATGAAACAGAGTCCAATATTATTCTCACTAGAGCTACAACGATCTGTCAAGCTAAATGAAATGGAAGGTCTGTATCCGTGGTACATAGAGAGCAAAGAAACGTCGACGAGACAGTGAATGCTATTTAATGTTTAGTAGTCACTTTTATACCGTTGAAAAGCTTCCACAATTCATCTATAATAAGCAGTCCCCAGAACAAATTACAAAGAATATCAAGCTGTAATTCGCTCAGTAGTAGCGCAGCCCGAGAAGGCGCTGTCGGCTTCGAAGATCTTGGTTCGGTCAACCAAACCATACATACCTTCTGGGTCGGTGAATTTCTGCTAAAGTTTTCTACAAGGGCTAATACATCGGTTGTCTTCGGCAATTCAAAGTATGTGCAAAGTATGCATTTAAATGGCCTCCGTGATATCAATCCCTTTGTAGAATGCGTGGCTCATCCTAGAAGGTTACCATTGGTACAGCACAAATTGCCTAACGAAGTAAAACCTGAGCTAAACTTTATCCCGTAATTATATGAAAAGTCGGTTTTCATATTTTCGTCGAATTTTTCTCATTCCACTTGTTTAGTAATTTATCATTATTAGTTTTATGTTGCTATTTTTATGTTGTATCAGAAGGATGAAGCCAGGCACTGCTCCCGGACCGGTGGGCATTTCTGCTGACCTCTTTCGTGCGGGTGGCAGTGCCGTCTGCTCACTTCTTGCCAAGCACTTCAACCACTACCTTCGACTTGGTAGGATTACGGACTCATGGAAGGAGTCGAAAACAGTTTTAATCTTCAAAAAAGGTCTTCAGGAGGATATCAACAACTATCGACCCATCGGTCTTCTCTCGGTTGTGTACAAGATCTTCACCAAGATACTGCTTAACCGCATGGAGCGTTGCTTGGATGAATATCAGCCAGTGGAGCAAGCAGGGTTTCGCAAGGATTTCTCCTGCATGGACCATATTCAGACTGTCTCACAGCTCATCGAGAGGAGCCGCGAATACCACCTCCCACTTGTCCTTGTCTTCGTGGATTATCGGAAAGCGTTCGACTCTGTGGAAATCAACGCCATTCTGAACGCACTTGTACACGCTGGTATACCATCGCCCTACATCCGACTTCTCGACGAATGTTTCTCGAACACATCGACTACCATCCAGCTGTTCGATCGAAAGCTTAAGATTCGTATCGGGAAAGGAGTACGGCAGGGAGACACGATTTCTCCCAAGCTATTCACAGCGGCACTCCAGGATGCCATGAAAGAATTGAACTGGGACGATAAAGGCTACCTTGTCGACGGTAAACGGATCAGCAACCTTCGCTTCGCCGACGATATTGTTCTGATCTCTACCAGCACGGCAGAAGTCGAGGAGATGCTGAACGAGCTCAATGTGGCAGGTATGAAGATTGGATTGGACATGAATATGTCCAAAACGCAATTTATGGTCAACCAGCGGTGTGACACGGGACTCGTAAGGTTAAATGGAGTCGCTCTACAACAGGTCGACTCCTACGTCCATCTGGGAAGAGAGCTGAACATGGATAACGACCTCGCTCCTGAAATCGCTCGCAGGAGACGCGCAGCATGGGCAGCCTTCAGTTCGATTCGCGAAGTCACCGATCAGGTCAAGGATCCCGGCCTCAGGGCCTCGATATTCAACGCCTCTGTACTGCCTGCGATGTGTTACGCGACGGAAACCTGGCCCGACAACAAGACAATCGCCAGAGCGATGCAAACTACGCATCGTGCACTGGAGAGATGCCTTCTGAGGACGAGCCTTCGTCAGCAATGGCAAGAAGGCCTACGAAGCTCGGAGCTACGGGAGAAGTCGCAATAGCAGACCCGCTGCAGTACATGCAGAAGTCCAAATATCGCCGGGCCGGACACCAGCTTCGACGAAAGGACGATAGATGGAGTCTCCGTGTCACAGAATGGCTCCCGAGAGACCATAAAAGACCACCGGGACGACCGCCAACGCGATGGGCAGACTCATTCTCAAGATCTTTCAGAGAGCGGATCTGCCTCACTGGATGCAAGCAGCCAGAGATCGAGCGGTCTGGATGAGCTGTGGTCCCCGCTGAGAAGACCTCCAGACGACAAAAGAACCATTAAAGTATCAAAGTAAGTAAGCATTTTTATGTTTTCTAATGATAGCTTCTATTGCCTGCTATTGGGCAAACTATCATAAATAATAAATGAATAAATATAGAGGGAGTCTCGACGGGGTATAGCAGTGATGTGAGGGGAACGAAGGAGCAGGAAAGCCAATTTTAGTTGGAAGGGAAGCATTCAGCACCAGAGAGGTGGAATGAGGTTCAGACGACAGGGCATGGCTCATTTTTGCATGTCGATGACATCAGTGCTACTCAGCCAGAACTTCGATGCATTTCAAGGTGTTGCAGGGGCCAAGAGGGGATGCCAGCAAACTCCGATGCAGTCTTTAGAAATACGGAACTTGAAGTGGGAACGGGATTTCAGTGAGAGCGGTTCCGCCAGAGGAAACCCAGCCGGCTTACCGATGAAGAACCACGCCGAAGAGGGTAAGAAAGGCTCGCGGTCGATCAATCTTCGCCTGGAAAAACTACCCGGTGACACTGCCTTTCTGACCGTGTAGCGGTGAAGAGTCGCTGTACAGAAGCATAAAGTTGTTTTCCTAAACCTCCAGGAATAGGAGGCGGATGAGAAGTTGATTTCTTAAAAATTGTTTTGTTGATGCTGCTTGCACCAGATGTCGGTCTTGAGACTCTCACAAAACCTTTAAATTCTTGCTGATTCACACGTACATCACAGGAATCCTCTTCTTTCTAAATTACTTTCCCAATTTGGCTAATGCTACAAGAAGCCACATGAATGCCTTCGTTTGTGGGATGCGCCACGCATTCGACTTCCACAGGATGCCTTGGGTGCAGTATGAAGGAGTGTCTGGCATATATAAAGCTTCTAAAAGGATTAAAGATACAAGATAAGAAGCAGCATTAATCAATTCTTTTGGAACGCGCCATGAGTTGTACTTCTAATGCCATAGGGGCAATTTGAATGCGTATTTGGCGTATACAATGAATTGCGATGGCCAGCCGATGAACGCGTCACTGTTTTGCACTTTCCATGGAAATCATCACCAGCCTACCAACTCCACAGGAATGAAAAGCTTGGTCAGACCGGGTGGGATCAAACCTTGGACCGATCTGAGCTGCGCTCGAGAGACGGCGGCTCTCCCAACTGCGCCATCACGTGCCCAAATATCTCTGCTAGTCGATCACGAGTTTACTTTCTGGATAAGGTTTAAAAAAGGGAGGTGCTTAACTAGCATCGGTTTCTTCTGTAAGGCGCTATGCATTGCTCTCGTTTGTGCTAAATCTGGGGTGTTTTAAATAAATTTTTTTCAGAACTCGATGCTAACTTCCAACGGCGACAGTTCCAACTGGACCTCTCCGAAACCACCCTTCCAAAGTTCTTCGATTCTTGTGGTCTAGAGTATTAATATAGAGGGATATGCGTCTCACAGGAGTAGTGGGAGAGCCGTGCTGAATCGAACGGATTTGATTTTGATGATCAAGATTGTCTCCAAGCAGAGTTATGACGTTTTGAACAACGACGTCCTTTTCGGCAACTAATTTTGCAACAACCTAATAGTTAATAGTCCAGCCTAGAGAGTTGACTGCCGTAGGCGCGAACCGAACTTCGAATCGATTCCGGGGTGCGTGATAGTAGCGGTGTTTCCTAGCGACTGGTCCATAAGCGCTGCCACTTCAGTTGCTGCTTCTGAAGTCAGTCTATGGCATGTTCCTTGCTACTGATGTCGATCCTCAACTCGGTCTCTGATTTGCGCACGAGCTACGTCGATAATCGACCGATATTGATTAATTGCTATTAGTTAACATTCGCGATAATTGAAATGAAGACTAACAACCGGGATCAAGGACTTCTATGGATAAACATCGATAGCTCGATGGTTACGGCCTTCATATTAGAGGATTTGATTCTGGATCACTACTTCAATCCTGCTGAAATTGAAGTCCGAGTTTCAGCTGGCAGCGGTATCACTCTTTAGAGTTAAAACGAACCAGCACGTAGGCGTTGGCGCTAGCCAACGGAAGTCGGGTAGTTCTCTCTGGGGACGTAGACGTCGAGAATACATGATTGAAGGGAGCGTCTTTCTTAGAGAGTTCTTCTTCTTGAAAATCGAAAACTCTAAGGACGAGAAGGAAGGAACAAGTCTGGTCAGAGTGCGAAGTGGTGCACAGTGCTGATGTATTCGCCGTGCATAACTGTGCGACGTGCCACGGAATCAGGAAATGCCTTCTTCGGCGCAATTACATCCTACCACAAACAGCGATCGCCGTTCGAAAAGACCAGTGGACTGGTTGGAACCAGATTCCAGAGCTCGGATCATTCTGTGTTCCTCTGGAAGCTTAATAGCTGAAGATGTGAAGACGGCTTACAGCTGTTCAAATCCAACATTATTTATTTATTCGTAACGTGTAGCGCAGTCTGAAGAGGTGCCGGCTGTCGCGTACGCCCGATGCGAGGTTCCTGGTTCGGATCTCCCGCCCACGGGAACCAAGCCTTCCATACCTGCGGAATCGGTGAGTTGGTATCAGACTTGTCTAGGAAGGGCAAAACACTGACTTCTCCACCGGTTGGCTGCCACAAGTTATTGCATGGCCAAATACGCATCCAAATCACCTCCACAACATTCCGTTAGACATAGAATGCGTGGCGCATTCCTAAGTGGATTCAGTAACGCTGTCCATTATCCTTTATCCTAACGCAGAACAAAGGTTCAAAGAGAACGAGAACAACACAGTCACAACCAAGAACTGAAGCATAAGAAATGATTAAAAAATAGAAGAATAAAGCTAGGATTACAACACGGGATTAAAAACTCAACACACCTCTTCGAAATTTTAAAAAATTTAAAAAATTTACTGACCCTCCCCTTGAAAAATTCTTCACTAAATATTTCATTGAGCGAAGGAACTATTCTTTAAAAAAAAGAATTTGGCCTTAACATGTCTCCTAGAAAGCAGAGCTCCAATTTCGATACGGGAACCTCTGTTTCTGGAATTAGCAACCGAGTAGAGACAGCAGGGACAATGTGAGGCTCTTCCAGTGAGAATTTTAAAGGCCATAACCATGTATATCTTTGCATTAATACCAGATGTTCAACAACCTAGCCAAAGTCGAGGAAAACCCCCTTTTTTGTGAAAATTGCGCAACATGCAACGAAAGAAAGAAAACGGAAAAAACAACCTTAAAACAGACAAAACAATAACCAAACAAAAACTGAATTGAAGAGGAAAGAATATGCACAAGAAAAGCAGCAACAAGGTTAAGACAAGCTCGCCAACAGCTGGCAGCTTCATAGTGCTATCCAATAACCTACTGGATGAGCTTAATTTAGCTGGAAGAGCCATTCGGATGCTGAGCTTGGCAAAAAAAAATAACGTCACACGTCCTATCCTAACCCGAGGAAGTACCAGTTTGAGAATACTATCTCTACTGGTGGAATTGGAAAAAGTAACCCAGATCTGGGCGCGTGTAGCGCAGTCAGAGGAGGCGCCGGCTGCCGTGTGCACTCGATACCAGGTTCCTGGTTCGGATTTCCCGCCCAGGCCAACCAAGCCTTCCATCCCTCCGGGGTCGGTAAATTGGTACCAGACTTGTCTGGGAAGCATAGAGCGCTGACTTATTCATCGGCTGGCCACCGCAAGTCATTGTATGGCCAAATACGCATTCAAATCGCCTCCACGACATCCCGTAGACGCAGAATGCGTGGCGCATCCCAAAAGGGATTGAGTAACGCCGTCCTTTATCCTTCTTATCCTTTTAACCCAGATCTAAGGCCAGTAAGCCCATAAAGGACCTTATTGACCTTCATAGGCTTACGGGCCTCATTATTTTGTGAAAGCTTCGTCCTCTGCTACTTAATGTTCTTGCTTTTTCTGCACTACCCGCCAACCGTCCTAGTCATCAGTTTCAGTGTAAAACTGCTTTAAACTTTTTCCACCTTGAGAGAGAAGTGGTTCCCTTTTCTTTTTTATAGCTTCTTACATTCACTACAGTAGAAAACTGGTTCCACTCCCACGTATTTACCGCTTTACGTCAAATTAGTTTCAAATCAAGTTCGACACTCATCTAAACAAGCCTAGGACTTTCGAAATTAAAGTGAACTCTTCCAAATTGAATGAGCTTTTCTACATTAAACCTGAAACTCTACAAAAAGGTTGGAGTAATGGTGCATGTCGCGAAGGTGAGCAGCATGGTAGGTGGGAGCGCGTCAGCCAATAATAACCAAGCGGAACACAGACCGAGACCATGCCAGCCGATCAGAGTACCGACTGTACCTACTTCGTTGAATGTCACGCCCATTCAATGCGGTCTAATTGGATGGGGCGTTCTCATCTCCCAATGCTGCCCGTCTTCGCGACATGTACCACAAAAATTATTCTAACCATCTTATTGAGTCTGCGATTTAACCTGCATGAAGGTGATTTCGATTTGGAAAAGTTCGCCTTAATTTCAATAATTTTAAAGCTAGCTTAGAAGAGTGTCTAATTTGAAAAAATTGCATAAAACGGATTAGAAAAGTACGAGATGGCACCGAAAGTTTCCGCCATTTTATTGCTTAAAATGTTGCCACATTTGTTCGTTGTTATACTTCAGAACTTCATAGAGCTGTTGATTCTGTAACACAGCGAAAAACACTTTTAAAGCATACGAAATAGGAAGAAAAATCTTGTAAAAATTACACGCGCTTTGTTGAGGAGTGAAAATCCCGAAAGCAAAAAGCATTTTTCATATCGAAGTCGCTTAAAAATTGATGTGCCACGTCGCGGAAGCATAAAACCTCCTTAGGAATGGCATTATACACAAACTCAGATCAATTTCAGTCGAACGGAGAGCTGCAAAAAAACAAATATGAACAGATTGATGAGCTTGTGCCATCCTGGAAATTGCAGAAGAAATAGCTTCTCATAGAAGATCAGTGTGGTGTCGCTTTTGTAAAACAGTTAATTTTCAATTCATCCTTCGTTGCCAAGAAGATTGCATGAATCGCCCCCCCCCCACTCACTAAGGTAGATCCGCAAACTCATATCTCCTGGTAAATAATTCTTATTGAAGCTGCATTGGATTGATTTTTCAATAATAATTAGGTTTTCCGATACATGTCGCAATGACGCACCGCGGGGTGCGGGAACGCGCCGTTGCCCATCTCGGCAGCCAATCAGGCACCAGCACAGCCACGCAGGCAGGGCACATTATTGGCTGCCGCGACAACCGTTGGGGCAACAGCGCGTTCCCGCACCACCGCGGCGCATCTTCGCCACATGTGCCGAGTTTTTCTCCCTACTACGGTTAAGTGTTGTCGTTCCGTATTCAACTATTGATTGGTCTCACGTAGATTTTATCAGGTTTGACGAGCAAAAATTGAATTAATGAAAATAATTTAAAAATATTTTTGAACTGTATTCATCGGGTTATTTGCTACGTCAATTATCAATTTTTTCTTTATTTCTATAAATCTGTTTTGATGACGTTTCTGGTACTTGACTTGCTTTATGACTATCATTGTGGGCAAAAAATGAAATAAACAAATCTAGACCTGATTGATTTTTAAAGCAAATAGGAAGACTTTTAAGAGGCAAGATATGGAACAGAAAAGACTGATTTACAATGGTCATCTCCACGAAACTCAGAAGCACTGAAGCATACAGTCGATTGGATTGAGAAGCCTGAATGCACTGATGCAGGAGAGAAATTCATCAAGCGACAACGGCCGAAACACGACGGAGTCACGGCGGCGGCGACGACGACGTGCGTGGAAATGCGGTCAGCGCTGGAAGTGAACGAGGACACCGGACCGTCGACGAGGATCCGACGACCAGCGCAGGCTGGAAAACCGTCGTCGTCGTCGTCGTCCGTCCTTCAGCGCGCCCTTGGAACACACACACACACGCACACCGGTTTGCAGCCAGACGACCATTGAAGATCGTCGTTGGGAGCGACTCGCGTCAAATGCCTTCGGCGAAAAAACTCGCAGTTTAACGATGCACAGTAACCTACATCATGTGGAACAAATGACTGCAGGGAAGGTTTTGAAGGGAGTCGATTCCCCGAACTCTTTGAATGTTCGACTCCTGACCAGGCCAACTAAATAATTGTATTAGGTTGGTGCATAAGCTCTCGGACATTTGGGGCATGAAATATTTCTTATCACAGCATACGAACAACAATATCAAATCATTTGAAGTAACCACCCTTTACATCAACTGTCTTTCGCCAACGTGCTGGTAAGTCATGGATGCCTTTTCTCCAAAACGTGGCCGGTTGTGATTCGAAAAATGTGAGCAGTGCCTCCTTGACATTCTCTCGGTTCCTGAATCGCTGGCCGTCCAAATAGCGTTGAAGGCTTGAAAACAAATGACAATCAGAAGGAGCGAGAACTGGTGAGTAAGGTGGATGTGGAAGAACGGTCCATCCGTAGTCCGCCAACTCAGCCGCCGTCGCTCTAGCTATATGCGGTCTAGCGTTGTCGTGTCGAAAATACACCTTCACTTGCTCTCCTCGTGTGGTTTGAAGATGGACGCTCAACTTCCTCAGTTGGTTGACGCGAACCTCTGCCGTCAGTGCTATCCCTTCGTCCAGCAGCTCCCAGTATTCTACACCAAGAACGCTCCACCAAATGCATAGCATCACCTTTTTCCCGTGAAGGTCGGGTTTCGGAACGTCCTCTGCCTCTCCATTTGCGTCAACCCACTGTGCACGCCGGTGACAATTAGAGTAGAGTATCCACTTCTTATCCCCGGTGACAAGGTTGTCCAGCCATCCGTGGGTACGTCTGAGGGTAAGGAGAGACAGAGCGACATCGGCTCTGCGATCCATGTCATGTGGTGTCAAGTCGTGAGGTACCCAGCGACCCAATTTTCGCACCCTGCCAATCGACTTCAATCCTCGAACGACTGTTGAGTGACTAACACCAAGAGTGCTTGATAGTTCGCGAGTGGTTTGGTATGGGTCCGCTTCCACTCTAATTCGGAGGCCATCCAAATCCAGTGTCATCGGGCGCCCTTCTCGTTCATTATCTTCAACGGAGAGTTCACCAACTGCAAACTTCGAGAACCACTGGTACACAGTGCTTCGAGCAGGAGCCCTCTCGTTGTAAACATCCTTCAGGTGACGATACGACTCGTTGGCATTGAGGCCAGATTGATGCGGGAATAACATGACGTGCCGAATATGCGTCTCAGTTGGGATGAATTGCTTAGCCATAATAGCTGACGTTAACAACGCAGAAGTAAATGTTGGGAACAGTTTCGATCGACCATTTACGCGTTGATACATTGTATGAGAAATTTGGCGGGAAAATGCGCTTTCAATTCAGGAGGGATCAAATGTCCGAGAACGTATGCACCAACCTAATAAGTCTTCACTTCCATTGTCCGGAGCTTGGCGACGAAACACGCCCTCAAACTGCAGTACTATATCAGGTAAAAGTGGAGTGCATGGCGCACTCCATAGAGAGATAGAGAGACATGGAGGCCGGGATTTAATGCCCGATTGCTTACCGAAAACAGCTCTTTTCCGGTCTGGGCGAGGACGCTTCCGGCATTCGAACGTCGAGTACCACGGCAGCGTTCGAAAGTCTTGGAACTTGGAAATCCAACGTCTCCAAGTTGGGTCAGGATTCGATAAGAAACTTACAAGGTATCGTTTCTTTAAAACGTCTGCGACGGTGATGAGCATAGGAATTGGGCAGACAAAATGTTGGAAATCGGAAAATTATGAGCGGCTACAAAATCCCGCTTCAAATCGATATTTTCTCTTCCTCTTCTGTGTAGACTGAAGCCTTTTTTACCAACATTTAGCAAGAGGATTTCCTTATTTTAAAAAATGTGAGAAAATGCAGAAGGCTCATAGAAAACATGCTTTCGTTTCCAGACATGGAGTGGAAAAACAAACGACTTCTCCTCAGCGGACACGACAGATTGCGAGCTAATTGCCATGGAGACACAATTATCCCCTGCGATAGCATGGGACACCGTTGACGACTGTACGGGCACCGTTCAAAGAAATTCTTTGTCCTTAACCAGTCCATAAAAACTGTCTGGACAGGTTTTGGGGTGAAAAGCATCATGCTTCGTTGACGCTAGGAAAGCCTTCGAATTCGGGTAACGCCAACTCGTTACAATCAGATACGTGCATCGTATCAGGCAGTTCAGTAATTCCTGTCCGAAAATCTTCAAAATTCTATAAATCTCCTTAGAAGTGTTATAATATCAGGCAAGTGTAAAAACCTTCTAGAAGGTTCTTCAGAGTTCCACGCTAGGGATATATAGGGCGCAGTCGCCGCGTCTAGCTACCAGTACAAGCTAAAATGGATCAAGGTCGAATTCGTACGTTCGTGTACTACGAGTGTCGTCCGCATCGCAAGGAGTTTCTCGAGGACCTGGTCACTGGGGATGAGAGCTGGGTCCTCTACGACAACGTCGCTCGCCGTGCCGTCTGGATCCCGCGCGGAGAAGAGCCGCCGACGCCGAAAGCCGACCTGCACCCGCTGAAGATCATGCTCTGCTGCTGGTGGGACGCCAAGGGCATGCTGTACTTCGAGCTGCTCCCGCAAGGCAGGACGGTCACCGCCTCCATCTACACCGATCAGCTCGAGAAACTGGCCGCCGCCATCCGAGAAAAGCGTCCCCGACGGGCCTCAGTCCATCTGCTGCACGACAATGCGCGCCCCACGTGGCGAAGGAGACCCAGCAGAAGTTGGCGACGCTCGGCTGGGAGACGGTTGCCCATCCGCCGTATTCCCCGGACCTCGCCCCCTCTGACTACCACTTGTTCCGCCCGCTGAAGCACCATTTGGCCGGAAGAAAATTCACCAACTACTACAACCTCAAATCCGACATCGCGGACTTCTTCGAGTCGCAGCTCCCGGAGTTCTGGGCGAAGGGCATCGGCCACCTGCCCAATCGATGGGCCACTGTTGTGGATAACTGTGGTGATTATATTGTTGATTAGACTTGCTTTTCAATAAAGTTGAAAAAATTAAAAATGGTGAAATTTTCGGACAAGAATTATTGGACAGCCTGGTAGTAGTGAAGAGCTGTATTTCCTTGCTCCAGTGTCAAGGAGTCGTCTCGAAGTGTAGTTTTGTGCACCTGAGATTCATATAGACAGACTGCGGCGCAATACGAGAATGGTCCTATCCATGACCGAGGGATTGCCCCCGAAATCTGTCCATACTCGAGCGCTAGTGCTGTTGCTCCCGTCGATTTTGTCGCCGTTGTTGCTCTTGTAGCTTTTTCATACATTGCGCCGGCGGCGGAAGCGACGGAACCGACGGAAGCGAGTAAGCGATGGACGGAGAGTGGAGCACGAATTAGACTGATCGAATAGTCTTGCAACACTTTAACAACAACACTGCAACACTGCCTGTTACATTTGTCAAAGCTCTTACAGCATTGATCTTGTGTGGTGACGTCACAGTACATTCTCGAAGCTTCTTCAAGCATATAAGGCCTCGTCGAGCACGAATACAGCAACAATGACAACGAGAAGAAGCAGCATCCTACGACCTATCGTCTACTGCTAATTTCTGCAAGGCTATTCCGCAAGGACTGCAGCCTCCAACATCTGCGCTGCATTCAGGTGAGGAGGTCATTCACTATTCCACAGTGGCCCATTGGTATCAGCGCTTCAAGGCGGGAGATGTCTCTCTCGAAGATCGACCTCTTCCAGACGCCCCTCTGTTATGAAGGAAGACAGCTTGCGCGAAACCTTCAAGGTGAAGCCAAATCCAACCACTCACGAATTGGCGTCGACACTCGGATGTACGCAAAGCACCGTCGTGAGACAGCAGGAGATCCTTGGGTACCGCAACGTTTCGTCGTCGTAGGTGCCGCATGAGCTGCGGGACTCTGACAAGGCATGCCGAATCAGTGTTGCTGAGTGGCTGCTTCTTCGTCGCGCAGAAAGGACCCTCTGAAGGACATTGTTACTGGTGATGAAAGCTGGGTTCTTCATGTCAACCACATCCGCAAGAGCCAATGGCTCCCACGTGGAGAACCGGCTCCAAAACAAACCGAAACGTGGACACCACGAAAAGAAGGTTCTTCTGTGGGACTCAGAAGGCATGCCTTGCTGGGAGTTGCTGGATAGTGAGATCAGAGTCACTGCATCTGTCTACGCTACCCAGCTACAGAGCTTGGCCGACACCGTGCGCCAAAAACGTCCAGAACGGGAAAATGTCCATCTGCTGCACGACGACGCGCGTCCTCATTCCGCGAAAGTGAGTCACGAGAAAATCCAGAAGTTAGGCGGGAAGTTCTGCCACATTTGCCGTACTCTCCAGAACTCGCTCCTTCTGACCACCACCTGTTCAGAGCTCTGAAGCAGCATTTTCGCGGAAGAGAGTTCGATGATCGATGTCAACTGGAAATGGAGGTTTCTGAATTCTTTCCCTCACAGCCCAAGGAGCGCTTGCGGAAAGGAATTGAGAGGCCGCCTGAAAGATGGGGCAGGATCTTAGACTTGGATGGGGAATATATCGTGGGCTGAGTTTTTGTATTTTGTATTATATTGTATTGTATTGTAATGTTGTGCGAGTGTTGCAAGACTTCTCATTCAACCTAATAATTACACCATAGCGCACTGGTGCTGGAAGGAAATTCGCTTTCCCTCCTCCTGCCTGCATTCTAGCATCTCCTTGCCGCGGTCGGCTATATCGCAAACAGAACGCTGCGGCGGCAATAACTATGTGAATCACTATTGCCCGTTGCTGCCTCTGCGGCGCCGCTGCTCAAAATCTTGCCGCAAAAGTGTGCGGCGGCGGCACTTTTTGCGTCCCTGCTCTATGGTTAAGGATAGAGCCGCCGCTTTGCCGCAAAAGCGTATCGAGGGCTTCAGGCATAGTTCATACTTATGCAGTTATGTGGTGCGGCGAAATGACGGGTATAGCAATTGTTTTTTGCCCCTTTCGGCAGCAACTCGTACCTCTTGATGTGAACAAAAAAGAATGTCGTCAGTCTATGGCGCTGTATTTCATGGCCGCCTGATAGATATGCATAATATACCTGTGGTTAATGTGGTGAGTAAATTCATGATTTTACAAAACGTTGCAGGTTTGCTGTGTGTAAGGCCCCGTTTATACTTCCGACGCCAAGCGACGCGACGGCATGTATAGTGGCCGATCGATCGATCGATCGCGTCGCCCGATCAATGTGGCCACAGTAGGTGGCGTCGCTTCGCTAAGCGTCGATATATAAACATGGCATAATGGTTCAATCTCTAGACAAGCAGTGTGGTGGTTCAGTGGGTTTTGTTATACAAGTTCATTGCTACTAAATCTACAATATACGCGACGATAATGGGAAATGCTTAGACAGCACAAGCGATAACAGGTGAAACTACTACAACAGCACGGCGATATGAGTAAATAGTACGCAATAGAATAGATGAGTGGGTACAAGCGACGAAAGGGAATGATAGGGAGGAGGATGCCTAGAAGCCCAAAAGAGCGCGGAGCCTCATTGTAGGCCGCGACGTCGAGGAGAGCAAGAACTCGCCCTGCCTTCCAGAAGAAGTCGCGTGGGACGGACAGACTGCGACAAGCAGAACCTTCTGCTTGGAAGATTCCCATTGGAAAGTTGATCAACAAACCTCGTAAAAGTCTCAGAATGCATTTATTAAAACGATTTTTGTCAGCGCTTCTCAAAAACACAAGCGGAAATACCTTGCAGTGCCTCGAAAATCTCACATGCATAATATACCTGTGATTTATTTGGTGACTAAATTCATGATTTTACAAAACGTTATTGTGCAAGCATCTGACCGTATGATTAGGCAGCAATCCATTCGGATAGAAATTCGCTGGGAGATTTCACTTGTATCTTTTCTCCTTCTTCGTCCACGTCCTCAGGATCGATAGAAGGGTTCTTGCAGATTTCGGTGCCATCCGCTTTGATAATGATCAGTTCAGGAATTCCGTTAACGGAATACTTGTCCAAGAGTTCTCTGAAATCGTCTCTGAATTTCTATAATTAATATTTTTATTTTTATAATTGTCGTGGAAATATGACGTACTAGGTACACTAAGCTGTCAAATGGTAAGTGATGAATTTGCGGCATCTACACCTCAGATCACCGGGCGGTGTGGCGTTATGACAGTAACGAATATCGATCGTGCTGCCTAATCGATATTGATCGTTTTCCTAACGCCATGCCGCATGCCGGCCAAAGTATAAATTCAGACTAAATTACAAAATCTGCTATGGTATTATCCATCTAACACACATATCATATCATATCGTAGCCAGTCGTCAATCGGTTTTACACAAACTTCATCCAAGAACCTACCTGCATTTAGGAGATCCATGAGGAATGCAGTACCAGTCACCGTGGCACTCTTCCATGTACTTCTTTTGATCCTCCTCCGTGCGGTCTTCGGAGACAAACACGACTTCAAACTTTTCACTGCTCAGTAGTTCGTTGTAGAAGCTCTGAAAAATCGTAACTCTCCAGCGTAATTCACTCTACACAACTTCTGGTGCAATCCCAATAGGGGGGAGGGGAGGGAGGCCACTCCATAATGACATGTAAATGCCACCAGTTTACGCATAAATACGTGCAACATAACACATGAACGACCTCATCTGATCCCTCTCCCTTGGCAATCGTCGATCTTGACCTGAACATAAAAAAATTCGTTACAAAACTATGAAGAGGCTGCAGCGGCGCTGCTCGCAAAACCCGCTCAAATTCCCGCGCTGCCACTATGCGTGCGCGTCCGTCAACTCACTCACCGTGGGGAAACACCTAAGGCCCAGTTCATACTTCTCGACAGCAGCGACAAGAGTGCAGCGGGCGTGGCGTGCGGAAGTATGAACAGGCAACAGCAGCGACAAGAGCGGCTGGAGCGACAACGCCGGCGCTCGAGTGTGAACACTTTTCGGCGGCGCGCGCTCTGTTTTAATCGATTCGCACGTTTTGCACGGGCGAAGAGAGCGCAGAGCGCGTGCCGCGCGTGGCGTTCGCAGCGACAAGAGCGACTGGAGCGACAGCGCAGGCGCTCGAGTATGAACACTTTTCGGCGGCGCGCGCTCTGTTTTAATCGATTCGCACGTTTTGCACGAGTGACTGGAGCGACGAGGGCGCAGAGGGCGTGGCGCGCGTGGGGTGCGCAGCGACAAGAGCGACAGCGCAGGCGCTCGAGTATGAACACTTTTCGGCGGCGCGCGCTTGGTTTTAATCGATATGCATGTTTTGCATGGGCGACAAGTCGCTCTTGTCGCGAAGTATGAACAGGCCCTAAAGGGACGCCTGTAGTCTCCGTCCGTCGCTCTTCGTCGTCGGTTTTGTAGCGAATTTTTTTTTATATTTCAGGTCAGGATCGACGATTTCCAAGGAAGGAGGATCAGGTAAGGTTGTTCATGCGTTATATTGCATGTATGTATGCGTACGTGCGTAAACTGCCATTTGCATGTCATAAAGGAGTGACCCTTTCGTTGGTATGATCTCGAAATCATTTCAAAATCGTTGAAGTACAAGTACTAGACATACCTTTAGAACTGGAGTGAAGTAGCGACATGGCGGACACCAATGGGCAGAGAAGTACAGTGCCACCACCTTGTCCTAAAAGTAACAATACTTGTCGGTAAGGTTAATTAAATGTAGTGCCATTCAGAACGCTAAGTATAACAGTTTCCTGTGGGCTCTTCCTTTCAGAAAGCGCACAGCTGAGTGATTTTAAAAACGATTTTCATTCCAACATTCGATGTCAGGTGGTAAAACGCGCTTAAGATTTAAGAATGATCTGAGAGTTCTGCGAAATATGAGTACGATCTACGCGACACGGTGTAATGCCGAAATTGCCTTTCTTCAAAGGACAATTGTTTAAGTCATTTCACATCGTGTTTTAAAATAATTCAATTGAAGATTTCACTAAAAGCAGTCTGTACTGGCTTCACCTTCAGCACTTCCTCGGGTCGGGAGCAAGAGCCATCCTTCTTCTGCAGTAGCACTCCCTTCAGGAGGTCGGCCATTCAAACTAAAAGGTGCTCATCTCAACACTATTCGTCGACAAATTATGTTTCTAAAACGCAACCTTCTGAAAGCGAAACAGCCATCAAACAAAGGAGCTTTTCAACATGAATCGGCACTTTAAAACGAGACCTAGGCCAAATGAAATATCCATATATCTAGCACTATGTAACTGAGTTTGTGCGCAACTAGTTATTAAGTATTATTGGAATTACTAACTCAGATCTAACGACTGCTTCAATAACACGGAAAGCACTTTTTTCTATTAATTACATTGTCATTTGAAATATCGATATGCGCTCTGTTTTCGTGAACTATGCTCGAGCCTGGATATGTTTATTATAGCTTTATATATTCCTACGATTAACTTCTTTTTTGACTTTTAACGTTCTAAACATTACTTAGTAAAGATTCGTTGCTACGGGAGTTGCCAAAAAATAGCCAGATGGTAATTAATGAAGTAGTTAGGTTTCCCTTTTTTAATTTGGTTGAATGTTAATTTTGCTGTTGTATTTGACGGCTACCTATTTGTTCCAGGTTTTCGTTGACGTTGTAGTGCACCTTCGAGTGCATTTAAATAAATAAATAAATAAATAAAAATTGTAGCCTGGACTCAAACGGATTAAGCACGCCCCGAAAAACGGAAGGCACCGATTCGCACACACACACACACACGCTCGAGGGAACCAAGAATTTATGACGGCACGAAACACACGGTTACAAAACTACAATAGATGAAAATGTCAAAAACAGGGTTACACGGGGTTACAACACGGACAAGAACCGGGGACGACGACGGGGTCTCCAGAGCGGGCGGCTATACTCCGTCTCATTTGAAAAGACCGTCGCGGGTGCTCGTCCAGTGCATCGCGAATTTAAAGGAATCTGCTTGGGACCCTCCTGAGCGCTAGACGTTCGAATCAGGGAACATCTTGCTGGTAAGGAAAGGCGTGGTTTGGTAACCCCACTCGGTAAACATTGAGTGGAAGTCCACCGCGGAGACGACTTTAATATTAAATGCACTGTGTTGCTTCGTGAAAGTGAGATCGGTCCCAGCAAGATCCTAGAGGCCTTCTCGATCCGCGAACGTAATCCAACAATGAATAACCGAAGTGAGTGCATTTCGATCACCAGTGAGTTTTTACCGTTTATTCCACTGTGCGAGCTATGAGACAGTGCAATCTATTAGATTGTCCCATAAGTCCCCGCCATTTTTTTCAACGATTCACTGCAGATTTCGCCGGCGGTCTCTTGCATAGCGCTGCATAGCTTTCAAAAGAAAATGATTTGCTCTATCAGAACATGCATTGCATTTCTTTTTTCATCATGGATTTTGTCAATTTTTAGGTCGTTGAAGTGAAAAGTGAAAAAGTGAAAAAGTAGCCATTTGCGCACTTGTTCTCTCCGCTTAGGTTTGTAATTTTTTGAGCAGTTTTTTATAGCATTTGGAAGAAAATGTTTTGTACTACAAGAATATGTATTAGTGCTATTCGCTCGTTTGTCCTTTATTGATTTTTAGGCAATCAAATTGGGAATTCCGACTTTTTCCTCCGAATTTTTACTAAAACTCCGGTTCTGTGGTTGGACTTTTTTGCTTGGTGTTATATGTCGTTCGGAAACGGATGTCTTTGCTCAGTAAGAATTTGTGTCGCGTTTATTGGCTCACGCTTATTTCTGTCGAATATCAACAACTGAAGAAGGGGAAGGAGTTGTTGGTGAAGACGATTTTTCTCTTTTTGGCATTTCGTTGATATTCAACAGAAATCAATAAACGCGACACAGATTCTTATAGAGCAAGACATTCTCTTTCGAATGACATATAACACCGTCCCAAAAAGTGCAAGGTGTTGGCAGTAGAAACAGAAATATCGGCAAAGAAGGCATTAGAAGCGTTCTGGATTTTTGCAAGAAATCCTAGCATGAAGGACCGCCTTGAACGCCCGTCAATTACGAATGATTTTCTGCCGTTTGTGCCAAAATGCGAGCTGTAGAATGGAAGGGCACATGTGCAGGTCGTTATCTTTATCGTATACCATCTAGCACCGCACAGTAAGTCTCATTCGCCCGGTCGTGCTAACAGAGAGTTGCGAAAGCACTCCATAGGTGGATCCAACGTGAGTTTATCCCTCTTTGAATGGGTTTTTAGGGGTGATTTCTCTAAGGAAGCGAAACCGCTAGAGTGGGGATAGCGTTTGGTGGGGTAAATCGCTTATCTAATAGTTGCACCACGTTCAGGCCTCTGAAGAAGACGGGAGCGTCGAAACGTTAGGCCTGGCAATAAAGATCCACCGTAACAACCTCGAGCGGCACAAACAATTATTGACAACTATCCCATTTGTGTTTTTTCTCTTCCTTTTTGATAAATTTGTTTTTACAATTCTCTTGTTATCTCACCCAGCGCGATTTGTCTTAATTGGACAGCAGCAGATATGTATTCTTGATAAACTGTTCAACAAAATGTTTAACGGCTTTATTTCAACTGACGTCTCGGGAACTCTGCCTTATTCCGAGCCTGGAAAGGTCAGAAACACTGGTAACATGGCAGCATGAAATAAAGTAAACCGTACCAAGGACCAGATTCATTAACCGCTTACCGGCCGGTAACGCTGAGAAGTACCGATAAATACTGATAGCGCGGCTCATCAAAATGCAGTGTCGTAATTTTGGAGTCGAATTCTCTGTATCGATTACTACGTAGACCGGTATGGTCAATCCGCTATGAGATTATTATACGGTATTGTTGATAAATCCGGCTCCAGATTCCATCCATTCGTATGCATGGACTAGGGTTTGGCTTACCTTATATCAGGCAACGAATTTGGAGAGCTCTACATAGGGGAATCGGGTAGATCTCTTCGTATAGGGATATAGGACAACCTTACTCAATCTCTTTTGGGATGCGCCACGCATTCTACTTCTACGGGATGTCGTGGAGGCGATTTGAATGCGTATTTGGCCATACGATGACTTGCGGTGGCCAGCCGATGAACAAGTCAGCGCTCTATCCGTACCAGACAAGTCTGGTACCAATTCACCGACCCCGGAGGGATGGAAGGCTTGGTTGGCCTGGGCGGGAAATCCGAACTTGAACCTGGTATCGGGTGCACGCGACAGCCGGCGCCTCCCCCGACTACGCTACACGCGCCCTAGGACAACCATGGAACTGCACTAGATCCAGCGGACAGCGAACCCATCTGCCTATACACTTACAGGAAGAAGATGAAGATGAAGAAGAGGAAAATACAACGAGGAATATGGTGAAATACTGAAGAGACGTAATTTAATTAAAGCGTTCCAAGGAGCCAGAACACATTCAGTAAACTGTGAACGGAAGCCTCCTTTCTAGCTTCGGAACAACGTAATATTATGAGAAGCATTGCAAGTGCAAAGCCTTGACCACTAAAAGCCACCCCTTCAACGCCGCGGACACAAGCAAACGCTTCAACTGCTAGAGTGCTGCTTTCTATGCAGGTGTCACTTCGCTAACCATTGCTCGGCTACAGCTCGTCGTCAGAATTGGCACCATCTTATGGTTAGTGCGAACAAGAGAGCTCAAAGCGATTGACGGTTCACACTTCACACTTCTACGCTTCGCTGAGACCACGTCATTCAGAGCCCCAAAATCGATTTATTGAACAGGCAACCTCCATAGGAAAAGCTAGGGAGAAAAGACTTCGACCAAGGTACCGATAACAGATTAACACCTTCTGCTTAAACTGATCGCTTCTGAACATAGGGTAGGTGTGACTTTACGTGAAAGTCGGCGTAGTGATCATCCGCCTGACTTCGCCGTACTCAAGCACTACCTCTCCGACAGCAATCTTCTTGAAGGAGAAACTCCGATTTTATACGAAAACACGAGGCATAGGGAAGCGTCGAGCTGCTGGAAGACAAACGAAAACTGGCTAGGCTTCCGCTCATTTAATGAATGCGCTGAGTAAGCGTGGATCGCTAGTGAGTCACAGGACCACCTACAGAAGCTCCTCCTACTGCTGACGATGAGTCAGGAATTCTTGAAACGAAATTCAACCGACAAATGACGGTCTTATAGGCTTGTACGAAGTTTCAGGTGTAACTATGGTGACCCCATTAGATGAACTAAAGAAATCCACCGCTTGGAATACTTCTAATCAAACCTTATAGGTGTGCTCGTGGGTCAATGGGTCTACACGTCCGTTTGTTTCGCGTCCGAGCAAAATTAGTGACCGCCGGACGATTCGCACACTTCGGAAATAGTTAACCAATCGATAGAAATATGATAGCCGTCGAATGCTATTCACAAAGGACAGACACATTCGATCATCGCATCATGTTCGACCAATGTCGTTGGTTTTTGCTTGCTATTAGTCATTTGTGATGGAAATGTCAGTGCCGTTGAACGGTTTTTTCAATAAAGATCCGAAGCCCTACGGCTCATATCGATTTACGTCATGAAGTTTACCAATTTCCGATCCGATTTCGAAGACCAAAGTGCTAAGGAGATTCTACTTTTACAGTTTCAAACGCAGGATTTACGAACGAATTTTCCCTAATAGGAATGGAAAGAAGCGAGAGTAGTAAAAAGCGGAGAAAGCTCTTAATTAAGCCTCAGTGTCTGCTACTGATGTGTCGATAGAGTAGGTCGATCAGACCTACACAGTCGAGCTCCATTTGGTAGTCGAGCACGTCCTTTTACAGGGTGGTCCACATGAAGTGTTACGGACTACAGAAGGTCCATTTTTGGAAATATCTCTTACATTTTGTGCTTTGCTGTGGTGTTATCGGTTTTCTCCTATGGTCACTTTAGTCTACCTATGGTCAGTCCTATTCTCCGTGTTCAGGTAAACATTGTTTTGCTTGAGGATCGTTCACCAGTAGTCTCTATGTTCAAACGCGCGTCGTCCAATTCCACGACTTCAAAGATGCTCAAACTGCATCGGATGCAAGTACACCGGGTCGTCAAACGTTTCGAAGAGACTGAAGGGATCGAAAATCGTCCGAGTGGAAGACTACGACAAACTGCAAGGACTCCTGCTCTTCGAAAGGCCGTCAAGGACAAGCTGCACCGAAATCCTGCAAGAAACATCAGGAAACTAGCTAAGGAGCACAACGTAGGTCGTTCTACTATAAACGACTGATCAGGGATGATCTGTGATTGTATTCCTACAAATTCGCCAAAGGACAGCACCTCACTGAGGAAATGAAGGCCTCAAGATTTTAGAAATGCAGAAAGATGAAGGTCCTTACGCGCGGTGACAAGCGCTACCGAGTTCTCTTCACAGACGAGAAGATATTTACCGCCAAACCACTCCAAAACGCGCAGAATCAACGGAAACTGCTGCCAAAAGGATCCGCAAGAGCCGTCAACGTCGGACGAGCTCATTTTCCACAGTCCTTTATCGTGTGGGCTGAAATGTCGGGCCAGGGCAAGGCCAAGCCTGTTTTTATTCAAAAACAAGTCAAGATCAATGCCGAAATCTACGAGAAGCAAATCCTGGAGAACAAAGAGGCACAAGAAAATGCTAAGGACATAGACTGGACCTTCCAGCAAGATTGGGCACCAGCTCACGGTGCCAAGAAGACTCTGGGTGGTGTGAGGCAAATGTCCCGGATTTCTGGACGAAGGAGGTTTGGCGTTCAAACTCGCCCAATCTCTACCCTACGGATTTCGCTATCTGGTCAATTCTGGAGCAAAAAGCTTGCACTTTCAGACACAGTTCACCGGATTCGCTGAAAAGAGCTCTGGAGAAGGCGGGTGACGAAAATTCACCGGAAATGACCGCGCGCATCCTCAAGAATTTCCGAAAGAGATTGGACGCCTGCATTGAAGCCAAGGGAGCACATTTTGAATGTGATGTATGATATGTTATGTAGAACTTTCTTGTCTTTCGAATGATTGTAAGTTGTATATAGTTTTCTGTGTAACATTACATGTGGACCACCCTGTATATAGCAGACAAGAAGAAGCGTTGCACAACATTGCTTCCATGTTTCAACTCATGGACACCAGGTTACTAGGCGTCGAAATCCGGTATTATTTTCGGAAATACTTAAACACCTAGAAATGGTAACGTCTAGCGCTAAGGAAGTAAGAAATTATTCATTTTCATACAAGTTTCACGTCAAATTTGGCACTTTTTACGTCAAATCATACACTTTTCACATGAGATTGGACAATTTTTTCTGTCAAATTGGACACTCTACCTAAGCAGATTTAATGAATCCGAAATCAAAGCGAATGTCTTCTAAATCAAAACGAGCTTCTTGCAGGTTAAACTACAGATTCTTGAGACGGGCAGAATAGTTTTTGCCCAAAGAAAATTTAGTATAACTTTCTTTCAGATTTTCTTTTAAATTCAACAGCTCGAATGAGTAAAATCATTTTTTATATATTTTTGGCAATCCTATTTTTCCAAAGAAAAAACAATAAATTAAATTTTGTTTTGACTTACGGCAGCAATGATTTGGTGCATTAAAGTACGAGATTGCGCCATGCACTCGAAAATCTTTAACACATTTGCTCAGGCCTGGAGAGGCTGGTAGAGAGGCTATATGCTGTTACTGGATGTTTTGTTGCGATCAAAACTCTTGCGCCAGGCGGGACTCGAACCCGCATCTTCTGCTTTCCGGGCAGCGAGGTAAGGTCTTCAGCTTAACCGGTTCTAGTAAGGTCTTCAGCTTAACCGGTGGGTGCTGACAGACCTGGAGGATATCGCGGATGTTACGTGCGGTCAAGCAGCGCCGGTGGTGTAAGGCGAACATCGCTGCCCGGAAAGCAGAAGATGCGGGTTCGAGTCCCGCCTGGCGCAAGAGTTTTGATCGCAACAAAACATCCAGTAACAGCTTGTCGCAATTTTTATTCGCTCGCTCACTGATAGAATCCTCGCAAATGAGGAACAAGCGAAGACAGCCTCTCTAGAATTTGTCGACTCGACTCGAGCCCCCTCCCAGAGTTTTTTTTTTTTTTGATGATGGAATTACTCAAGCAGCACTGCGTTGGAAAAAAGTCTGCTGTTCCGAATGGTGCTTAATTAAACTGAATGCGGTGAGTATGAAGAAAGTTATGGTCGTTTGAAGTGGACCAGTCAAAACCGACAGGACATCCCGGCCAACCTAATATCACGCAGCCGACCCACCTAATTTTTGACGAGTTGAACCATACGATATTCTCTCTAGGAATGGTGCTCTTACCCATAGAGCACCCAGGGATGGGCTAATATTTTTGCATTCTCAACATTTCTCAGGGCATCTATTAGACTCTCAGGAGAGACCAGAGGCCAGATTCATCATTCGCTTACCGCCCTCTAACCATGAAAATACCGCCAAATTCCCTGATATAACATTCATCAGCATCGGTATTCGGCGGTATTTTCACCGTTAGAGGGCTGTAAGCGGTTGATGAATCTGGTCCAGGCTGTTGGGTGAGGACGTTGTAGGGAGCCAACTACCGGATCCGTCTATGATTAAACCAGCAGTTATACGAGGCAGAAGTGAGAAGCATTCCATTTGACATATTCATCTCCACGATCATATACTCTATAATAATCCGCTAAGCGATGAGTCGCACTATCGATCGACGCGATGAGTCATAAAATAGAATTACGGGGAAACGGGGCACAAATTAAGGAAAGAAAATAGCTGAAAATACCAAGACTCCTTCTACGTGCCTGGCGACTCAGTAGACGAGCTAAACACGTCGGTAACCGTGCCAGGCGATGCAGTAGACCTGCCGAACACGTCGGCGACCGTGCATGGCAAGTCGTAGACGTACCGAACACGCTGGCGACCGTGCATGGCGAGCCGTAGACGTGCCGAACACGTCGCCAACTTCAACCCTGGGGTAATCGAGGTCGTTGAACATGATTATGAAGTTCGCCTTTGACGTGAAGATCACCATCGACCGATATCGATCAAATTATCGATTTTTTTATGGATGTCGTCCGAGCGGTCCGAAACTTTAGCCCTGGGATAATTGAGATCGCTGAACATGATTATGAAGTTCGTTTTGAAAGTGTAGATCACCATCAATCGATATCGATCGATCTTATCGATTTTTTGCGGATGTCGTTCAAGCAGCACGAAACTTCAGTCCTGGGGCTAATCGAGGTCCTGACCGGTGGTATTCTCCCAGATTTAACCGATCGGGGTGGGGAAGGGGTGGGAGACACGCGGGTATCATGGCCGAAGGAGTGCTCCACATCAGGTGGAAAGTTTCAATGTGGTGACCAGTATCGATCGATATTATCGATCGATACTGGCCACCACATTGAAACTATCGAAATTATCGATCGAATGACCGGAGGTTTTCTCCCAGATTTAACCGATCGGGGTGGGGCGGGGGGTGGGAGACACGCGAGTACTATGGCCGAAGGAGTATTACACAACAGTCTGACGAAAGCACTGATTAACGCAAATAAATTACAATTCTGAGCTGTCTGAAGATGGTGCCGCCGTTGAAGGGATGTTGAGGATGGAAGGAGGGAGAGCTGGACGGCTTCATATCGAAGGACTACTCACCTTATCTTAAAGAAGGTAGACCAAGGTTCGAGATTACTAAGGTTTTCAATACCTCTTTTCACTGCTAAGGTGCCGAGAAGGCTGCACAAGCAGAGCAGCTGCTTGAAGTGAGTGATCTTGGCTTACCATTAGTGACGCAGGTGGAGCACTTATTTGATGTATTCATCTGGATATGACATTAATCAGTGCCAGGTTTGGCGGTATTTTCACCGTTAGAAGGCGGTAAGCCGTTGATGAATCTGGCCCCTGGGCATCGCCGCATACCAACGAGGTACTCTCTACCTCTACCCTATGCTGATGAATCCAACCCAGGTGGAAGGAACCCGTAGGGCTTCTCTTACCTACGTGAATCGCGTTACTCCCCTTGACTTTTCGTTACTCACAGAAAAAGTAGGCAGAAATGAAAGAGAGAAAGGAAGCAGAAGCCGACCTCGATGTCGATTTCCCTACTCCACCAGCTCAACGCACAGTTCGCTCCGCGAAACACAAAAACTTGACATGTGGCATTACCCTCATGGAAACCGTCTCCATGGCACTGTCACGATCCGTCCCTATATTAGATACTTACATATGTCAGAAGCAATGGAGAGGCCTACCCTTAAAAGGAGGGCTATGTAGCTAATGGAGTGCGCTCCAAAGGTGATGTAAGGTTGGATTCATCAACGGCTTACAGCAGTTTAACAGAGAAATTACAGCCGAAAATCCTGCGGTCGGATTCGTCAACGGCTTACATAGCTTTAACAGAGAATTCACAGCGGAAAACTCAGATAACGCGGCTTATCGCTCACCATATGGCTTGATACGCTAGGCTATCAGAAATTTCGTCTGTAATTTTCTCTGTCAAATTGCTGTAAGTCGTTGACGAATCCGTCCCCTAAAACGCGGCCGAACAGCAATGTTTAAGGTGAAATCTTCGTGAAATTCTCGTAAAGGATACGATGTAGGAAGCTCTGGCCCTCGGTCGAACTCTAGATTGCGTTGCTTTCACAGCGTTTGTGATGAATCAGAGTTCGCGGTAGTTTCTCTGTAAGACCGCTTTAATATGAATCCGCTTTAGGAAGTTACCGCTGTAACGTTGATGAATCCGCCCTGATCGATTTTTGGTGATAGAATATCGAGCGCGCGTCCATTCGAGAAGGTGGCGCAACATAAGACACTGCCTTAGACACGCTCTTGTCTCGCGCCTCCTAATGTTCGATTGTTTTTCTTTCCACCGTTGCTTCTTTGTGTAGCAGTAGTTGTCTCTTCGGTCTGATTGGTTGGTTTTTCCTAATAAATCGTAGCCGTACCGGGGATGGAGTCCCTGGCGTTCCCAGTCGACGGCGGATTGAAAGACTTGCGGCGACCGATCGCCCTCTTTGAAGCAGTGGATCGTCCGACACAAAGGTTTATTGGCAGGAACTGGAGACACGAGCGAGCGCACGACGCACAGCCACACTCAGGAATGAATCAGAGGAGCGGAGAGCGTGCGCGGGAAAAATGAGTGAAGGCGCGCGCGGGAAGGCGAGCGAACAAACCAAATTCGAAGGAACCGTTCAAGCATGTGCGTCATTATTGATTGCGCCGCATTGATCACCATTACTAGCCGGCGCGTATGACTTGTCAAGGCTCCTATTGCACATTTCACTGATCTGTTGATGGTCGCTGTCCCCTGTACGTTGATCATTCCATACTTAACCTTTATAGCCATTCGGCCTTTTAGACACACACACACAAACACAACAATGTTCAAATACTTTATGCGATTTCATTAGTATAAAAGCGTTTTAGTGGCAACGAGGTCGAGTTAAAAACATAGCTAATTTCTTGTACAGGGCATAGATAACGTCGACAACCGCATTCTTGATATCGGAATGAATATGCAACACTTCTTAGGCAGCTTTCCACGCCGATAACGCAGCTTTCGGCGACTTGCCCTAAATTATGTGTTATGAAAGAGACCAATTATTTTGTCAACACTCGTTCAACTAACCTGAACATCGTTCCTTCCGTTCTTGGTGACCTCCTTGCCATCTGATTTGATTATGATCAGAGCTGGAATTCCACTCACAGAGTACTTAGTGGCAAGCTCTCTGAAAGAATCACTTTACGGCCTGAAACACGCAACACAGAACTACCACAACCCGCTGATGCCCCATATCCTCTTACCATCAGCGATTAACTACACGATCTTTGGGAATAGTCGTAAGACAAACAAGAAGCAAGTGGGCGAAATTCGAAATAGATGCAAAGTGTGTGTTAGAGCACAGTCACTAGGTTTTAACGATTTGAATGTTCGGTATTAATGTCTTTGGCAGGAAACCGTGTATAAATACCCGGGCACGGCGCCACTGAACTCAGACTTCGGTATTCCTTCAGCTAACCATCGTCACGGCCTACTGTTTATTCCCTGCTATGGCCGGAAATAATTTTGCAACATGCCGGGATGAACCTTCCACGCAGAGAGATGCCGCAGAGGATTACTGTACGCAGTACAGTAATCCTACTATGGCGCTATCTATAGCGGCTGCTTCATAAGATACAATGTCGTCAGCTCCACGTCCTCTCATCTTGGAACACCGGCATTGATGTTAGCAATGTTTACAGTACTGCTGTGCAACGAACAAGGTTGTTAGGTGGAACTTTATTGGCCTGACGTTTCGACCATCTCGTCGTCTTCAGAGGCCTAAAAACGGTTCGAGGCTTTATCTCTGCAACCTACTCGACCAAGCGCCTCACCCATGCTAGCGTTTTCGACCTAATTCTGAAAACACAATGCGAAAACCCGAAAGGTGAGTACGAACTCACACGATGCTCCACCGCGTGAGTATAGCGATTGCGCTACCACTCTTTGTCAGTGAGACCAGTAGCGAATGAGTCATACTACCCGACCACACATTAGTAGCACTGAGGGCAGCACATCGCTCCTGGTCAATGACAATGTCATTCGCTACTGGTCTCACTGACGAAGAGTGGTAGCGCAATTGCTACACTCAGGCGGTGGAGCATCGTGTGAGTTCGTCTTCACCTTTCGAGTTTTCACACTGTGTTTCCGGCACTAGGTCGTCGGAAACGCTAGCGTTGGTGAGGCGCTTGCTCGGCAAGGTTGCAGAGATTAAGCCTCGAACCGTTTTTAGGCCTCTGAAGACGACGAGACGGTCGAAGCGACAGGCCGATAAAGCTCCACCTAACAATCTCGTGGCACAGCACTACTATAAGCAAAGACGTCATCGTCGTCCGCTTTTTCGACAGCGACAAATGAGAGCGCCTTGAAAATTACATCAAATCGAAAAAAAAAGTTTCCTAGTCCTTCCCCAGAAAAGCACGGTTTGTGTGGACTACGCCCCACCCCTTCATCGGAGCGGTGCAGAATGCCGCCGGCATACTGAGTATTCAAATGGTTCACTTGATCTGTCGAAATTGTATGGAATCTACTTATGTGATTAACAACTTTTTCGACAGTGGATTTATATGTGTTATGTACTATATCTCTGGTGTAACCTATTACTGGTCTATACTTTGTGCCTTTTATCATAATTTCTTTCAAGTGTTGGCAGCTTTCGCAGCTCCCACCACAGTGGAGACGAGGCTCCCACCACGATAGGAGCGAAATGAACGAGGTCGCTCTGCGCTTCCACAAGACTGTTTCCGGCCTAAGGCCGGAGGCATACTTTCATCGCAGCGACGCTGACGCGGCTCTCAATTTATGGCGGAGAGCTGTTCTCTATACTGCCCTCAGAAAGGAGCAAAAAGCGCGCCGAGAACGAGATGTCCGGGTCCCCGACATCGCATGGAGGCATCGCATTTCTAATCAGTTCGCTTGACCTGGCAGCTCTATCCTGAACAGATTTCGTTCTTGAGACAAGAGTCAGAATGTTGTACACTGTATTTGGAGGAAAAGACTTTTCAGCTGCAGCGCCAAATCCCACCACATTGCTCAGTACTAAGGCGTCGTCCGCGTTTTCCGACAAATACTACAGCAACTTCTTACCGAGATATGTCATAAACGATCATCTAATAGAGAGTTCTTCAATATAAAGAGAATTGTTTAATCCTTTAAAATGAGAAGACGGTGGGCCGGTTTTGCGCATAATTTCGGATAGGCCTTCAATGTAGAGACCACCGACTCCTGACCAGAATCACCCATAGTCTCTAGTTGTGGCGAAAATTTAAAGAATCAAGAGAGAAGAGCAACGTTCTCCTTCCATCAGCTGTCTTCACAATCGAACAGACTAGAAAATGACTCCGGAGTTCCCCAAGAGACACGGACCCCAATCGCCTCCTATAGGTTTTTGAACGACGTCACGCCAATTAACGGACTTGCAAAACGCGGCACGGTTTCGCGCGCCACAAACTCGTCCAAATGGGGCGGCGTGGGTAGGGCGGGAAGCGGGCGGTATCGTGTAAGGAACGAACCTCCCCAGTTTGTGACCATTCGCACGGCCGAAAAGTCAAAGAAACTATGCCCCGTACCCGGCAACAGCGGTGGCCGGCACGCACGATAGCTTCCTGGGTCCATCGCGGACATGGCATACTTTTTCGTGCCGCGCATGGTGTTCACCATTGGTTATGGGCGGATCGTCGTCGCGCTCTCTTGCAAAACCACAAGCACTGAGAACTCCACTTCCTTTCGCGTCGCTCTACAGAACTCATCGCGGCGACGGGAAGTATGCACGAGGCCTAACAATCCATACACTCTCCGGGTTAGCGAACAGAGATGAAGCGGAAAATCACTGGTGCATAAACCTTAAATGTCGGCGTTAGTCATTCATCCAGGGGGATGCCTTACACGTACTACTTCAGCGTGACATCGTAGAATTAATTTCAACGCATACTTGTTCTCTACATTCACATGCGATGGCCAAGTCAGTCTTCTAGTCTTCCTTGAAAATTCATCTGCGTCTAAGCCCCAGTTTATACTTGTGCCGTTGCGCGGCGCGGCACCGCGGTAGAGATAGATATCGACCGGGCTTCGCGAAAAATCGATATCTATGACGATCATGGTGCCGCGCCGCGTGACAGAGCAGGTATAAACTAGGGCTAAGAGGTAGAAGGCTTGTTCGCCTTGGGCGAGACTACACTACACGCGTAGGTGAATAAAAACACAGCCTTCGAATTCCTCGTGATTTTCGCTAATCCCATAGAATGTTTTCAATGTCCCAAACTGGGCCCTGCGCCACAAATCCGGTATCCAATCCCACAAAATAGCGCTGGCTGTTAGCACACAAGCGGTCATGCTATCGCTCAAAATTCATCTGGCTATCGTGATACCTTGCCAACTTCCAGGTAAAGGATTTCTGATCAAAACAATGACAGCGAAATTGAAACAAACCCCTACGCATACCGGATTGTTCTACCAAATAGAATTGAGAAGAATAGAGACTGCAAATGAACTCACTGAATTTTTGGAGATCCAAATGGAATGAAGTACCAATCGCCATGACTTTCCTCCACGTACTTCTTCAGATCGGCCTCGGTTTTATCAAACGATACGAAGACAATTTCAAACTCTCCAGTATCGGAGAGCTCCCCGTGGAAGTCCTGCGATGGAAAACAGTGTGAGCAATGGAAGAACGGAATTCGCATATAAATATTTTCTACATTTGCATTCCTAGCTCATATAGAGACCATTCACACCACAGCACACTCCGACGCTATGGACCACATTTCCACGTCACCCTGCGGCCGGATTCAGCAATTTAACAGAGAAAACTACAGCCGAAATCCCCTGATAGCGCGGCTTATCAAGTGATATGGTGAGCGAGAAGCCGCGATATCTGTGTTTTCCGCTGTAAATTCTCTGTTTAAGTAATGTAAGTCGTTGATGAATCCGACTCCTGAACACTTTTCAAACGAAACTGAACACTTTTCTAAGCAAGATGGTCCCTTTTGAAGTCAAGCTGAGTACCTTCCAAAACAAAATGAACATCTTCGACATTAAACTAGGCTCTCCGAGAAGGTTGGAATAATTTTTGTCAAAAAATGCTACGATTTCTTTTGAAAAATTTGATTTTTAGAGGAAAAATGATGGGTTCAAACTTGTTCTAAAACGCAGCAAAGATGCACTTTTAATGGTAAGAGCAACTGTGCCATGGACACTTCCACGACGTTTCAGGATATCGCAGAAGTGTGCATGGTACAATCTCTCTTACCATTAAAAATGCATCTTTACTGCGCTTTAGAACAAGTTTGAACAAATCATTTTTCCAAAAAAAAAAAATTTTTTCAAAAGAGGTCATAGTATTTTTTGACAAAAAATACTCCATCCTTCTCGGAGAGTCTAGAATAATCTGAAAGATGCTCTTTTTATCTTGAAAGATATTCAGCTCGACTTCAAAAGGGGCAATCTTTTCCTTTGACTGATACCAAAAGTCCTGATTGTGTGCAGTTACACACTTACCCACGGAACAAAAACTGCAGGAAATGTACACATATTCTCACTTTCTTCTTTTAAGTGAACATTATTTACACTATGAAACTCAAATGAAAACCGCAACCAAACAGTGCATGGAGCGAGCTCTTCTTCTAATACACTAAAAATGGCTACCTGAGCAAGACTGACGAGCGGGGTTCACCCTGAATTTCTTACAAAGCAAGCAGCCTTGTACGCGAACTTCTTTACTCTAGAATAATTTATAGTTAAGGAAAATTTAGTGCAGTTTTCCTTGAGATTTTTCAATTCACCTGCCCCGATAAGTGAACGCACTGTTTCAAATTTTACAATATGTTCATTTTTCAAAGCAAAATAATGGTTTAGAACTTGTCCTATGGGGCAGAAAAGCAGCCATATGCCTGTCGGGAGGAGGTAGGGTGTAAAAACGCTGGTCCGTCCTAACTTAACTCCACAAAATCCAAAAAAATCTATCTTTAGAACCTGTGAGATACAAAAAGCTGGGTGCGGATAGGTGTCCACTATAAATGCAGTAGGAAGCCAAAGTCTGTTTTAAGAACGCTTTATTCTACCTAAAACAGACTTGGGCTTCCTAGTGCATTTACAGTGTACACGTATCCGCGCTCAACTATTTCTTATCTCAAAGTTTTTGGATAGATTTCTTGGCTTCTATGTAGTTAAGTCAGGGTGGACCAGGTTTTCCAGCCTCTCCACCTCCCGACAGGCACATGGCTGCTTTTCTGCTCTGTAGGACAAGCTTTAAACCATTAGTTTTCTTTGAAAAACAAACATTTTGCAAAACTTTAGTGTGTTCTCCTATTGAGGCAGGTGAATTGAAAAAGCTTCAGGGAAAACTGCACTAAACTTTTCTTAAACAATTAATTATTCTAGACTTTTCGGGGAGACTCTAGCTTAATCTGAAAGACGCTCGCTTCGATTTCGAAGATGTTCAGTTTGATTTCAAAACGCAGAGTTCGCTTAGAATTGCTTTGAAGTGTCCAATTTGACGTGAAAACTGTATATAAACAGTTAGTTCGTCTGTTCGTGTGGGTATGTGTCTCTGCGTCTACGTATGTACTCGAAATCATGATAATATGCACCAACACCAATCAATATCGATCGGTTTGATGGATTTTTCTCACGTTTGGGCGTAACATAACCATTATGACCTATGGAAGAGATTCATTCAGCAAACCAAATATGCACACTGTGTAGTCACATCGGTCAATATTTCCGTCAATGGTTAACGATAAGCACGAGTCGTTGGGCAAGCTTCACAACAAACATTGGGCATCAATCAATTGAGAAATAGCGATTCAATGCTTCATTGGTCCGATTTCTGGGGTGAATCCTAAGCCAGAAATCAGTCTGGCTTGGGAAACGCCCCAGAAATTCGACCGAGTGGCTGATGGTATAATAATAATGCAAGTAATTAACAGTACAAGTACTGGCCATACCTTTAGAACTGGAGTGAACTGGCGACATGGTGGACACCAATGGGCGGAGAAGTATAGTCCTACCACTTTGTCCTGAAATATGGTGGTTCATCAAACTCGTTTAGTCATAATATAGAAAAAGAAGAATTCCAATGGATGGAAGGATTTGAAAGTAAGCACTTTAAGGATTTGGACTATTTGAACGCCGTTCCACGAAAAATATATGCGAATTTCACAGCCTTGCAGAACAAACACTGTTTTACTAATGATTCATCAGGGTGTTCAGAAAAAAGTGCAATGCTTGTTCAACAGCATCGTAACCATTGTAACTCTTATACAAAAATGACACGACAGAGAACGATACTTCTTAAAAGTCTTGTTCGATTCCCTCCTCTTAGACCAGGTGTCTCAAGTGGACCTAAAGCTATGGAACGATAACACATTACCGAAGGATCCATTCTGGTCAGAAGGAGGGGGGGGGGGGGGGGGAGGAATGGCTAGAGAAGTGAAACAAATGTAAACCGTGTGGCCTCTCCCGGCTAGGAAACTCAAGGAACGGTCCTCTCGAGGGCCAAGATACCGTATAAGGGTCTTCTCTCTAAACTAGTTCGCTTTCAGGTGTGCCCCCTACCCACTAGGGGAGATTTGTTGGCGCATGAGCGGACGGGGGGGGGGGGGGGGGGAGCCCATCCAGTACTCAAAAAAGAACGACGTGTCGTGGCATTTCCCATGTGTAGGACGAGTTCGTAAGTTTGTACAATGTGGGAAATTCCACGTCACCATATCCGACTGCTACGCTCAAGGCGGTCGAAGCCCATAGGCTGTCCCCCACCCGTTCGCTCATTGCGCCGCTTCGTTTAGAAAATACCAGGTCGAAATTTCTTCGAAAAAGCGTATCGATAAGTCTGCCGCGGCGCAGTCGTAGTTGGCGGTAGCCGCTCTTAAACGATTTTCCGACATAACAAAAGCAATAACTGGGCAACAACACGCAGAAATACGTAACCTACGCCAACCTGGGGCCAGATTCACCAACCGCTTACCGCCCTCTAACGGTGAAAACATCAGCATCAGGATTGTGGTATTTTCACCATTAAAGGGCGGTAGGCGGTTGGCCCCTGGTTACCCAGATAGACCCAGTTTCGGAGTTCCTAATCGGGAGAGGGGGACATAAAAAGGACCACTCTCGGTGCAAATTTAGTAACGGAAGCCCCATTCACTATACCTGCACTGAGAACGGATCAAATTCAAGCGGCTAAAATAGATAACATTAGTAAAATAGAATAAAAATACGCCAGGACACCACATAATCATTTGCAAACGACCCGACTTAGCTCACAAATGTTATATATTCTCGTATTTTGTGCTAGTCATTTTGATTTCGTAAGTGCTGTTTAACCTATTTAAATACTGAACACATTCAGTTCTTATGAAATCATTTGAGAGTGGCCACCACCAACTAGGATTGAACCCCTGACGGTTTCAAGAAGAGCTTTAAGAGGTATTAAGAAAAGTTTGGTACCGCCTAATTTTACGGTGGCGCTATTACTCCGACAAGTACTACGTGAATTTGATGCTTTACGATGTCGTTGAAAGATTTCACACCTCCATAAGTCTTGGTAACCACTTTCTTTGCCATCACGCTATAAACGAAACGCTCTAGTTCTATGTTTCGCTCATAGCTTTCACCTAAGCGAAACGTCTTTGATAACGAATTTAAATGGACAAAAAAAAATCTCCGAATCCTCACCTTGAGCACATCCTCAGCATTTGCACTACTACCGTCCTTCTTCTGTAACTTCACACCCTTCAGAAGATCAGCCATCGTCTCTGAAAACAAGGTGTTCATTACAATGAGGAGTGAGGAGAAGCACGTAGCAAATTCGACGAAGATTCTAGAGCAGATCAGGGAAAGTTATGAAAATATGCTCCTAAGCGCTGAGAAATGCACTAACAACACCTATTAGCTCTTCATAATTAGGTGTGTCCCAGGCGATGCTGGAATGCACAGCTTCCGCGTTGTAGTGAAAACAAAAAACAGCAAGAATGTCGATAAAGCTCGTCCCTGTGTCAACAAATATTGTAAGGAAATAAGAAATATGAAATAAAATATGATGGACTCGTCTTTGGCATCACACACGAAAAATTACGCAATAAACAACGCGATTAGAAGCGAACGTGGCTGTATGTCCTGAAGTCCAACGGAAAAATGGAAGAGCTTAAAGCGAAATCCAATCATTACAAGAAACTAAGAGTGTCTGATAAACTTACAACCGCAAAAAACCCATTTGAGTAGTCCACCGTAGTGTGGGAGTGAAATTCAGGGAAATCGCTACGGGACCACGCACTTGCCTATCCCTCTGCTAATCAGTCGCTGCATCTAGTGATATTTGCGTGCCTCTGCGGCGCAAATAGGGTCGGGGGGGGGGGGGGGGGAGGGGGGCATCTCATGTACAGAAAATCCCATAGAGCGTCGTTAATATCCCTCATTCCAACGTATAGAGCCTGTAGTAAGGGCGCTCCATGGCTAATAAAACCAGGTTTGAATCGCGCGACTGTGGACGTTGCGCGCAGGACAACTCGGACGGGTTTTTTTTCGGTTGTAAGTCTACCGGCGAGTCTCTACCAGCCGCTTTAGGCGTAAACAAGTGTGTTAAAACATCGGTGCCATATGGGTTTGGTGGTGTGGGCCCCGGTAGGCTTCATCTACCATTTTCACTTCGAATTGGACACTTTTCAAATCAAAATGGATACTCCTTCAAGCTCAAGCTTCAAGCAAGCTTTAAACCTGAGCCAACCCTCGAAAGTGAGAATTTTATAAAATTTCATGCGATGTCTTCACCTATTGGGACTCGCCGATACACTTACACCCGGAAAAAACCCGTACGAGTTGTCCGGTGCGCAACGCCCACAGCCGTGCGATTCAAACCTGGTTTCTACTAGCCATGGAACGCTCTTACTAGCCAGGGTTGAGGAACATTAACGACGGTTTATGGGATTTTCTGCCCATCAGAAGCCCCCCCCCCCCCGACCCTATCTGCGACGGACAAGCACACAAGTATCACTAGCTGCAGCGATTGACCAGCAAAGGGATAGGCAACTGCGTGGTCCTGTGACGATTTCCCTGAATTTCACTCCAAAACTACGGTGGACAACTCAGACGGGTTTTTTCCGGTTGTAAGTTTATCAAACACTCTGGTAGAGAGGCTACATGATGTCAGTGTTGTAAGTGGAAAGAATGATTAAGAAGCTGCATAATTCAAGGACGATTCTGACCTCCAGTGACTTCTGCGGTGATTACAGAAAAAAGAAGCATTGAACGCTAGTTGCAGGGCAAGGAAGCAACAACGGCAGCACGCCTGATAACGTCAACATTTCAGAATCAATAACGGCATGGCTGAACAAACCAAACAAGGACGGCCGCGCACTGGCAGCGACGAATGTTTACAGAAGTCATCGCATCGTTCGCCAGCCGTGAAATGGGAATTCGACGGGAAGCGCCAGTCATCCTCACTATTAATAGCAATGGCGGCTAGACTTTAGTGGGTGGCGTGGTATGCAAAAAGGGCCAACAAACCTTCGCAATGATGACTGTAACGAACAGAGATAACAAATCGGGGACTGCCGTGTCGACCTTTGATAAGGGGCAGTCTTATAGATGGAAGGTGGGCGAGACACCACTACTTATGCAGCACTGGGTCTAGGCAAATGTCTAGCACAGTGTAGAGCAGCACATATGTACAATTTTCACGTCGAATTAGACACTTCACATCAAGTTAGAATTTTCCCTGTCAAATTGGATAGTATTATAACTAGGGAAGGGTTTCGACTTCCCATGGAACTTCAAGTTGAGACCAGGATCATTAGAAAGAGCTCGGAATGCTGATTACGAATAGAATTCCATTACATTGCACCAATGCAATTACATGGCCTGTCGTGAGTTTGGGTGTGTGGTGTAGTGCTATTGCACCACACACCGTCGTCTCTTTCCCTCACGCCTCACCACTCACTTGTTCAGTTGGCTACGAATTTAGTATAGAGGAATGGAAACGGAGCCACACACATCACTTGTGTGCAGAACTCGACTTCCTAATTGGGTTTGAGTTTCGAACTGAACCTAAATGAATGGAAACGGAGCATCATACATCACTTGTGTCCAGAATTCGGCTAGGGAAGGGACTCCAGGGTATGTGCCATCCAAGCTGCTCGTGTGGAAACTGCTTTCGTCGCCCAGGGGGAGTCCCCGGCTGGGTTCCGCGCTCTTCGAGCGGCGAAGCGCTTACGGCTGGGAAAATGCGTAAAAAAAAAACGCCTCTAATTTGCTCACACATCAAGCTCCTCAGATCTCAAGTATCCAGTTGAAATGCACATGAACCACCAGCACGAGAACCGAACCCCTGACTTCCCTCGTAGAAGCGACGCCACCTCCACTGCACCACGACGCGCTTGCCGGCGGCACAATCGCGGGGGCACAAGACATCGATCGAACGTGGCAACGTGGACGCCGACGCGCGATCTCTAAGCTATGAGGGCGCAGACAGCAAACTGCACCAGCTACATGCTAATTTACGACAGGGCGTGTAATTGCATTGGTGCAATGTAATGGAATTCTTACGAATATGGGTATTAAAATTGCAAAATGAAACTCCTGAGCGAGTTATGACCTTCCGAAGTTGGGTGGCCTGATCGCGGGAAAGGGCTGGCGCGAAAGCAATAAGTTATAGGAGCTTCGTAAGAATGCAGCGCCATCTGCGGTGGTGGCGCAGAGGTAGTGCTCCCGCTCGTCACGTGTGACGTCGTTGGTTCGGTCCCCATCGTCGCCAGTCTTTTTCGCATCATGATTTATCTTCGAAATGACTTTTTCTTCTAAATTACGACACGCATTTGATTAAATACCCGGGAAAACTACCATACACGTTTGTAAAAATACATGAAGGCAAAAAACTGCTATGCTGACATTTTTATTTACTATTTTGCACAAATAATGTCCAAATCATATACTGAATAACTAGAGGTGTTTCTAGCAACCTTGGCATTCATGGAGCAAAGCAAAAAATGTTCGAAGCAGACATATAGCTCATACACTGTACATCTTATACATGCAGCCTCTCTACAGCCTGCAACAAAACAATCAATTGTAGCAGGATCAAACAAATATTCACCAGGTGTGACACACACACCTGGGCCCGATTCATCAACAATTAAACCCGTGGGTATGCGGGGTATAAGGAGTAGAGATAAGATAAGAGTCAGGTGGAGATAAGGCAAGAGTGAGAGACGAAGGCTTCATCGTGGGTTCTCTACCCCTATACCCACGGGTTAGTTGTTGATGAATCCGGCCCCTGGGTGGTCAGCAATGTAACCTCTGTCCGAGCTCTGGCTGCTACCTGCCGCGAAAGGCTAGAGCGCAGACAGGTGGCGCGAAATCAGCGGCGACGGCAATGCCGCTGCCGCTCCAGCGGTGCCGCTGCCGCTGCCGCCGCTGCCCGCCGTTCGTCGCAGAGCTCGCCGTCGCCGGCTGAAGCCGCAGAAGTACGTGGGGGCCTTTAATTTGTAAGATTGCCTCTATCAGGAACAATAGAATAAGTCGTTGCAAAGGGCCTGTTCATACTTCGCGACAAAAGCGACAAGAGCGACAATGGCGACTGGAGCGACGGATATGGTGTGATGTACGTAAATAATTACGCATCTCACACTACATTCGTCGCGGACGGAGTGTGGAGTACGCAATTATTTACGTACACCACACTATGTCCGTCGCCCCAGTCGCTCTTGTCGCTCTTGTCGCTCCAGTCGCTCCAGTCGCTCTTGTCGCTTTTGTCGCGAAGTATGAACAAGCCCAAACTCGCCACTGCATACAACTGGAAGAATGAGCAGAAAACGTCTGAAAACAGTGTAGACTTCACGACGTCTCAAATCTCAAACGATCGGCTTAAATTCAAAAACGATACATACGAGGAACCAAACCATCGAGCTCCCTCACACAAAGCAACGTCACTCTCCACTGCACTCCAGACCGTCGCGCTCGTACGAGAATCCTCATGATGAACTTTATGAACCCCTACTCGCTTGGGTTAAAGGCTTGGCAAAAAGGAAGCACATTTTTACGCCATCTGAAAGCTGGAGATTTTTCCTATATGACTCGCTTTTCCCGATCAGACCCTTTCCTCATGAGTATTGCCGACTTGCCGATGTTCAACTCTGACATAAACCCACATAACCCTTCCGTTGCTAAAACGTTTAGGTACTGGTACGCAGTCTCCACTATACTGTTGGACGTTCGACGAGTATTATAGAAGACTGGAGGATCGATAAGAACTGATACAGGAAGCACGGCCGCCCGTCGGCGACATTCCAGCGATAAATAAATGCTGTTGACGCAGTGGAAATTAGCGTTGCTATGAACGAGGTATGAAATATAGATAAGGCCGTTCTTTCGACGATGCAGTTAATGATGCGAGGCAGACCCACATTCACTTTCAGATTAAAAAAAAAAACAATTGAAACCCCATAGAAGGTAGGAAATTCAAGTTTAAGGGCTATTCGATTTGTTCGTGGGAGGTAAGGAGTTCCTAAATATGACGATAGCATGGAACAGACTAAAGTTCGACAATCTTGGACAGGCAGTTTCCTCCAGCGAAAAGCGTGGGAGCAGCTGAGAAGCTCTTGAAAGAACGCTTTCTTCGCCGAGAGAACAACTGGTCGGATGAGACCAAACTCCAGCGCGGACGTCGTAAAAGACCCGAAAGTTGCCAGGTAACCGAGTCCGTCGGTGAAAAGCGCCATGTGTTCGGCCGGCCGATTCTGTTTGTCCCGAAAACCGCTCGACCACCCCCACCACCGTCTCCACTCGCAGCCACAGATCGATGCGATGGACGATGACGAGGCAGGCGATTAGTCAGCGGGTCGCGTTCGGCTATGAACCCTTCGAGGGCAGAATGGCCAGGGAACGACTCCCCATGGTACGGTAGGCAAATATAACTGTCAAAGGGGACACGCACAGCGACGCCGAAAGGGGTCGTTCTGGGCAGCAGCTTTCGGCAGTGAGGACAACAGTAGAAGCTTCTCCTAACAGGTTGTAGTGAAGCTTTTTTGGTCCATGTCGCGGATGTGGGCAGCACTGGGAGACGGGAGCGAGCCATAACCAATGAGAGCGCCGTTCGAACGTAGGTCAGGCAGACAGGGTATCGATGGCACGCCCATTCGATGAAGCCTGGTGGGGTGGCGTGTTCCCACTTCTCAATGCTGCCTACATTCGCGACCAGGAACCTGTTTTTATTTATAATCAATTCTCTTTGGGATGCGCCACGCATTCTATTTCTGATATAGATAGCGGAAACGATAGTTGAATGCATTTTTGGGCTATACAATGACCTGCGAGAATCAACCGATGAGAATGTCAGTACTATATGCTTTCGGATGCCAATTCCTCGACTTCAAAGGGGAAGAAGGCTTACTTGGTCTTGGTGAGAACCGATTCTTGAATCGATCTAGGGCATCCTCGCGAAAGTCGGCGCCAGCTCATCCCTACTGCTTTATGGGCTAAGTGAAGCGAACGTAAGGAACAACACTGGATTGCTGGCGCGTCTTCGGCCAATGTTCTGCTTGGTTATGATTGGCTGCGCACTCTCACGCTCCAATGATGTCCACATTCGCGACATGTATGTATGTGGCGCAGTGAGTAGCGAGCGGTGCTTAACGTGTGCACCGCCACTCGATTTGAGGTCAGATTTACGCCCGGGTTAACTAAACCTTTACTCCTTGTTGCTACGGTGAGTTGGTACCAGACCGATCTGGAATTTATCAGACACTGAATCTCCTATCGGCCTCTGGCTAATCATTGTGTAGATTACACCCGTAGCAACTGCCTCCAGGGTATCACCTGCAATAGGGGAGCGTGGCGCATCCTTAGAGAGGCTTTTTAATACCGAACTTTGTCCTTTTTCTTGAATGAGGTCAAAGACAAACTTGTCAGATAGAATCTGGTGAAAAACGGCTCAGTTTGATTTAAAAAGCGTCTAAATTGGTTTGCTTCGAAAACTACGCAATTTAACGTGAAAAACACAGCACCCTGAAGGAAAATTATGTAGTTGTTGCAAGTCGTTAATGTGATCTACATAAAAAGACGAAAGTGCGTCAGACCTAGCATGCCGCATCGAACGGGCGTGGCGTCCAGTTCTCTGGTTGGCTGGCACATGTTCGATCAGCGCTTTGAGTGGCTGTGATTGGTCTAGAACCTCCTCGACGCTCCCATGTAGGTCACATTAACGACTAATGCCCAAAAATTTTTCATGTGATTGGCATCTTGCCACCCTCATTCTCTTCTTTCCAGAATATTAAGTTATCTCAGAATTGATTACTCCTGCATACATGTGCGTCAACTTAAATATAGGTATAAACGATGAAAACAAAAACCTATAAGAGCGAAAACTTACAAGAAAACCGCAGTAGGCACTTGCTTACCAAGACTAAATCCCCTTGTATGATAATCCTTTACATGTTTACACCTATTTTTAAGCAGGTGCACATGTTTGTAGGAGTAGGCAATTTTGAAATAACAACATATATTCTGGAGCGGACAGGATGAGAGCAGCACGAAGTCAATTACATGAAAAACTATTAGACGCTAGTCGTGAATGTGACCTACATGGGGGCGGGAACGTCCTAGATATTAGGTTTGCCCAAAAGTTTTGGCAGTTTTGACTCGTTCGCTTCAAACGATCATAACTTCCTTTTTTTCTCACCGGATTCAGTCGAAATAAGAATCATTAAGAATCAGAATCATCAGCTAACTTTTTCCAACGTGATAGCATTTGAGTAATCCCATCAGCGGAAAGACTGGGTGGTCGAGATGCGACAGATTCTAGAAAGGCTGATCTCGCGTGGTACAGATTTGCGAAGGTTCTACCAGCGAAGGGTTTCTGAAGGTGCTTAAAAAGATGGTCGTCTTTTCATCACATGTGACGACTCGATTCAGAGGTTTCTGATCGTTTTGATTCCGTAGAAGCAGGGAAGAACAAATTTCGAAACGCGGCAGTTTCTGGCGATTACTCAAATCGTGGGGCACCCACATTTCGACATTTCGACATTTCATTTCCTTTTCACCGTTCCGAGGCGTTTAGAACCATGTGTAACAGCAGTTCTACTGACTCCGCAATCTCACGGACTGTTTGCGATGGATCAGCTTCCACGAGCGCCTTCAAATCGTCGTCCTGGGGCCGGATTCATCAACGACTTACAGCAATTTAACGGAGAAAATTACAGCCGAAATCCCTGATAGCGCGGCTTACCGAGCGATATGGTGAGCGATAAGCCGTGTTATCTGAGCTTTCTGCTGTGAATTCTCTGTTAAAGTTATGTAAGTCGTTGATGAATCCGACCCCTGGATTGCTGTACAGGGTGCACCAAAATTATGGCGACAAGGTCTTCAATTCGCTGAAGGAGAAAATACGGTACTTTCGAGAAACCAACGATGCGATAATAATTATCAGTCTATTTTGAACTATACGCAACATTGAGATTCGAAGATATCTCTATCGGCGTCGATACAGGCTTTGAGGCGCTTCAGGAAGGCATCGACGGCGGCACGCAGGTATGGCGCATCGAGCTCATCCCACGCCTTCTGGAGAGCTTCCTTCAAAGGATCCACGGGGCGGTGAGGTTTCCCGCAGGCTTTGGCTTCCAGAGATGGCCAGACCGTGAAATCCATCGGATTCAAATCCGAACAGTTGGCTGGCCACTCGTGGAAGCTGTTGAATGGCGGAAAGTTGCCTTTGCACCAGTCTTGCAGCATTCTTGCTCTGTGAGCTGGAACTTCTTCCTGTTTGAAGGTCCAGGAGGGTGCACGCGGGTCTTCTTGTAGGCCTTAAGTCCCAGTTTACGGAAGATTCTTCTCAACGACGTCTTCATGACGTTAATTTTCCCGACAACCGGCGGACCGAGAGCGCCGGCTTCCTGCGAATTCGTTCACGTACCTTCCTAATGTTGTCCGTAGTTGTCACAGATACGTGTCTTTCCCCTCCGGATCTATCATCCTCGGCTCCCAGGTCTTCTTAGCGTCTGATGAACCTATTCATAATACTTTGATGAACTCCAAGATGGTGGTGACCGTAGCGTGCCGAGAAGCCTTGACGGTAAAGCTCAATGATTTAAGAACGGTGGCACGAACGTTTCACTATTTTGAAAAACGAGTTATGTTCGACTGAGGTAGGCATAAACTAATTGACTCAATAAAAACAATAAGAGCACGAAAAAAAGCAGACGCTCCGAATAAAAGGTCAAATTGTTTGCGCATGTGCTGTCGCCATAATTTTGGCGCACCCTGTAGGTCTGCCGCTTCGGAGTGCATCTTCGAGGTTGAAATCACCAAAACGAAATTTCCCGAACCACTGTTGAACGGTCTTCTCTCCAACACTATTTGGTCCCCACTCATGGGCTTATCTGCCGGGCTGCTTCCACGGCGGCTTGGTGCAGTTTGAAATTGAAATATTGTAAAAATAATAATAAAATCTAATAAAATATCGTTCGGAATTCCTCTTTCGACATACTTCAATAGATCCTCGAAGAAACACAGTTATTAAGCATATGTGAGTCATAAACTATTCCATCAGACAGAGGGAAGAACTCCGTATTAGATGTTATATGGAAATGTGAAGTATGTTGAATATTGAGTCAGTAATAAACAAAACGAAGAGCGACTGCACAAAAATCGCCAGAACTTTCCGGCGAATATGATATCACGTGGAATAGAGAAGCGCATGCATGGCGCATGCTGAGTGGAGCTTATTAACGCCGAGCTTTGTGCACGGTCTTCAATGGAGTCGAGGACAGATTTGTTATGTTAGAATCTAGTGATGACGAGCAGACTCAATCTGACGAATGCGAGACCTTCACGTTAGTGTGCGGCTCGCCATTTGCATAACTAACATGACATGTACTTATGATAAGGCTATAACTTGTGTAACAGGTTCTGGGACAGCAGAAGCCACTCGTAAACATCCTGGTGTTGTTCGTTGACGTTCTTATGAGGCGCAATTCAATGCTAGCAGTATCGGCGGCTGAGTGGGGGTACTGGAGGAATACCTCTGAACGCCACTACTTTTCTACAGATAGTTTTTACATTATTTATCCACATTTTTTTCCATTGTGGCGCACCCATGTGTACATGAAATAAATAAACAAATAAATAAAATAATATCACACAAAGAGATTCAATCTTGGCAAGCAAATGTCCAACCAGTGCAGGTCGCCCAGAATACTTTTAAGCTTATTATAAGCGTTGAAAATTAGGTGGGCCGGCCACGTAACGGGTTTCGCAGAGACCCACTGGACAAGAGCCGTCATCGACTGAATACAAAAGGAAACCCACCAGTGCGTTGGTCGGACTTTCACGTGAAAGCCATGAACGAACGATATGACGCTCTACACGAGCGAGGAGGACCCATTGGAGCACTCTGGCACGCGACAGGGACGAATGGAGACGCTGCTGGCGGCGCCCGATTGAGCAAGTCGATGGTCAACGGCACGACAGGTGATAGAGGTAGACTTTTAAGCTGGATCATAATGTAAGAAGTCAGTTTTGAGATAATTTAGTATTCTGGAACGTAGAGGATGAGATTTGCAAGAAGTACGTCACAGGAAATTTTGTAGGTACAGGTAGTATACGAGACCGACTTGGGGAGGCGGGAACATTATAAACCAGTCACAGCCAGTCAGATCATCAATCGGATATGTACCAGCCAATCAGGGAACTGTACGTACACGCCTCCTTTGAATGGCATACCCACGCGTTCCCGCGCGTCCGTGTAGGCCACATTAAAGACCAACAACAAACAATTTCCTTGCATGGTTCTCCTCAGCGTATTCTCCTTAAATTGGACCGCTTTCAAACCAAACTAGTCTGTATAGCTTTCAAATCGAACTGAACAAATTTCTAGGCAAATTTTACACCTTTCAAATTAAACTGTACATATTCCATGAACGCGAAGACAATTTTTGATTTAAAAAATTATTTGAGAATTTATTAGCCGCTCAATTATAGGAGATTTTCTTGTCACACAGAAGCATAGAACAGAACAGCTCGAAAGATATGATACGATAGCTCGTGGGGTGGGTAGAAATTAAGGCAAAGGAGGCAGACAAAAACGAAAATTTTGGAAATTCAAGCTGCTCCCTCCTTCGAGCATTCTGTGTTATTTATAGTATCTAACCCTAGATTTTCCTTAAATCCTAGATGGTTCCGTAGGGTCATCATTATACATGCGGCAAAACTATAGTTGGTTGATAGGTGGAAGACTGCGGGGGCGAGGCACGGCGTTGGTGCGGCGCGGGAACGCCGCGTCGCGTGGAATGACGTTGGGCGAAATTCGCACCAGCTACTGATGTGAGCGAAATATTAACTAGAGCTACGAAAATAACTACGACATTAACAGAAACAGAACACAGGAATCCAGCAGAAAAGAACAAAGTATAAAGGAAGGCGTTAGCGAATCAATTTTGGGATACGCCACGCATTCTATTAGGTTGTCCGGAAAGTTCTCAGCGTTTTGAATGCCTCACTTTGAACCACTATAACTTTCTCAAATCTTATCGGATTTACTCGAAAGAAGCACCGTTCGAATCAGCACGCTTTTGCCAGTCGACATATTCCATCAGCGAAAAAATTAGGTGGTCGAGATTCGAAAAAATCCGCGAAAGCTGGATAGCCTTGGTCTTGACTGGTGAAGGTTTTACCAGCGAGAAAGTTCTGAAGGTGTTTGAAAAGGTGGCAGTCGGTTGGTGAGAGGTCTGGAGAATATGGGGAGTGAGGCAGAGCTTCAACACTTAATTCGTTCAGTTTTCGAATAGAGATTTGTAAACGTGTGGGCGGGCGTTGTGCAAAAGAATCGGCCCCCTTCTGTTGACCAATGCTGGCTGAAGTTGACGCAATTTTCGGCGGATTTCGTTGATTTCCTTACAGTAAGACTCTGTGTGATCGCTTGGCCTGGTGCTAAAATGTTGTAATGGATCACACCAGCCGCCGATCGGCTCCAGAACCTAATTCCGACGCGACGTGGCGCGCTAGCCGCGTGCGACGTCGCGGCGCTGAAACGCGGACGTGCGCTTGGTGACGCATGGTTAGCCGTGGAGCACGAAATGTTCTCAATGTTTAAGCTCCCAGACCACATTTCTAGCAAGGAACTTAAGATCCCACAGAATGTGGTAGGCAACAGTCTGCAGTAGGACAATTGATCCGAGAATGGGTGTTAGTGACCTTTTTCCGTGGCATAACCATAATCACGGGTAAACATTGACCGAAGAAGTTGTAGTTGGCAAATACTGACGCTAGAAACCATCCACATGATCAGTATTCCTGTGTAAACTGTCGCTGATCGCCTCATTGAAACCACATTCATATACCATCTCCAAGAAACCTTGAAAAAGGGCAAAGGCGTGCCGCATGTCCCTGTAGGAAGAGTTTCTAGCCATCGGGTGTATCGGACCGCGACAACTCGTCCAATTTCGTGGCGCACCGTACGCGACGCTAGGGGGGTTCGCGCGGCGTTGGAGTTTTGTCTACCCCCGCCGCTGATCACCACACAGTGACCATTACCTTTTTTGAAGGAGGTTCGCCTTTCGAAAATGCCTGGGGATTCATCGGCGTCCAACCACTGTCCGGAACGTTGCCCGTTATCATACAGAATCCACTTTTCATCGCAAGTGATGATTCGATCCAAAAACGGGTTGGTTTTGTTGTGTAAAAGTAGAGAAGAACGAATCTCGAAACGTGACAACTTTTGCCGCTCACTCAACTCTTGGATCACCAACGTTTCGAGCTTTTTCACCCTCTCAAGACGTTTCAATGCATCCGCAACAGCAGTTTTACTGACGTCTAGCTCCCCCGCGATCCCGCGAACTGCTTCCACCAATTCCTTCAACTCGTCGTCCAGGATTGCTCTAGGTCGACCGCTACGGGGGTCATGTTCGAGGCTGAAATCTCCGGTCCGAAATTCACTGAACCACTGGCGCCAGTGCTTTCTTCAACACTATTAGGCCCCACACTTGGTCGATTTTCGAGCTGTGTCGGCTGCGGATTGTCCCAATTTGAAGTGAAAATAAAATATCGTTTGGAATAGCTCCTTCGACGAACCTCAATAAGCCCCTCAAGAACAGAAATATAAAACAACGTTGAACATGAGTTATTTAGTCAGGTAAAGCGAAAAATTCTTTACGGAACGTAGGTAGCATTAATGCGCAATTCAAGTTGAATTTTTACTTAATATTAGGTTGGTGCATAAGTTCTCGGACATTTAGGGCATGAAATATTTATTATCACAACATACGAACAACATTATCAAATCATTTGAAGTAACCACCCTTTACATCAATTGTCTTTCGCCAACGTGCTGGTAAGTCGTGGATGCCTTTTCTCCAAAAAGTGGCCGGTTGTGATTCGAAAAATGTGAGCAGTGCCTCCTTGACATCCTCTCGGTTCCTGAATTGCTGGCCGTCCAAATAGCGTTGAAGGATTGAGAACAAATGACAATCAGAAGGAGCGAGATCTGGTGAGTAAGGTGGATGTGGAAGAACGGTCCATCCGTAGTCCGCCGACTCAGCCGCCGTCGCTCTAGCAATATGCGGTCTAGCGTTGTCGTGTTGAAAATACACGTTCACTTGCTCTCCTCGTGTGGTTTGAAGGTGGGCCCTCAACTTCCTCAGTTGGTTGACGTAAACCTCTGCCGTCACTGTTATCTCTTCGTCCAGCAGCTCCCAGTATTCTACGTCAAGAACGCCTCACCAAATGCATAGCATCACCTTTTTCACGTGAAGGTCGGGTTTCGGAACGTCCTCTGCCTCTCCAGATGCGTCAACCCACTGTGCACGCCGGTGATAATTAGAGTAGAGTATCCACTTCTCATCCCTGGTGAAAGGTTGTCCAGCCATCCGTGGGTACGTCTGAGGGTAAGGAGAGACAGAGCGACATCGGCTCTGCGATCCATGTCATGTTGTGTCGTCGTGAGGTACCCAGCGACCCGATTTTTGCACCTTGCCAATCGACTTCAATCGTCGAACGACTGTTGAGTGACTAACACCAAGAGAGCTTGATAGTTCGCGAGTGGTTTGGTATGGGTCCGCTTCCACTCTACTTCGGAGGCCATCCAAATCCAGTGTCATCGGGCGCAATTCTCGTTCATTGCCTTCAACGGAGAATCCATCAACTGCAAACTTCGAGAGCCACTGGCACAGAGTACTTCGAGAAGGAGCACTCTCGTTGTAAACATCCTTCAGGCGACGATGCGATTCGTTGGCATCGAGGCCAGATTGATGCAGGAATGACATGACGTGCCGAATATGCGTCTCAGTTGGGATGAATTGCTTAGCCATAATAACTGACGTTAACAACGCAGAAGTAAACGTTGGGAACAAATTTGTAGCCCTTTCGCTTCTCTATCGATCGATCATTTACGCGTTGATGCATGTGATAAATTTGGCGGGAAAATGCGGTTTAAATTCAGGAGGGATCAAATGTCCAAGAACCTATGCACCAACCTAATAATAACGAATAAGAAATAGTAACACAAAACGCTGAGAACTTTCCGGACAACCTAACAGGAATGGAAAGAAGAGAGAGTAGTAAAAAATAGTAAAGGCTCTTACTTAAGCCTCAGTAAAATCTACTACGGAAGTGTTGAGGCAGGGAGCAGCTCGGTAAGCACTACACAATCGAGCACGCCCTTTTATATAGTGAAGAAGAAGAAATGTTGCACAACATTATTCAATGTTTCAATTCCACGGCACCGGTTGCGTGTCGAAATCCGGTAAGATTTACGGAAATACTTAAATACCTACAGAAAATCATAGGCTAGTGGTAAAAGAAGTAAGGAATTAAGAAGTGAGCGGACTAATAAGACACACCAATTTTCAAGTAAAATTAGGCATTTTTCACGTGAAATTGAACCCTCTTCTGAACAAATTTGATGGCTCTGAGATCGAAGTGAACGTCTTCAAAATCAAAACCACCTCTTTCCACCTAAACTATTAGGTTGGTGCATAAGTCCTCGGACATTTGATCCCTCCTGAATTGAAAGCGCATTTTCCCGCCAAATTTCTCACACGTATCAACGCGTAAATGATCGATCGATAGAGAAAGGAAAGGGCTACGAAACTGTTCCTAACATTCACTTCTGCGTTGTTAACGTCAGCTATTATGGCTAAGCAATTCATCCCAACCGAGACGCATATTCGGCACGTCATGTTATTCCTGCATCAATCTGGCCTCCATGCCAACGAATCGCATCGTCGCCTGAAGGATGTTCACAACGAGAGTGCTCCTGCTCGAAGTACTGTGTAGCAGTGGTTCTCGAAGTTTGCAGTTGGTGAATTCTCCGTTGAAGATAATGAACGAGAAGGGCGCCCGATGACACTGGATTTGGATGGCCTCCGAAGTAGAGTGGAAGCGGACCCATACCAAACCAATCGCGAAGTATCAAGCACTCTTGGTGTTAGTCACTCAACAGTCGTTCGAGGATCGAAGGCGATTAGCAAGGTGCAAAAATTGGGTCGCTGGGTATCTCACGACTTGACACAACATGACATGGATCGCAGAGCCGATGTCGCTCTGTCTCTCCTTACCCTCAGACGTACCCACGGATAGCTGGACAACCTTGTCACCGGGGATGAGAAGTGGATACTCTACTCTAATTATCACCGGCGTGCACAGTGGGTTGACGCAACTGGAGAGGCAGAGGACGTTCCGAAACTCGACCTTCACGTGAAAAGGTGATGCTATGCATTTGGTGGAGCGTTCTTGGCGTAGAATACTGGGAGCTGCTGGACGAAGGGACAACAGTGACGGCAGAGGTTCACGTCAACCAAATGAGGAAGTTGAGGGCCCACCTTCAAACCACACGAGGAGAGCAAGTGAAGGTGTATTTTCAACACGACAACGCTAGACCGCATATCGCTAGAGCGACGGCGGCTGAGTTGGCGGGCTACGGATGGACCGTTCTTCCACATCCACCTCACTCACCAGTTCTCGCTCCTTCTGATTGTCATTTGTTCTCAATCCTTCAACGCTATTTGGACGGCCAGCGATTTAGGAACCGAGAGGATGTCAAGGAGGCACTGCTCACATTTTTCGAATCACAACCGGCCACGTTTTGGAGAAAAGGCATCCATGACTTACCAGCACGTTGGCGAAAGACAATTGATGTAAAGGGTGGTTACTACAAATGATTTGATATTGTTGTTCGTATGTTGTGATAATAAATATTTCATGCCCCAAATGTCCGAGAACTTATGCACCAACCTAATAGAAACTATCCTCCAAGGTGGTTAGAATAGTTATTTTGTTCAAGCGAAATCTGGTGTAACATTCTTCAAAATTTTTAGTCCAGCAGCTCGAACGAGCTAAGTAATTTTAGGACTCTACCTTCTAGGAAAAAATGATAAATTTTTATTTTATTTTAAAGCGCAACAAGGCAGCAATGATTTGGTGCATTAAAAGACGAGTCGATATGGGAGCCTATCATTCGCTTCGCTCAGGGTGAGCGATGGTATGACATAGGCTAATACTTCCATGGGATGTCGTGGAGGCGATTTGAGTGCGTAGTTGGCCATTCTTGCGGTAGCCGGCTGATGGATAAGCCAGCGCGTTACCCTTCCCAGACGAGTCCGATACCAATTCACTGACTTCGGATAGATGGAGGGTTTGGTTGGCCAGGGCGGGAAATCCAAACCAGGAACCTGGAATCGGGTGCACGCGACAGCCGCCGCCTCATCTGACTGCGCCCCACACGCAGCTAGCACAGATTCCCAACATAGGAAAATGTGATGTGAATGCAGTAGTGAAAAACCCTCTCCCAAAGCGAGCTCGTTTTCGCCCAACATCATTCCGGACGACCGGGCCTTCGTTAATGCTGCGCCAGAGCCCTGCCCACCCATGCAGGCTTCCGGCCATCAACCTATAGCTAGACCATACTTAAAATGGGTCTACCTGCTGATCCTTCAGAGTCACTGGATCTGTCCGACGTTGCGCTGCCCGAATGTTTGTTACCCATCGGTGGAGCTTGAGCGGATTAAATAATGTGGAGTGCACTTGAGCTTATCACTCCACCACGTCATACTTACGACCGCCAGCAGTAACTTGAGGACACGGGCAAATACGCATGAATATCCAGTGATTCGATGGTCATGGCAAAGGTTAAGAGTGAAGAGCCGCTCAAGATACAGTCCCATTTCGTTATACGGTCTTGAAGAGATAGGAGAAAACCTGCTTCGTTAAGAGAATCGCGTTCTAGCCGGAGCTAGCCTTTTTGACACTCTGTTATGCGTAGATATATACCATTTTTACTTCGAATTGGACACTTTTCAAACCAAATTGCGCACTATTCTAAGGAACCATGACGTTTTTAAAAACGAACCCTCTCTGCGCCCTCTTGGTCCCGCCGTGCACGCCTGCCGAATACGCAGCCTCGATTCGCTGCGACGAAGTATGAACGCGCGCGTGGGCATGCTTTGCTGCCACCTACCAGGAAGAAGGTTCCTGGTAGTTGGCAGCAAAGCACGACGATCTCGATCTTGAAGAAAAAGGGCAGTCCCGCGGACTGCACAAGTTACCGTCCAATCCGATTGCTCTCGCACAGTATGAAAATATTTGAGCGAATTGTGGATGGACGTATTCGCGAGATCGTCCGGCTTTTCACCAACCAGTGTGGCTTCGTAGCCGGCTGTGGCACCATCGACGCCATTCATGCTGTTCGTCCTCTTGTTGAAAGACATCGCGAGAAACAAAAACCGATGCATTTTGCTTTCCTCGACCTGGAGAAAGCATTTGATCGTGTACCGCGTGAGGTCATATGGTATGCCTTACGACAGCACGGTGTCCCAGAAGAACTGATCGAGTGGGTGCGCATTCTTTATTCTTGTCCTAAGAGTCAAGTGCGAACGCCGGCCGGCACATCCACGGAGTTTCCAATCTCCGTCGGTGTTCACCAGGGTTCCGCGCTTTCCCCACTCCTTTTTATTGTCGTAATGGATGCCATTTCGCGAGACCTTCAGAAGCCTGCTCCTTGGACGCTGCTATATGCAGATGACGTAATGCTTGCCAGTGAAGACAAGGCTGAACTTGAGCGACAAGTGCAAGCTTGGTGTGACCGCTTGGCGGCGTTCGGGCTCAAGCTAAATGTCCAAAAATCCGAGTACTTGACGACAGACGTAAACGAGACTGGGTCCATTGAGATCGATGGCACTGCGCTCGTACGAGCGACACATTTCAAGTACCTCGGATCTGCAATTGCGTCTGATGGTAGTCTGACGTTCGAGGTAAACTCGCGCGTGAGCGCAGCGTGGTCCAAATGGCGCTCAATGACAGGCGTTCTGTGCGACAGGAAGATACCGGAGCGCTTGAAATAAAAGATCTACAGAACCGTCGTCCGACCAGTAGCGATGTACGGTGCTGAGTGCTGGCTTGCAACAAAGGAAGTTGAGAGCCGCCTCAGCTTAATGGAGACGAAAATGCTGCGCTGGACGGCTGGTGTCACGGGTTTGGATCATGTTCGCAATGTCTCCATACGCCAAAGGTTTGGCGTCGCTCCAATTGCTGACAAGCTACGTGAAGTTCGCCTACTTTGGTATGGCCATGTCCTTCGTGCGGACGGCGACACCGTTCGGAAGATTTACCTCTACATAGATGTGCCCGAAAAACGGCCTAAAGGACGGCCTAGGCAATGCTGGCTTGATACGTTGCACATGGACTTAAAGGAAGCTGGTACCCACCCCGATCAAGCGTTTGGTTGTGCGAAGTGGCGTCATCATATCAGAAGAGCGGAACCCGCTGCTAAGCGGGACAAACGCTGAAGAATAAGAAGAAGTGGCGCCACTTCTCCCGTCTGCCGGCGCCCGGACGGTCGTGTCCGATCGCCGTCCTCTCGTCAACATCTGCTGGACGTCATGGAGTCTGGAACGAGCTGATTCTATCGCAGTGTCGAAGAGCACAGGGCCAAGGAAGAGGAGGATCTACCCTGGCATGGACGCCAGGAGGAGGTAACCGCAGGTGCGAGGCGAGGAGCACCGCCTCGTGGGCACACGCCCCAGGCAGGACCTCGCCGGACCCTAGTGGGATGTTGGGATTCCCCTAGTGAGTGTAGGCGGGTTGGTTGCGTGACTCGTAGGTATGTGTGTGTTGAGAGGTAGTATTGTGTAGTTAGTAAATCTGTATATCTATCTCATGTCTGCGGAGAGGCGTGAAGACCGGTGAATACCGATACCTTTATTGATCGCAATACTAGGAGAGAAGGGGAAGGCGCAGAGTCGTAGTCCGGTCAGGGAGCTAATGGTCATCGCAGTCTCGCTCCAACGGTTCGGCTGGGGCAGCAGGGCCCTACGTAGTTGGTGCCGCGTGGCTGGAAAGGAAGAAGCATTAACTGTAAGTCCCCACCGATCTGCCACACACGTGGCCTCGGGTCTGAACCACTGTTACCGATGCCGGTGGCGGCCAGCCCGGGGCACGACACATGCTTTTTAATGTTGTTAAAAGCAAATATAGTACGACTTTCTCCACAATTTTTTAAAATTCATCTACCTCAAAAAGTGAGCACACTGTTTGAAATTCTATAAAATGTTTACTTTTAAATGAAAAATAATGGTTTAGGGCTTGCTCTAAAGCACAAGGCAGCAATTTATAGGTCGTCGCGCATTTTCCAGATTAAACAAGAGATCAACGGGACGGTTAGAATAACATTTAATTTAGGGACAATTTAGTTTGACTTTCTCTGTATTTCTTTAGCTCACCAGTACTAACAGGTTTCAACGAAAATAATGGCTTAAACCTTGATTTAAAGTGCAGAAAGGTAACTATCATCAAAGACTTGCCGTATGGGCTAACGTATGGGCTACAGGGTGTTCCGAAATTACGTTCCCAATCTTCACCGTTATAAAAACGGTCGAAAAAGGGGTTGGAACACGAAATTTTGGCATATGTACCTTAACCAAATATTTACAAGCACAATTACATGATCAGATGCCAAAACGACTTCCTCTGGCACGGACAAGTGGCATTCAGACGACGTGGAAGGCATTCAGCGTGGCATGCACGTATTCCATTGACATTTCTTCTCACGCCTTTACGAGGACTTTCTTTTAGTGAGGCGATTGAGTGATGTTATTTAGAGCAGGACTCGGTCTTCAGGTAGGACCAATAGACAACTCGGATCTATCCTAGTCGGGGGTGGCACATAACTAAAAATTATGCAACAAATTGACTTGTGATCCATGGAGCGAGTTCTAGAGAACAAGATAGGGCCCAAGCTGACAAAATTCACAACGGCTCGTCCGTGAAGATCGTGCTACTCCAAGGAACCAAAGACTTTTCCAAGACATCCTTCAAGTAGATTTTGGAGACGGTTTTCTCTCCCTTTTTGACGAAGAACAACGGCGACTTTCGTGCATAGGTGTGTCAGCGGCCCAACCCACGATTCGGGATGTCCGAAGCGTTCACGGATCCTTCCCGCTTCTTCGGCTTCTGCTACTGATTTGACAAGCAGACGAGGGTGTTCACCGAGCTGGGCTTCACAGTTCCGACTTACGCACGATGTCACGACTAAGAGACTTGGCGGAGTACACATCGATGATGAAGCACCGATGGGCCGGCCATATCATACGAAGAACGGACGACCGCTGAACAAGAAGAACAGCGGAGTGGATTCCAAGAGGGTGCAAGCGTCTTCGAGGAACACCTCCAACGAGATGGTCAGATGTGTTCGTCGAAACCATGGAAAGGCAGCATTCGTTGTCATATTCTAGTTCAGAATCGGCTGTAGGTCGTAATCGTTGTTACAATCGAGCTATATGATCATCATGGATGACGATTACGAGAGAAAGAAACGAATGGCGACTGCGTTAGGGCCCGCACGACCAGTGAGGGCGAGGCGAAAAGTAATGCTAAGTAGGTTACGGTGGTTTTGGCGGTTCAGCACTGCTTGAACAGTAAACATTTCGGAGATGTTGCTCACCGCTGCTCCGTTGGTGTTCCCTATGATGATGGAATCCTCAAATGATGAGAGGGAGCCATTTTGTGGCTGGTCAATATTGCAACTGGATATTTAGCATTTGAGATCTGGGTGAACATTCCTAGCGCGCGAAACCAAGACAGTACATGCTTGACGCGAATCAAGAGAAAACAGGACAAACCTGTGGTAACGAAATTTTGGGACACCATGTACAGCATAGTGTTCCTAACAACCTTAATAGTAGCGTGTTAATATTGCTGCGCTAAACGAAGTTGTAAGGTGGAGCAGTTTATTATTGAGCGACCTAACGTTTCGAGCTGTTCGTCGTATTCAGAGGCAGGCTGAGCCACCGTTGAAGCGGAGCGACGTCGCTACCGCTGACGTTAGTTAGGCCGCTCAATAAACTGGTCCACCTTACGATCTCGTTTGGCACAGCAATATCAACACACTAAGAAAAATGCCGAGGTTTTACGAAGAGAGAACTTGGAGCTTAATAATAGAATTCCAAGTAGAATATTTGGCACTATTGTACTTTACGGACTCCAGAGGACGAGGAGAGGTCGAAAAAAATTTTCGCCCAAACTTCGCCAAGGGGGGTTATTTGGGGTGCTGATCACGAATCTGACATCCGTCTTTGAAATTTCGGCCGATTACGGTAGGTTATGGTAGGTACCGGTGACTAAGGCGGTCGAGGTCATAATCACCGATTTCGCCCAAACTTCGCCTATGGGGATTATTTAGAGTGCTGATAACGAATCTGACATCAGTTTTTCGTTTTATGCTGGGGTTTGGGCGAAATCTGTGACCATTACCTTAGTCACCCGTACCTTCCGTAACCTACCGTACTTCAGCGTAAAACGAAAAACGGATGTCAGATTTGTGATCAGCACCCTAAATAACCCCCCAAGGCAAAGTTTGGGCGAAATCGGTGATTATGACCTCCACAGGCTTCGTCACCGGCACCTACCGTAACCTACCGTAATCGGCCGGAATTTCAAAAACGGATGTGTCAGATTCGTGATCAGCACCCCAAATAACCCCCTTTGGCAAAGTTTGGGCGAAAATTTTTTTTCGACCTCTCCTCGTCCTCTGGAGTCCGTAAAGTACAATAGTGCAGAATATTTAGTGTTGTTTACAACAAAGGCGACGTATCAAAGTACTGAATGTGTTTCCGTTTCCTTATCCTGCACAAAACTCCTGCATGCAGGTTTTCTGCTGCGGTAAACACGATGACGACAGTTTCGGGTCTTTTCTTATGCCAGTTATGAAAAAATTTAAGGAGTGGCCTAATAGATTTGCACGAGGGTGTATACCTGACGCCATTTTCAGTGAACAAATCAACAGAGCATTTATTTTACTACCATTTTATTTTAATCAGGAACTTTTTATTTCTTAATAATTTATTATAGAATTCATTACGCTGCAGTCCTGACGAAGGAGGTTTTCGTGTAGGGCTAGTCAGAGTTATATTCTCCTAGTACAATACAACTAAGCAAGCTGGATGGGATTTGCTGCGAAGCGCAACAAATGTACATAACGGTCAGAAAAGATTTCATTCTATATTTTATAGTTTAGTTTGGTTTTGCTTAAGTTATCTGCTTGCTGACCAGACGTTTTGTTTGCAGATTATGCTGACATTCCTTTTTTCGAGCTCGACCCAAGACCGTATAAAAGCACAGCAAGAAATCGAGATGACAATTAAAGTCGTCCGGACTCAACGACTTCTCCAGCTCAATACCTGCTGCCAGCTTTCGACCGACAACATCAAGAGGAACTTCGAGAGGTGGCGGAACTCAACACCATGGTCAAGGTAGCTCATGCGTATACGTTTCGCTAATCCCTCAATATGAGGAGATTTTACAGATTTCCTGGCGTACCGAAGCCCCTCACTCCACCGCCGAACTCGGACGAAGCTGATTCGACCTGCTATTCGACGTCGACAGGATCAAGGAGAAGTCAGCAACGTCAACTTACACATTATTTCCCGACAGATTTGAGAACTAAACAAACTATATTTTTGGATGTTCCGCCGCGTGGCCAGTCGAGAGAAAACTGTAGGGCGAGCTACCCATAACCACAGGATTCAAGCAGAAGACTAGTGCACACAGCAATAACGAACGTTTCATAGAACCAAGACAAAGGGGAAATTCATCTGAAAGAACGCTGCCATTCCTTCCAAGCAGAAGCCTTCGCGATCGGGCTCATTTAATCAAATAGGAAATGAGAGTGCACTCCAGCGGGCTCATTACTTTCCTGCAAGGCACTCCATAGGTCTAGCAAAAGCGTGGAGCTAGTTCCCTACTAAAGAAAAAGAGACTTGAGGCGCCTTTGCTTTCGAGTTGAGTTGACGCAGAGTAGAACCAGTTGAGGCAGACTGTTTTGAGTGCGTTCAGAAAGGCAAGAGTGAAAAAGTTGTCCTTCGGGGTATCAGCGAACAGCCGGCTCTGATCGCATTTTTTCTTCAATCGAGTTCTTTGAAACTATCTCCCACTCGATTTCAGCATTTAATGTGAATTATTCGAATACTACGGTGAGCCTAAACTCCTTAGCTTGGTTGGATATACGCCAGACTTCTCTAACCAGCCTGAAGACTTGAAGCCGGATGTTTGATGAAGAGGACGATTGCAATGTCGCTTACCACTGATACCGTACCACTAATACTGTGAACCGTGTGAGGGAAGGGGTGTTTATTATCTACTGCGCACCGCGGCGTCTACATCCCACATCTGACTTCGACTCTATTTTACTTGAGAACACAAAATTATCCCTTTTTCGAATATTAGGTGGCCCAGTATCATAATGCGCTTCGTAGACACCCGCTGGACGAGAGCGATCACCGATTGGATTTCGCGAGATGTCAAGAGAACGCCAGGACGTCCACCAACGCGTTCACCAGACTTACTCTGAACCAACGATATGGCGCTCTTCGTATCCCTCGAGCGAGGAGGTCCCATTGGAGCACTCTGGCACGCGACAGGGATGGATTGAGATGCTGCAGGCGCTGGCTCGAACAGCTCGATGATCAACGGGACGACAGGTGATACAGGTGATATTATCCCATATTTATTTATTTATTTATTCAATAAACCGAAGGTGTGCCCAAACATTAATATTAAAAGAATCAATCGTAAGTGGAAGAGTTGACGCAGTTTCGTCAGAAAATCAAACGAAAACAAAAATTACAGACGCAAAGAACATACAAACACTAATACACTAAGTAAATCAGCACACCACAAACCCATCCTAAGCTCATTGCAAATATTAGGTACCCATTGAAGAGTACCGAAAAGATGTTTCTCGTAAGTTATAATGCCTAGAACTAGCCCGCTGGTTAATTGCATGTAAGTGGGGTCAGCGACATCGCATCACGATCCAACCATGTACAATAACGTCCACAACACACAAGTTGTCTCGCAGCAGTTCCACAGCAGGGGCTATCCAACGCAACTGACAAGGGTGATAGTCGTTAGTCCCGACTCGGCTGCGCACTGACGATGCCGACAGTGCCTGCGGAGCCAATTAGCGACGACTCGCACCGTGCCACCCGCCGCTTCGCGACGATCTCCAAGGCAGCCCTCGCCGCCGTGAGATGGTGACCTAGCCAAGCACGGGAGCCTGCAGATCGACCGCGACCCCACTGAGGCCGAACTTCACAGATCGACCAGCAGATTTACAATTACAGTAGATTATTTATTTAGAGGGTTCACAAAGGCAGCGTAAAGAGTCGTACTGGTGCGAGACCTATACACTTTCATATCAGAATTTCGGGCTCTATCTGGTGGTCTGTACAAGAACGCTTAAAAATTCCTCTGTAAAGATATTTCGACGCAGGCTTTAAGCCAAAGGCTTCACGAACAATTAGGCACGAATTTTGTATGCTTTATTACCAAAATTTTAAACTCCATCTGGTGGGCTGTTCTAGAATGCTTAAGAATTCCACTGTGGAGATATTCTGACGCAGACCTCATTAAAAGACTGCGCGAACAATCCATTTAGTAGAGAGCCTTCCTAGCAGAATCCTGTTCTAGTTTTTCATAATATTTCTCAGCTTTTTCTAAGATCCTCGACATCTTTATAAACCTTTATAGTACCCAGCACGATATTTCTCGAGACTAAAACTGAATAGATGAGAGCGAAAATTCATGGTAATTGAATTTTATCACACAACGTGTTGAATTGTTCTTCCAGTGTCATGCCAGTAGAATAATGTTGCATCCTTCATGAATGAAGAAAAACTTCTGAGGAGGAGCACCGTTATTTCAAGCATAAGCAAACATTTCACCTCCAAGTCTATGTCCTGGAGAAGTTTTTTTTATGTTGTTTGTGCAGTCTTTATCAGAAGGCCTGCAAAATATCTCCACAGGGGAATTTTTAAGCATTCTTGTTCAGCCCAACAGATAGAGATTAAAATTTTGATAATAAACTATACAAAATTCGTGCCTAATTGCTCGTGAAGCCTTTGGTTCGAAGTCTGCGTCAAAATATCTCTACAGAGGAATTTTTAAGCGTCCTTATACAGCCCATCAGATAGATCTCGAAATTCTGATATGAAAGTGTGCAGGTCTCGCACCAGTATGACTCTTTACGCTGCCTTTGTAAACCCTCTAAATAAGTTATCCGCTGTAACTGTAAATCTGGTCGATCTGTGAAGTTCGGCCTCAGTGGGGTCGCGGTCGATCTGCCGGCTCCCGTGCTCGGCTAGGTCGCATCGCACGGCGGCGAGGGCTGTCTTGGAGATCGTCGCGAAGCGGCGGGTGGCACGGTGCGAGTCGACGCTAATTGACACCACAGGCACTGTCGGCATCGTCAGTGCGCAGCCGAGTCGGGACTAACGACTGCCTCCCAACTGACAATGTCATTCCAACGCGGGCGCATGGTGGCACCTCATTAAACTAAATACATACGCTGGGCAGTGGCCCTGGGGTAGCAACTACGCGTCATAACAACTTGTAACTGGTGAACGCGTCTTGCACAGAATTTCTTATCCAGGATGTAGCAAAAGTGATAAGTAACGATTGAGCAAATACCCCAGTGACATGCAACGAGCCAAGAGCTGGACTCTAGGCATGAAGGAAACGGATGACACGAGAAGCAGAATTCATGACAGGAATGTGGCTAGCTGGAACACAGATCACAGACGGGGTGAACTAAGCTGCGCGTACTGTAAAACGACTTCGAGGCTTATCCGAGACAGGCATATGAAGGGCTGCGGTAAGAAAAGCTAAAAAAATAATAGAAACGAAAAGAAAATGAACCATGATTCAACGTCGCCAAGAACAATGCTAAATCCTTCATATGCTGGAACTATTAGGTTATTGCATATGAAATGGCCGATTTTGACTGAAAACTTCGATTGACCAAAGCTGGCTGTTTTTCAGTCAACTTCTGGCGCATCACTTCAATTTCGGCACAGCAATTCTCCGCTGTGATAGTCTCTCCTGTCCTCAAGAACTTGCCATGGACCATACCAGCCATTGCCATGGTCTTCTTTGGACGAAGACTTGGTTTCGACATCTCCTTGAGACTTCCATTCTTGTCCAGCCACTGTGCAGAGCGACAACAATTGTCGCAAAGGATCTATTTTTCGTCGCGTGTCACGAACCTGTCCAGAAAAGGCTCCCTTAGATTGCGAAGCCTCAACGAAGCACAGGTGTCGTGGCGCTTCGGATCTACCCGGAGGTCAGTTCGTGCGGGATCCATTCATCCAATTTCTTTACTCTTCCGATCGCATTCAAGTGGCGGCTGATCGTGCTGCCATCAAGCCGAAATACTGTGCCAGGTCACAGTCTGACGCGGATCCGCCTCCACCATGGCTTTGAGTTGGTCGTCCTTAAGGAGTGATGAAGCCTACCTCGGTCTTCAACTTTGAGAATTTCATCTCCAGATCGAAACCTTTCGAACCAGTGGCGAATTGTGCGTTTCTCAGCGAAATCCTTCCCAAATGCGGCGTTGCGTCCACTTTTCCATTCATATAAGTGGAGCACCCGAATATCACGTTGATTCATACTGTAAAAACTTCGTCGGAAACTCGGAAGGAGGCAATTATTTCATAAAAGCTATAGATGGTAAGAAAGCGGATATGGTTCTTATTTTTTGGATCTTTTCAGGTCTTTTCTCTGATTTTTTGAAAAACGGTATACAACACCTGAAAAGGGAACAGTCGTAGCCTACCAGAAATTGAGGTAGCAAAATCGACCATTTCATATGCAACAACCTAATATAATTAGGAAGGATTCTTCATTACGACGCATCGTAGCGCAGTGTGAGGAGGCGTCGGCTTCTGCTTGCAGCTCAAATCAAGGTTATTGGTTGGAGTTCTACTCAGGTCAACCAAGCCTTCTATCCCTCCTGGGTCGGTGACTTGGTATCAGACGTGCCTGCGACGGTCCTCCACAAGTCATTTTATGGCCAGTCATTCGAATTGCCTCCAATATATAGCGTAGAAGTAGAATGCGTGGCGCATCCCAAAAAGATTGATTAGTAAAGGATAATGGACGGCGTTACTCGATCCCTCCTGGGATACGCCACGCATTCTACTTCGTGGAGGCGATTTGAATGCGTATTTGGCCATACAATGACTTACGGTGGCCAGCCAATGAACAGGTCAGCGCTCTATCGTCCAGTGGAAGTCCGGTACCAAGTCATCGACCTCGGAGGGATGGAAGGCTTGGTTGGCCTGGGCGGAAAATCCGAACCAGGAACCTGGTATCGTGTGCACGCGACAGTCGGCACCTCTTCCGACTACACGCACCCTAAAAAGATTGGTTAATATCCGACTTTATCCTTTATAGCATCCAAAGTTCAAACAGCCAGATGTCTATACTCGCCACTTACGTGCACTCACAGATCGTAGAACAGGAACAGAAGATACAGCCGAAGCTAGTGCTCCAACAGCGAAACGTTTTCAGAATGACGACTTCGGCCCCGTGACCTGGCACTTCAGTCACAGTGGAAATACTCGTTTCTTTCAGCTCTCACTGAATCTGCCTATTGCTCAGCTCGTTGATGAATGGAGTGACTCATCGTTTTTTCACGTTGAACAAAAGCTGAAGGAGAACCTCTCATAAAGGGTCGTACAGAAGACGAGAGAACAGATGCTATACAAATTGGAACGAATGGTGCAGCAACGTCGGATCCGCCCTTCTAAAAGCCTTAACGGGATAATGAACGGCGTTAATCAATCACTTTTTGGAATGCGCCACGCTTTCCAATTCTATTAGATATTGCGAAAACAATATTTGCTTACTTACTTATTGCCAACTCAAGACCACGCTTTGTGTGGAGAGTAATTCACAAGAGAAACAGATTAAATTGGCTTCAGAAAGAAAGCCAAGACAAAGAAGAAGCAAGAAATGAAAGGTAGAGAAGGGTAGGATTCCTGAACGATTAAGGAAGATTCTCAAAAAATACGGAAACATTAATAACGCACATATCGCGCAAGTGAGAGTGAAGGCTTTTAACTTTTTGACGATTTTATTGTTGACAAAAACTAATTTGAATTAAATCAAAGCTTCTCCCTTCGTAAAACCTCGGCATTTCAAGTTCTTCAAGTGTTAGTATTGTGCCAAACAAGGTTATTATGGTGAATCTTCTTTATTTATTCGTGGCCCAACGTTTCAACGACGATCTCTGAAGACGACGATCTCGTCGAAACGTTGGTCCACGAATAAATAAAGAATCACCTGCATCACCTGTCGTCCCGTTGATCATCGACTTGCTCGAGCGGGTGGCAGCAGCGTCTCCATTTGTCCCTGTCGCGTGCCAGAGTGCTCCAATGGATCCTTCTCGCTCGAGGGACACGAAGAACGTCATATCGGTCGTTCAGGGCTTTCACGAAGAAGTCCGACCAACGCGTTGGTGGGCGTCCCGGTGTTCTCTTGACATCCCGCGGAATTCAGTCGGTGACGGCTCTCGTCCAGCGGGTGTCTGCGAAGCGCATTACGTGGCCGGCCCACCTAATTTTTGACGACTTGGCCCATGCGACAGCGTCTCTGATCCTCTAACGTCGGCGAAGCTCGGAACTCCGAAGGCCTTCTCTCACTTGCTTGAGTCGTGTCACTCCGAGCATCGTCCTCTCGATTTCACGCTGCGCGACGCTGATCGCGTGTTCATCCTGCTTTCGTATAGCCCAGTCTCTGAGGCGTATGTTAGGGCAAGAAGAACGGTAGAGTCGAATAGGCGGGCACGGAGTCGGACGTTCTTCGTCTTCTTCGCGACTTCTTCGACGCTCTTGAAAGCTCCCCAAGCCGCTCGTATCCTCCTGCTCAGCTCTGGCGCTACGTCGTTGGCCATATTGACTTCGCGACCCAGATAGATGTATCTGGAGCATTCGGAGATGTTCGTTCCGTTGAGCGAGAATGGGGCATCAGAAACCCATCCGTTCCTCATAAACATCGCCTTCGTAAGATTCAGCTGCAGTCCAACGTTCCCACATACACGATCGAAGTCGGCCAGCATTCGCTCCGCCTGGCTGATGCTCGGTGTTATGAGCACGATGTCGTCAGCGAAGCGAAGATGATGTAGTTACCGGTCGTCGACCTTCACTCCGATGTGTTCCCATTCCAGTTCGCGCATGAGGTTTTCGAGGGTGGCGCTGAAGAGCTTCGGGGATATGGTATCCTCTTGTCGAACCCCTCCCTTTACGTCGATGACGACGTCGTTGTAGAATAGTGAGATCTTGGTCGTGAATCCACTGTACAGCTCTCGAAGGACTCTGATGTACTGAGTAGGAACGCCCTGAGTGAGCAGGGCTTCCATGACCGCTTCAGTCTCGACGGAGTCGAATGCCTTCTTCAGGTCGATGAACGTAAGGCACAGCGGCAGCTTGTACTCTCGCGACACTTCGATGAGCTTCGTAATGGTGTGTATGTGGTCGATCGTGCTGAATCCTCTCCGAAATCCTGCTTGTTCGCGTGGCTGTCCTTCGTCCAGCGTTCGGCCGATCCTATTCAGGATGACTCGAGTGAACAGCTTGTAGACTACGGACAGCAGGCAGATCGGGCGATAGTTGCCAATGTCGTGCACGTCTCCCTTCTTGTACAGCAAGACGGTCTTGCTGGTCTTCCACTAAGATGGAACCTTGCACTCCGACAGGTAGCGCGAGAAGAGCAGCGCCAGGGTGTTGATGAGCGCTGGCGGGAGGTTCTTCAGGTGTTCGGGTCTGATCCTGCCGGGACCGGGTGCTGTACGTTTCTTCACCGACGAGATGGCGTGTCGGATCTCGGAATGGAGAACAGAGGGGACGACGTATCCATCCTGCGGAAGATGGCATGAGGGCAGGTGGACGTGGCTATCGAAGAGATCGGAGTAGAAGTCGTGGATGACCTTCTCCATGGTCCTTCTGGAAGAGGTGACGGTTCCGTCAGGACGTCGGAGAGCGGTCATCTTGATCTTGAAGTTGGCGAAGTTCCGGCGGGCATTGCGGATGCTCAAGCCTGCCTCTGCAGCTTCAGCCAACACTTCCGCTCTTTTCTCCTTAAGATCCTCCTTTATAAAAAAAAATCCTCCTTAAGATCCTCCTTTATAAAGAAATAAAGAAGATTCACCATAATAACCTCGTTTGGCACAATACTAACACTTGAAGAACTTGAATGCATATTTGGCCTATAGAATGATTTGCGGTGTCCAGCCGTTGTATCCTTTCCAGACTCAGGAGGTGGAAGTCTGGTACTAATTCACCGACCCCAAAAGGATGGAAGACGTGAAGGCATGACTGGCCTGTGCGGGAATCGAACCAAAAACCGCGATTTGCGGGCAGACGACAGCCGACGTCTCCTCCGACTACACTATCACGTCCTTCTCAGAACTTGAACCGAGTAAACTCGCGTGCTTCCGGATTCACAAAAATATATGTGCGCCTTGCAAAGCGTGTTTATTTTGTTATATAATTCACTCCAGGTGTGCTCAAATATTGTTCAACAAAATATGACGAAGCTACGAAACATCAGCACAACCTGAATGCTGTAACTATTAGCTTGGCCAGAAAATTCTGGCGATTTTTGTGCAACCTCTTTTCGTTTGCTTATTAAAAATCAATATTCGAATCAATATTCAAATTACTTCGCAATTTTATATAACGCCTAGGAGCCCGTCTATACTTCGACGCCGAGGGAATTCTCCGCTCTATCTGATGGGAAAATTTGTGTTTCTCCTATGCTTAATAGTTGTATTTCTTCGAGGACTTATTGAAGCACGTTGAAAGAGCAAATCCGAACGATATTTTGTTTCAGTTTCAAACTGGGCCGAACCGCCGTCGACACAGCCGACAAATCAACCAAGTGTGTGGGGGCCGAATAGCGTTGGAGAATTGACCGTGCAACGATGGTTCGAGAGAATTCGTTTTGGGGATTTCAACCTTGAAGATGCAGCCCAAAGCGGCAGACCTACAGCCATTCAGAACGACGATTCGAAGGCCTTCAATTTCTCATTGGAATGCGTCACGTTTTCTTATTCTATTAGATATTGCGGAAGCAATTCAAATGCATATTTAGCCTATACAATGATTTGCGGTGTCCAGCCGTTGTATCCTTTCCAGATCCAGGAGTTGAAAAGTCTGGCACCATTTCTACGACCCCAAAGGGATGGAAGACCTGAAGGCATGGCTGGACTGCGCGTGACCCGAACCAAGGACCTCCATTCGCGAAGAGCAGGCGATAGCCGGTGACTTCTCCGACTACGCCATCACGTGGACGCGCAACGATGGTTTGAGAAATTTCGTTCTGGGACCAGATTCATCAATGACTTACTGCAATTTAACGGAGAAAATATGGCCGAAATCCCTGATAGCGCGGCTTATCGCTGGTGAAATGTTTCACCGTATCGCCTGATAAGCCGCGCTATCGCTCCGGAATCAAAACGACCCACTTTTGGATCGGGTCGTCACATGCGATGAAAAGTCTGTTCTGTACAGTAACCGAAGACGATCAGGGGCCGGATTCATCAACGACTTACGTAACTTCAACGGAGAATTGTAAGCGAAAAGCTCAGGTAACGCGGCTTATCGCTCACCATATCGCTTGATAAGCCGCGTTATCTGAGCTTTTCGCTTTCAATTTTCCGTTAAAGTTACGTAAGTCGCCGACAAATCCGGCCCTAGGACAGTGGGCTGATGTCTACGAACCCCGCAGGCACTTCGCAGAGCCGAAATCCCACCAGAAAAAGACGATGGTAACAGTGGGGTGGTCGGCGGCTGGCGTGATTCTCTACAACTTTTTGGAGCCAGCCCGAACCATCCTGACTTCTACTATGGCGAAATCGACGAGAAGTACCGAAATCTGCAGCTGACACTGGTCATCAGAAGAGGTCCCATTCTTCTGCACGACAACGCCCGTCCAAACGGACACATTGTCGTACCTTTATTCCTTGTGGTGGTATGATTGTAGTCAAATTCAAGACGGTAATTCTTTATTCGGCCAACGTTTCCGATTTTCGCCTGCGTCAGAGCTTGGAAAATCAAAAACCAAAGGCCAGGTAGCCTGAAAAGGCAGTTTATCACTTTGGTCTCTGATTTCCCAGGCTCTGACGAAAGTGAAAAGCCGAAATATTTACCGAATTACGCATTATCGTCCTGGCGCCGGATTCATCAACGACTTACAGCAATTTAACAGAGAAAATACAGCCGAAATCCCAGATAGCGCGGCTTATCAAGCGTGAAGCATTTCGCCGTGCTATCGGAGATTTCGGCTGTATTTTCTCTGTTAAACTGCTGTAAGTCGTTAATGAATCCGGTCCCTGGTTTTGACGACAATCAAACTACCACAAGGAGTTCAACTTTCTGTGGCAAGACTCAGACAGTCGAACATGGTACCTTTATTGTTTAACGGGTATTCGACCAGGGGTAGGATTCATCAACGATTCACATAACTTTAACAGAGAATTCACAGCGGAAACCTCAGATAACGTGGCCTATGGCCCGTTCATACTTCGTCGCGGCGCGACACGACTCCACGTATAGTGGCCATATTGATTGTGGGACGCGATCGATCAATTTGGCCTCATTGCGTGGCCATCGCGTTGCGCCGCGACGAATTATATTAGGGGGGGGGGGGCAAAAGTAATGAGACAAAATGAAAAAAAATCTTTATCTCTTTATAACTCAATTACAACTCAACAATGCTGAGGAGTGTATTTGCCATTGAGGGCAAGGACCTTGCTGCCATCGCTCAGTCAACTTCCTGATCCCATCCTTCCAGAACTGCTTGAGCCTGGTGTCGATCAACTGCTCGATATGGTTGTCAAGGACTGCTTGGGTTCTTGTGTCCCTTCCGACTAGGAAGTCCTGTAGGCTCAAGTAGTAGTGGTAGTCGCACGGAGAGATGTCCAGCGAATACGGTGGGTGAGGCATGTGAACGTAGCCCAGCTGGCCAAGCTTATCCGCGCTTACTTGTTCCCGATGGGGTGCGGCGTTGTCGAAGAGGAGGACCTTCTTGACGCGCTGCGACTGAATAAGAGCGAGTCGCCGGCCCATCTCCTCTATTTCGTTCACCATGGCCTTGGAGTTCATCGTGGTGCTCTTGGGAAACAGCCTCCGGTAAACCGATCCATGGGCGCAGACCCAAAAGCTCCAAAGATGCTTCTCGCCGTGAACATCTCGCCGAACGAAGGTCGGTAACAATTCACCAGGCCTCACCCAGACTCCCTGCTTGGCAGGGTTAAGGTAGAAGACGTACTTCTCATCCTGCGTGAATATTGAGCCCAGGCTGCTCAGGGTTGGGAATTGGGGGAGATTTGCGCGACACAGGTCGACTCGTCAGACTGGGGTTTGGGCATGAGACAGGCTGGGGTTTTTGGCGTGCTTCTGGAAAGGGCGGAAGTGGTAACTTCTCAGATGGGCTTCAGTAAGTAGCATACAAACATACTAATACAACAAGTACGAATCCAGACTCCAGCCACGAGATATATGGACACGGCATGGGGTGTCTCATTACTTTTGCCCCCCCCCCCCTAATAAACGGGGCTTATCGCTCACCATATCACTTGATAAGCCGCGTTATCTGAGTTTTCCGCTGTGAATTCTCTGTTGAAGCTTAAAAATCGTTGATGAATCCGGACACAGGCCTTATGGTTAACTGGCTCAACCCCACCTCCCACTGCTGCCCACATTGGCGACATGAAGCTCCCTCCCGGACCCCGAAGAAATCTCAACACCACTCCACCTGCTGGCACCCTGGAGTTCGAGTGCGCGTCAAATCATGTGTTTCTCGCTATCTAGACAGCTGATCAGTTTGTTGTTTCGGTCACGCATTCATCGATTAACTTCGCTCTACTCGTCCGAAAGTTCACCCGTTCCACAGCAGTGGCGCGGCAGGGCTTCTATCGGATGGACCGCTGGGTTTTCGAAGTTTTATTCCAGAAAAGCTCAAAGTACGGAGAAAAATGTACAAACGTAGAGAAAATATTTACACGGATGTACGAACGACCATACAAAAGTTCAGTGGTACGAAATGAGTGCCTAGTATCGAACGCATGGACCCGGGAGTACATGACCGCCGCGGCGGCGGCGGCGGCAGCCGGCTGGGCGGCCACCAGCACGCCACACGGTCACGAAGAACTCCTTAAACACTAGTTACACTACGGAATATATAAGGAATACGCAGCACGATGTGAACAGAAGAAATCACACACGAATTACTTGTGAAGAAACGCAAAGCATCTTTTTTCGTTTTGAGACCTCGAAGAAGCAACGCGCACGCAGCGCAATCTGTTTCTGACGCAGAGCTCGAACAGTAGGGAGTAGTGGCCTTTTGGGAGGAAGAATGCCGGTGGGGGAGGGCTGATTAGTAGGACGTTACTTCGTTATCGTCGAGAACATCAAGAGAAAACCATGCGATGTTTGTATCCGAACATGTTACCAGAACAGTGTGAGGTCAATTGAATAATACTAGGACAGGGCCACTATCGGTGATGCGTGAGTATCCCTCCGCCGGCCTACTGAGCAGCCACCACGTCGCTTCCGTACACGCTCTCGTCGCTGTAGGCGATGTAGAGGAACAGGTCCTCCTCGTGATGATCCTGAAATGCGCAGCGATAAGGTAGGGAGAAGAAAGCGAGACGATGACAGGACTTGATGGGATAAGGAAGGTATATAGGTGTGCTGAGACTCTGAACTTGTTATTGTCTAGTTGTAATATGAAAGATAAAGTACTTGACTAGTTCCTTTATCTTTCATATTCATTCATTTTTATATTTCCTTCATCTGATCTCCCTATTTCATTTTCCTATTTCTCTTCACATAGAGGATATATAGACATATTTTGAAGATATCTTATAATATGCTCCTCTTCTTCACTGAAGAGTTCACTGAGGAGCATAAGCCCTAGATTATACCTGCGTCGCTGCACGGGCGGCATGATGGTCGGGATAGATATCGACCGCGCGGCGTGATAAATCGATATCTATGACAATCATGATGCCGCGCCGCGTAGCGGCACAAGTATAAACTAGGGCTAACACAAAGGTTCATCTGAAGACAGCGACGGAACGGCGTTTTTTGTATGCTTTATATTAGAAATACTGTTTTGATCTTTTATAAATTAAAAAATTTAACATTTTATACCTTTATTCATTTCATTACTTCTTCGAATTTCCACCTTTTCTTACGTTTTTTTGTGACCATGTTCCTATATGTTTGTTTAAGCCTGGAGCGGCCGCTATAGAAGATGGAAGCTGTTAGATGGATGTTTGGTTGCGAGTTCGAGTTCCTCCTGGTGCATGTTTTGCAAACGTTCATCCAACAGCTCCTACCTGTTCTTTACATTTTTGTTGTTTCCCGCCCAGGCCAACCAAGCCCTCCATCCCTGCTGGGTCGGTGAATTGGTACCAGATTTGTCACTGACATGTCCGCTGCCCACCTCATACCACTCTAGAGGATAAATTCTTTTTCAACGGCTTCCAGCATGTCCCGTTGAAGTAGAATGCGTGGCGCGTTCCGGAAAGCGATTGGCTATCGGCCTCTATAGTTTTTAACCTTTCATCCCTTATATCGCTTCAGTTCAGAGCTAAATCGATCGGTCATCCGACTTTTGGTCCTCATCGTCTGTCCTTTTTTAAAATGGACGCGTGTAGCGCAATCGGAGGGGATGCCGGCTGTCGCGTGCACCCGACACCAGGTTCTTGACTCAATTTTTCCGCCACGGACTATCAAGCCTGATCATCTCTCCGTGGTCAATGAATTGGTACGAGACTTCTCTGGGAGGTATAAAACACTGACTTATCCATCGGATGGCCATCGCACGTCATTCTATAGGTCTAACCAGGAAACTATCTCAACGGTAGGTCGGAACGGCCAATGTGTTGTATATGGGCAGAATCGCCTCTCTTTGGGAAACAAGAAAATGTAAATATCTCGACCCCAATACAATTTGCGCAGAGTTAGGGACGGCAGAAGTTGGGCCGTTGGAGGCGTTAGCCCTATACCTGCACGCGGAGGAAGAGCTCAAGTTGGCTGGAAACGGTGATCACAGGGATTACTCCGCCCCTCTACGCACTCTGCCACCATCGCTCGCTCGTCATCGCTGTTTCCAGCCAAGTTGAGCCCGCCCTCCGCCTCCAGTCATGGGACTAACGCAGCCAACGGCCCAACTTCCGTCGTCCCTAACTCTATGCAGAGTTGTATTGGGGTCGAGATATTTGCGTTTTGTTGTTTCCCAGAGAGAGGCGATTCTGCACATATACAACACATGGCCCGTTCTGACCTACCGTTGAGATAGTTTCCTGGTAAGCCCTAGGTATACTTATGTCACCACACAGCACGGCACCACGGTCACTATAGACATCGATTTTTCGCGCCACCCGATCGATATCTATCCCGACGATGGTGCCGCGCCGCGCAGCGGTGCAACTATAAACTAGCGCAAACGCGCATTCGGAGTGCCCCACATCGCGTAGAAGTAGAAAGCGTGGCGCATCCCAAAAAAGGATTAATGAACACCGTCTTTTATTCATCACTTTCTTTTTCTGTGTTGCTGTTCCTCGATTGTAACTGTATGAACATCGTTGTTACCGATGACTTTTTTTAAAACATCATTTAGGTTTTGTTGATTGTTCCAGTTTTTCACTTACATTTAGGATTTTGTCTTCGTTGATTTTTCCTGTTTAGGTATGAGCACATGCATGAAAAATTAAATAAGTTACTAAAAATTGCAGTAACAAATGGCTGCGCAAAATCGCTACACCCTGTAGTTGCATGCAAGGTAACGCCTTAGGATAATATTGGTGATTTTGGAGAGGGAAATTGAGAAATTTCGTACACAGAAACCCATAAACGGCACACTAGTGCTTCAAAGCTACAGATGAGGTTAAATTCCCCCATTCATGTTAGCTTCAAAGAGCAACTCATTGACTGAGGGAGAAAATGTCGTCAATATGTCACAGCCGCTAAGCTCTGATTAACATTTGTCGATTATCACCAAGCACATTGGTTAATGTTGCAGGCAATAATGAGCTGTGTTTGTAAACCAAAGGGTTTTTGCAATGCAATATTTTAGCCACTTAAGCATCAGCTTACGTCCTTTTTCAATTAAAAGATATTAAGACATAGTGTTCTTAGCCAGAACACTATGTAACATCTGATTTTCGAATTATTTCGCTCGAGTGCACCACTGATCGCATTACGAAATTTTCTGCTTTAAAAATACACATTTTTTCATAGCTCGTGAACCATGACAGCCCTCGTCACTTCCTTCATGATTTCGTCCATATCGCAGCACATCAATCTCTTCTTTTTGCCCAAGACTTAAACTTTGCTCTCGTTCGCAACAACGAACGCAATTTCAGTTTCTCTTATCCTAAGAAGAATCTCGCACGAGTCATCAGCGTCAAAATAGATTCCCTGGAAAACAACAGAATCTAGAATGAACAACGGGCAACGAGGAAATGATCGGAGCACGAGACGACAACCATGACCTTTCGAAAAGAGGTGGATTTTGGAAAGCAAAACTTTTATCAGGACTGTCAGCAGAGGTGAAATATGGCCTTGGACCCGTGAAACCTAACGATGGGGAAATCATTGACTATGATGCGATAGTTCGAATGTATGCTATGCAATCCTTATTCCCAGTATTCGAAACTGAATCAACTAAAGAATTCTGAAGCCGATTAATCGAATATCTCGATATATAGAATTTTTACTTTACACTGAACACACGTAAGTGAAACTGGATGCTTTTGAAACCAAACCCGATATGTTGTACAGAGACCCAAACAAGTTTTTGATTTGATAATATTTTCTTAAAAACTCGCACAGAGAGGACATCCTAAAGAGACTACTGCACTGCTGAAATGGTAAAAACACACTTACCCTTCCTCGAGAGGGATCTAGGCGCAAAGAGGTTCAGGGGGGGGGGGGGGGGGGAACATGTAGGACAGCCTATGTGCTTTTTGAAACCGGATTTTTTTGTAGCAATGGTGTGTTCCACCTCTACAGCGAACCGAAGTAGGCCATTTTTGATGTAACTGGACATAAAATTGCCTTCTCACCAACTCACCAAGGCGTACAACCACTGAGTACCCGCCTCCCCGAGGACCCTATTTGCACCGGGAACTTTTACGGTTTCCTTAAAATACAGAGATCCGGTATTTTGGCGTTATGGTAGTTGGAGGGGGTCACCATGGGCTGCCGCGGCGGACAGCCGCCGCGAGTAGCTACTTGCAGCGAATGTGAATGCAGTCTTATCTCCACTTTTCGATTATAGATCCATGTTTTATCTGCTTCCTAATTTAGTAAAGGAGGGAACTCCAGGACGTAGGCAATTTTAGCACGGGTGCGTCACCGAGCCATACCCTGGAGTCCCTTCCCCTGCCTAAATCTGTGCTCTCCTCCGCGTCAGCGTCATCGGAGGAGAGCACAGAACAGAGCTATAGCATTGTTTGGTTGTTTTCTTTACTATCAGTGTGTTCCCGTTTCTTTTTTCGTGTCTGTGACACTTTTTGCAAGGTGACCCCCCCCCAACTACCATAGCGCCGGATATTTTTAGTACTTCAAGCGAAGGAAATTATGCCATGGACTTAACCAGTGCGCAACTATGCTCAGCTGACTGGCAGTTCACGTGGAGTTGGGCACGAAACCAATGCGTGCTTTTTTATGTGATTCTTTCTCATGAATCGTAAGTACGCAACTCCACGTAGACAGCACTTCGCTGTCAATTACGTGAATCTCAAGACGCATCGAACGTGTGCATTGCTCTACCAATTCGATTGAAATACCGATTAATTCTGCATTTCTCTAATTAAAGAAATTATAGGAACATTCCTGTCGGCAAAAGGAATACATTTCTTACGTCTATTCAAGCGTATTGCATATGCGAGCTTTTTAAAGATAAATTCTCAAGACAGTTGCCCTAAAGAACTATTCAGCTTTCTGGCAGAAATATATGCCGATTTCGAAACGTAATCAGCACTTGCAAAATCTTCCAAGGGCCACTAATGGTGAGAGTTACATACTAAAGGCGAATTCACAGGTGTTCAACTCGCCCATATATTCTCGGAATCGAGATCTTAATGCTGGTCCTGCTTTACACTACATTCAGGCTACACATTGATTTGTTGTACCTTGGATTCCGTTCATAGAGTCACTTATTGACAACTAGGTGTCAACTGACCCATTTGTTCATTATTCCTATGAGAAATTTGTTGGATAACGCAAGATCCCCAAGCCCAAGAGTAGGCCAAAACCCAAATCTACGTCCTCTTACAATGGAATGTGGAACCGATATGATGAAAATATCGCTTCGCGTGATGGACAGACAGGCGGGGAGCGCAGTCGGAGGAGGCACCGACTGCCGTCTTCACCCGATACCAGGTGCCTGGTTCGGATTTCCCGCCCAGGCCAACCGAGCCTTCCATCCCTCCGGGGTCGGTGAATTGGTACCAGACTTGTCTGGGTAGGATAAAGCGTTGACTTGTTCATCAGCTGGCCACCGCAAGTCATTGTATGGCCAAATACGCATTAAACTCGCCCCCGCGATCCCGTAGAAGTAAAATGCGTGGCGCATCCCAAGGGGATTGAATAACGCTATCCTTTCTCCTTTATCCTTTATGATTGCCAGCTTTTCCAAAGCTTAAGCATTATGGAATGGTGTGCATTACAGCGTCTACTAACTTCATACTATTTCATAACGCTTTTCCACAGCTTAAGCATTATAGAATGCAGTTGGAAGACGCTGCATTACATAGGCAATTGCTTTATCATGTCATCGATTCCAATGACTCATCCTCTAAGTGTTTTTTTTGTGTTGTGTGTGCTCAGTTTTCTTCTGTTGTTCCTTCATTTTCTTCAAACAAGACCACTGTCTTCGTTTAAAGAAAATCAAACAAGACCACTGTCTTCGCTTTAATGAACAAATATCTATGTCATATGCTCATTTCCGATCTCGTGCTGCTCGCAGCCTGTATACCAGTAAGTTCAACAGTGTTTGCTTCAACCGGATAGCTTGTCTGGAAACGATGTTTACATTCCCGCTCGATCGAACTGATGACACAGCGCTTGTCACGCACTGGCTTATCTCTCCGTAGACGTCGCTCAGATTTCGAAATACCGCCGCCATCCTACAGGTGTCGCCGATCTGACGTCAACACCTCGTGGAGTCCTCACGCCGCTGCAGCAATGTTCAGCGCTGGTGACTAGTGCCGGAACAACTGCCAGAGAGAACACCCATCGATCCAAGCAGCCTTGAACACCCTAGCGAGACCACTAGCCTCTTTTTCTTGTCTTCGTAGCAGTCAACCAACCCACTGATGCCCTGAACTAATGACAAACAAGACGCAGCTGAGTGAAGATGGGTGTCGTCGCCTATCTCCATGGCGAACAGGTCTTATGGTGCAGGTTTACAGCAAGGTGACACACACGCACACACTCAGTTGACGGAAATAGATAAAACGACTGGTTCTACACGGGGCAGTAGCGCCGAAATATTCTGTTGTTCAAGGAGAAGAACCGACAACAAAGAGCAAACACACCGTCACGTGACACTTCTGCCTTCTAGGCACCGATAAGACTGATTTCTCTGTTTATCACTGTCTGATGGTCACTTGAAAAAAGGAATTCCAGAAAGGCCTTCCATTGCCGAGGAGCCCTGTGAGATGCACGACACCAGATGGCCATAATGAATCGACGAGCAGACAGCGCCGATCGATGGGCAGCTGACGCAGCTGCCTCTGCACGACCCTAACATGGTACGGCGGTCACACTGAGCGCACAACAGCCGGCACCAGTGTCTCACAAAGCGAGTAGAGCCTTCCACAGTAGGTGAACTAGAGATGGAGTCTGACGCCAAGCCACACCGCGTATGAATAAATGGAATTGTTCACTTGGAGAACTACACACAACGATCTAAGAGAGACGTGTCGCTGCTACTTCTCTCTCTGTGTGTAGAACCTGACCGATCGAAGTGATACGAGAATCATCAATGTGAAGGTCATCTCCCATCTTTCGAAATGAGGAAAGCGACAAACAATTGAAAAGTGAGTAACAGAACTACCCCACAGAGCTGAAGGCGACCGCTAACATCGTCCACACACTGCTTACGAGCACTTCTCATGCTGCTACGCCACTGACCTCGAACGAAGTGGGGTCGCCTGTATCCGTCCAAACGACAGTTTAACCGAAGCGGACCAAATGGTCATGTGATGGCGTAGTCAGGGTAGGCGCCAGCTGTCGCGCGCACCCGATACCAGGTTTCTGGTTCGGATCTCCCGCCCAGGCCAACCATGCTTTCCATTCCTCCGGGATCTGGTCTGTGAATTGGTACCAGACTAGTCTGGGAACGATAAAGCGCTGCCTTGTCCATCGGCTGGCCACCGCAAGTAACTGTATGGGCAAAATGCACATTTAAAGGGCCTCGACGACTTCCCATAAAAGTAGAATGCGTTGTGCATCCCAAAAGGGACTGATTAACGCCATCCTTTATCTTCGGTCCCAGTTACATTAAAAGGATGAAAGGATAACGGTCGGCGGTAGTCAATCCCTTTGCGAGATGCGCCACGCATTCTATTTCTACAAGATATCGTGCAGGCAATTTGAATGCGTATTTGTCTTACCAGGAAACTATCTCAACGGTAGGTCGGAACGGCCCAAGTGTTGTATATGATCAGAATCGCCTCTCTCTAGGAAACAACGAAATGCAAATATCTCGACCCCAATACAACTCTGGGTACAGTTAGGGAGACGGAAGTTGGGCCGTTGGCGGTGTTATCCGTCTGCCTGCACACGGAGGGCGAGCTCAAGTTGGCTGGAAGCAGCGATCATGGGGATTACGCCGCCCCTCTACCCACTGCTCCACCACTGCTCGCTCGATATCGCTGTTTTCAGCCAACTTGAGCGCGCCCTTAGCGAGAAGGCAGAAGGCTAACGCCACCAACGGCCCAGCTTCCGTCGTCCCTAACTCTGCACAGAGTTGTATTGGGGTCGAGATATTTGCATTCTGTTGTTTCTAGAGAGAGGCGATTCTGTCCATATACAACATTTGGGCCGTTCCGGCCTACCGTTGAGATAGTTTCCTGGTTAGCTCATTCTATAGGTCAAATACGCATTCAAATTGCCTGCGTGATATCTCGTAGAAGTAGAAAACGTGGCGCTTTCCAAAAGGGATTGATTAACACCGTCCTCTATTCTTTAATTTCTTCTTTCCTGAGTTCCTGTCCCTCGGTTTTGGCTGTCTGAACATCGTTGTTCTCGATTACTTTTTTCTCCACAACACTTAGGTTTTGTTAATTACAACGAGGCAAGTAATTATATAGGTCGAATGCACTTTTAATCGCCTCCACGACTTCCGGTAGAAGTAGAATGCACGACGCATCCCAAAGGGAATGATTAACGCCGTCCTTCATTCTAGGTGTTAGCTACGACATACTATGAAATGGATAAGTATAGAGGACAAAGCACAAAGGACTGCGTTAGTAGATCCCTTTGCGGAATGCGCCACGCATTCCACTTCTGCGGAATATTGTCGAAGCAACCTGAGTGTGTAGCTGGCTTATACAGCGACTTGCGGTGGCCAACCGATGGACAAGACAATGTTCTCTGGCTTCTCAGAAGAGTCAGGCAACAAATCACCGACCCCGGAGGGGTTGGAAGGCTAGTTGGCCTAAGCGGGAAATCCGAATCAAGAGGCTGAATCGGATGCACCTACAGCCGACGTCTCCTACTGCGCTACAACGAGCTCAAGATATGGAATCAACATGGTGAAAAGTCATCGTTAACCAGTCAATTTCTGGGATGCACCAGGCGTTGTACTTCTTTGAAGCCTATGAGAACACTTCGAATGCCTGGACTCAGCAATGATTTGAGCTGTCCAGTCGTAAGCGTACTATCCTTCAAAGATTAAGTAAACTACCAACTGACCGACTCAAAAGAGCGGAAGTCTGGGTATACCAGGATGGGAACGAATCTTGAATCAATTTGGTATAGCGCGTAAGCGGGCCCCTCCTTCTGAGGAACAGGCATCCATAGGGAAATAAACATGGATAAGCTGAATAAGGAAAGATCTCTATGACATAGAAGCCAACGATTCGCATCTGATCTGACTAATTAGAACGTATCCACGTCTGCTCTGCTAGTTCCATACCAGTGTCAGTGTTAGTGTCCATTGAAGGGTCAAAAATGTTATGGCTTCTGCAGAAAAGACTGCTTCTGTCATACTTGCACCTTGCCATCAGTAGAAGAAATTGTGGCCACTTCGCCACTCTATCGCTCACTGATGTCTCATTGACTTCCGATGGATAAGCAGGCTTGAAATTGTATATACGAATTACAGACCAGCTTAGAGCCAGTCTAAGGCTTCTGCACAGCTGTAGACCGGAACTAATCGATTTGTATGTTTTTCACGGGTGACTCGGTTCTCCAACCTTTGCATTATCTCATCCTTATGCCATCTCCACGAAGTCATTTGTCATCAGGTCATGTAGTAAGCAGAATACCGCTTCAAGACTTATGGCACAAATACTACTGGTGATTACCTGGTAGAGTTGTCCCATTGTGGTCATCGTTTGAGGAATAACGTTATTCACAAAGAAGAATAGCGCATCCTCAGGTCGAAGATGAATCCTAAACATGGAAACACTTGTCAAAGTATACAAAAATGGAAAGTCTTGCAGAAGAAGACCACCAACCTTTTCCTGATCAGGAAGTAGAACTGACCAACGGTGAGGTCAGACGGCACTAGGTACTTCTTCTTGTCAAGGTCTCGAAGTCGAGACTTCGGGGCTCGCTCCACAATCACCTAGATGAGAATAACGGTTAGAATAAGGACCTAGGATAGATAGCATAGGACAGCAGTGATGATTCTTACGGCAACAAAGGCGTTATGAAAACGAAACATAGACCCTAGTAGCCCAACCTCAAGAACCGCTGTAAAGAAGTTATGGGTAGTCTGCACTCCGGACGAAAACACCGCCAAACCTGATACTGATGAATGTTATATCAGGGGGTTTGGCGGTGTTTTCACTGTTAGAGGGCGACAAGCAGTTGCTAAATCTGGCCTCAGAAGTGTTCTAGCTCAGTTCAACACTGGGATAGAACAACAAGCAGTGCAGGGTGAAAATTTCGTGCAACAACGAAAGTCGTACAGGGCTGCCCTATAAAGTCTCCACCCCGAGGTGCTTTGCCCTCATAAAAATTGTAAGAAGTCTTAGAACAGCCTTAAGCAACAGGGCCTGTAGATAACTGTAGAAAAATACCTAGGCTTGCTACGTCTAGGTAAATCTAGCCCTCTAGACGTTCACCAGAGTATATAACGGCTTACTAGGTGAGGCAATATAGGAATTGGGGGAGAGGGCGATCGCTTGAATATGGCGTATATAGGCGCAGAATGGATCTAAGAAATAGCTCACTGTCCAATGTCAATTTTGGCTAGAAATTGCCTATTTTTTAAAATTATTTGTTCATAACGTGGACCAAGCCCGACGCAATGTGTGATAGAGGGTTACACCGTTGTAAAGGACGACAAGGCTACGGCGGTCCATGCTAAGAGAAGTGCAACATGCTATCCTTCCCTGAGCTGAACATAAAAGAAATCAACGCCTATGGGAGAGTGCCCTCCCCCCAACCCGCATACGAACCCGTACTTACTTACCCGCTTCCATTTTAAGCGTTTTTGAGACCATCTGCCGTGATTTTGTGGAGGAAAATAAGGGAGAACTCCCTTTCTAGACTTGCACATACAGAAATTTTCCAGTCTGAATCTTGAAGTGAACCTCTAAATCCCTATGCTAAATTCTTTATACTTGTGCATTTCTTAGTAATGGCACTAGTTAACAGTTCCGACTCGACTTCGGTCGGAAAACCTTTTCGCTAAAACTTCGTCTAGGGGGGGGGGGGGGGTATTTGGGGTGCTGATCAATCTGACATCCGTTTTCACGATTCGACTGGATAATATAGACACAGGAAGGCACAGGATTACATGCTTAAAGTTTCTGCCGGTAACGGCAGGCAGGGGTTAGTATGGGTAAGTGGTCGGTCCATCGAGTTACGAAATCCGCCATATTGGCAGTCACTCTTTTTCTTTATTCCCGCCAATATCGCGGATCTCGTAACTCGATGAACCGACCACTTACCCATACCAACCTCTGCCTGCCGTCACCGGCAAAAACTTTAAGAATGTAACCCCCTTGCCTTCCTGTACCTATATTATCCACCAGAATCTTGAAAAACGGATGTAAGATTCGTGACGAGCACCCAAACAACCCCCTTAGACGAAGTTTCAGCGAAATTTTTTTTCGACCAAAGTCGTGTTGGTGGAGTCGGAACTTTTAACTAGTGCCCCAAGTAATTCTTCAATCAAGCAGATCATTCAACAAAACTCTTGCGATTCTGATGACCTTTTTGCTGTCACTGCTCAAATAACTACGACTTCGACTAGAGTCTGTCGATTCCCGCGATGCTTGATTCTTTCCACTCCTTTCTTACCAGGGGCTGGATTCATCAACGAATTACGTAACTTTAACGGAGAATTGTAAGCGAAAAGCTCAGATAACGCGGCTTATCAAGCAATATGGTGAGGCGATAAGCCGCGGTATCTGAGTTTTTCGCTTACAATTCTCCGTTAAAGTTACGTAATTCGTTGATGAATCCAGCCCCTGGTAAGAAAGGAGTGGAAAGAATCAAGCATCGCGGGAATCGACAGACTCTAGTCGAAGTCGTTGATGAATCCTGTCCCAGACCACGTGTTTTTGTTTCTTAGCTTGCTTTGGTCGTTTTGTTGCTCCTATTGTTGTTTTTTTATCTTTGAACACATGGGTAACCATGTAATAAATATCAAATGAATATAAACAAAATAACTAACGGGGATTCTGTCCGGGTATTTCCTTCTGATCTTGTCGCCCTCCGCACGTCGTTTCTCGAAGTTGTTCTCCTCCTTGTAAGCCCACTTCATGATGATAGCTAACCTTAACACAATGAGATATAGCTGTAGCTGAACTTAACGGAATAAAGGACACGATGACAACGACGAGGCTAATAATAAACCAGTAGCCTGGAGGGGACAAGGGAAGAAGTGTTGGCACAAGGCGTTTGCGAGGTCAGACGACGCATGTGACTGACTGGCTGGACGGAAGGAAAAACTGGCGGCAACCAGCTGACGAGTGGAGAGAACACGCCACGCTGAGAGCGGCTGATGGTGGTGACGATACGGGCGAGGAGAACAGGCTCCGATGGGAGGAGCTCGGCTCAGCACCTTCCGATCGATCGTGCTGAACGGTGCGAACCGGTGCCACGAGCGGAACTGCACTTTCTTTGGAGGAAATGTCACCAGCCACATCCGCAGACACTAGAACAGGCGCGACTGAGCTGCTACGTCTAACTGGACGGGCCTAAACGGCCTAACGCCACGAGCAGGCCTTGGAGGATGACCTTATGCGACGAAGATCGCGGCCAAGCACGGAGGACAACCACGGACGGCAGCAGCACTGACGACAGGGGCCGGCTGGTGAGGCAACGCCCGTCGTGCGACTATTTCGCAACCGAATCGATGACGCCGATCAGCTGACTAGCACCTGCCGCGACGCGGGCGGCCACGCGCCGCCGGCCGCCCTGATTCAGGGGCAGTGCGCGCCGCTCAAACACTCATTTTTGGGGGCGCAGCGGCCCCTTGCCGGGAAATGGGGTTAAGTACCGTACTTCCCTGGGGATACAGTACCGCTGGGCCGGATTCATCAAGCAGTGGGTTTAGGTAGAGATACCGTAAGGGAATCGGGCGCAATGCACGAAAGAAGGGGGCAGCCCATCAGTACTCAAACACAAGTACGAAGTGACGCGGCATTTCCTACGTGTCGGACGAGTTTTTATCCAACTGCTACGTTCTACTAGGCGGAAGCCCATGTGCTGCCCCCCTCTTCTGCGCATTGCGCCGGGAATTGTACCCACTACCCGCAGTGGGTAGCGGAACGATTCCCGGTGCAATACGCAGATTCATAAAAGGAATCAAGGGTATGGTAGAACCAAACCTCTCGCGAGAGCAGCTGCTCTCACTGAAGCGCCATTTTGTCAATGGGGCGCAGAATCCTCCTGGGTATGCGGATATACTCTCGACCATCGTCGAGTATTGTCTACCCACTGATATACCCACGATGTGACGGGTAAGATTTATCATGAATGCCTCATCGTGAGTATGTCTACCCCTAGACCCTGCGGGTATAAGCGTTGATGGCACCGGGCCCAGGGCTATGGCGTCCTCAGGACAATTTGTGTTTGAAACCGTGAACCAACCGATTTGAAACCCGTTGGTTGGTAACCACCATGAAAGGGTTTGAAGCCGTCCATGAAAGGGTTTGGAACCGAGCACGAAAGGGTGGCCACGCCTCTCGCTGCGCAATAGCAACACGTGCTGAGGAGGCATGGCCGCCCTTTCGTGCTCGGTTCCGAACCCTTTCATGAACGGTTTCAAACCCTTTCATGGTCGTTACCAACCAACGGGTTTCAAATCGGTTGGTTCACGGTTTCAAACGCAAATTTATCTGAGTCGTATGCTATTCTCTCCCCATCCGTCCCCGGTTGGGTATGACGCGATCTCTACCCCCCCCCCCGCCCCCATCTCCCCGGTATGCACATCTCTCCTCAAGTACACTCGGAGGGAGGGGAGGGGGGGGGGGGGGTGCCACGTCCTAAATAGCCGGGGATGATGTCCCTCTAGAAGAGTGCTCGGGGCGAGCAGCTGACACAGCGAAACTTACCAGTTATGGAAATATACAGAGTGCCCCCCCCCCCCCACTCGCCGCGCTAAAAGGTCTGTTCCTACTTCGCGACAAGAGCGACTTGTCGTCCGTGCGAAACACGCATATCGACTAAAACCGAGCGCGCACCGCAGAAAAGTGTTCATACTCGTGCGCCGGTGCTGTCGCTCCAGTCGCTCTAGTCGCTGCTGTCGCCTGTTCATACTTCCGCGCGCTGCGCTCTCGTCGCTCTTGTCGCTGCTGTCACAAAGTATGAACAGGCCCAAAGTTACACCGAAACCAATATGGGCTCGTATGCATACCTCTCCCTGACGTCCCCTGCCGGGCAATGGGAGAAGGTACCGTACTTTCTCGTTGTACACTATGCTGGGAATACAGTACTCCAGGACACTGACGGGACATTGCGTCCCCCTACTCGGAGGTGGGGTGGGGGATTCGAACTGGAGCAGGATGTTGCTTATTGAAGCAGACATGCTGCTGCTATTAAGGCGAAACTTCCAGCGTATGCATCCACATAAGAGTAAGGTCCGTTTATACTTTGACGCCGAGCGACGCGACGCCACGTATGGTAGCCACATTGATTGAGCGTCGCGATCGATCAATTTCGCCACATTAGCCCTAATTTATATTTGCGCCGCTGCGCGGCGCGGCACAATTATCGGGATAGATATCGACGCTGGCGCGAAAATCGATATCTATGACGATCGTGGTGCCGCGCCGCGTGGCGGCGCAAGTATAAACTAGGGCCTACATGCCGCCGCGTCGCTCGGCGTAGGAACTATAAACGGAGAGATAATTGAACGCATTCGTCGCAGTGATCACGGAGATTGTGTTCTGAAAAATCAGTACGATAATAAGTGAGGTTTTTTGAGTGAGGCTTGCGCTAACCCGAAACTGCATCTATTTGCACAACTTTTTGAATGAGCATTTTCATTGGCTGCTTTTAAAATGAAATGTTATAGCATTTCAGGCACGCAGAGTTTAGGTTGAAGTAAGCGTAGTTTCGTTGCTAGCGCCAGCTCTGAAGAATATCTAAGGGTGAATATGCTTCAAAATCCAGTAATCGCTCGCTTGGCACCTCCTGATCCGTACAGCAATACAACGCACTTTAGCAATAGAGGCAGGTATTTGATTACGGTGCAAAATTTGTTAAGGTTTCCGTCTGAAACTTTACAATTTCATTGCAGAGCGCCTATGCACTATTGTAGCCCATCGTAATTTGTTGAGCTTTTGATACGGTGTTGCAAAACTGCAGAGGATGCTCTACAATAGGTCCATCTGAACTAAGCCTGGTAGTTAGTAAAGAAATAATTGGATAACTGATCACAATCGTAAAATACCACCGCAATAAAGTGCGATATGCTACGAGATCTCCTAATCAAGTGCATCGCTGTCACATAGTGCAGCAGTTTCACTGCACCTGATAAAAGAGTCTCCGTTTATTCAAGGCAGTCGTTGGATGTATTCTAGTCGGAGAAGGGGGGGGGGGTGGGGATGTACCGCCAAAAAAAGCGAATCGAACACAAGCGGGTGATCTATGCCCGGTAGGAGAAGTTGCAAGGTACGGCGAAGAGTGAGTATAGCCTCTGTAAAATAGTGCCCTTTCCTTTCTACCTTCGTTGTCAAAGAGAATGAAGGTGGATAAGGAGCATTCCCCCAACATCCCTCTACCAAAATTTATTTATTATTTGTTCCAGTGTATAAACACACGTCGTAAAAGCGCATAAGCACAGAAACACTCCTAGTAGTATGCAACTCATCTAAAACGAATAACGCAACTATTTCTTTGTCGCCAATCGGTTGAAGGAAGCAAAGGCCTTCTCAGTGAATTCAACATTGTGTTTTAGAGCTAGGTATGAAGAATCGGCCCTGAACGTAAAAGCAGAATTCCTGAATGCCTTCTGTCGTGAGTTTCGCCACGACTCTTGAAGGACGCAGAGTCTCTGCGCCCTTTTGCTCCCGCACGCCTGTCGAATGCGCAGCATCGATTGCTGCGACGAAATATGAATGCGCGAGCTGATTCCACCGCAGTGTCGAGGAGCGCAGAGCCGAGGAAGAGGAGTATCTACCCTGGCATGGACGCCAGGAAGAGGTAACCGCAGGTGATAGGCGAGAAGCACCGCCTCGTGGGCATGCCCCAGGCAGGACCTCGCTTGACCCTAGCGGGCTGCTGTTGGGATTCCCTTAGTGAGTGTAGGCGGGTTGGTTGCGTGACTCGTAGCTATGTGTGTGTGTGTGTTAAGAGGTAGTAATGTGTAGTTAGTAAATCTGTATTCGTAGATATGTGCGTGTGTTAAGAGGTAGTCATGTGTAGTTAGTAAATCTGTATATCTGTCTTATGTCGCGGGAGATACGTGAAGACTGGCGAATACCAACATCTTCATTGATGCTATGCTATGTGAGAAGGGGAAGGCGCAGGGACGTGCGTTGAAGTTGGCGCAGAGTCGTACGCGCACGGGAGCTAAAGTCCATCGCAGTCTCTTCCCAATGATTCGGCTGGGGCACCAGAGCCCTACGTATGTAGATGGTGCCGCGTGGCTGGAAGAAAAGAGCATTTGCGTGCTGTAAGTCAAAACCGATCTGCCACACACGTGGCCTCGGATCTGGACCACCGTTACCGATGCCGGTGGCGGCCAGCCCGGGGCACGACACCTTCAGCTTCCCATAGAACTTTGGACAGAGACCTATGTCATGTGAGAAAGCTTGGAACACTGATTACAAATATGCGCCAAATTTACCAAAATTTGGGTGGCGGTAGGATATCTTTTAAGGATCACCTCCGGTAGCAATTGGGTTTCGACATGAGTGAGAAACATCACAGCAGATGAGATGGTGAATTGGTGACATGCCTAGAGAGGATAAGACACTGCCTAGCTCATCGGTTGGCCGTTCAAGTAGAGTGCACAGCGCATCCTGAACGGATATTGATTTACCCACCTTTTACCATTTTTATTTTTATTACTATTTGACGATATGGAACTTAAGCCGTGCAACAAAATCCAAGGGTGGATGAAAACGTATCACGAAAGGCACCAAGGTACTAGTGCCATCATCGGCATGCCTTTTCACAGAAGAATACCGCTGCTATGAAAGGGCAATATTTGTAAGACAGGCATACCGAGCATGTCAGCATGCGCTATGGATTAGCACCAGGCTTGCAGGCTTCAGCGGCTTCGGGTATGCCTATGTTATACTTCGGCGACGCTATGCTGTAGGAGCTGCTACGCACTGCGTAGCAGCCCGCACATCACAGCGTCGCCGGCGACGTCGCCGAGAGCTCCGCAGGGGGTGTTATACTTCCTTCGCCGATGTCGCCGACGCCGGCGTCGTCGACGTCGCCACAGACGGGCCGACGACGTCTGCGTCACCGACGTCGCCGACGCCATCCAAGGGTGGCAGAAAATGCGCTCCGATGGAGTGTTATGATTGTGGATTGGTTCTTCGTTCCCGGAACTGCCATCATCACCACCGTACTTCGAATTACGAAATCGAGAAGTGCAAAAGACACCGTCTTGCGAACACAAAAAGCACAATTCACTAGAACACTGAGTGTTTGGGAGGGAATGGGACCCTAAACCTTAGCTCCCCTTCACTTTGCACTTTTCTTCCTTTTTTGTGTCCTTCTCAGCCGTTCCGTTAGCATTTTCTAGTCCTATTTGCTTCCTTGTAGAGCAAGTAATACTAAATAGAACTGTGTAGAAAATAAGCAGTGTTTCCTCGCTTTCTCAAATGGTAATGCAAACCTCTGCGAAGAGCTTTTTCGAGATAGAATTCCTACTAATTAAGAGTTAAGTTTTCCTTTGAACTTCGAGAATTCCGCGTAAATTTAATTTGAATACGATTTAACGAAAAAGGTCTTTGCTAAGCCGAAAATGCTGGTAAAATCATTAAATTGGTAAATCAATAGTCGTTAAATGCCGAACACTATCCCGTACTTCTATTACTATCGGGATAGACTACGCCATGCACTCGTCTGTTATTTTGCATTTTACAATTTATTGATAGTGTTTCTCTTGAATACTTCCTATAATCTCCTTACAAAGTGACCGTATCGATTGATTTGTGCTTCTTTTAAAATTTAAAACCCAAAAACACACTATGCCGTGCGAAAAATACAGGGTATACTAAAAAATACAGGTACTTTCGAATGGTTCTAACATTGCTAGTTCTAACACCTTTGAACACTTATCCATCCTTCTAAAAGCCAAATTTGGTTAGTGAGAGAAAATTCGGCAGATTAACAATGGTTGGACAGACTGCCGTACATACAGAACAAAAAATCATCATCAAGCCTTGAAGCATTAAGAAGAATTAAGAATTTAAATTTCTTTTGAAGATTAAGAAAAGCTCAAAATGTATACAAATTCGAGGCAGATGTGATCACTTAGCCTTTCTATGGGCAGACTGGTTACCAAATGATGACATTGAAAACCTTCTCCGATGCTAAAAATGCGCTCCGTTGCTCTCCTGTCAACGTCGTCCCCGACGCCGCCACAGAATCTGTTAACGACGTCGCCGACGTCGACCATGCGTCTGTGGTGACTTCGGCGACCTCTGCGGCGTCGGTGGTGACATCAGCGTCGGCGACGTCGGTGACGGGTCGCAGCGTCGGCGACGCGTCGCCGAAGTATAGCATAGGCCTATAGCGGGCCACGCTGGGAACGTTGCCCAAACGTAGCTGAGGATGCTTCCTCAGCCAGCGTCCGTTGCCGGCTTCGCCGGCGCCGTTCGCTGGACATTCGCTGGACGTGCGAGGCACGCCAGGCTTGCCGGCTTCGGATATGCGCTCAGGAGAACGTCCGCAGCACTCCTGCTTCGCCTAAGGTTGTGTCCACAACCCATTGCAGCTCGTAAAGCCTAATCGAAATTCTGACGTTTCTGTCCAGTCGTCGTGCTCTAAGCCACGAGGTGTGATGAATTTCGGAAAGGGTGACTTAGGACAAAAAACTATCCTCCTCTGCATACAGTAGTATGGAAACTGGTCAAAGCACTGCCGAAAATGGACGGCCAAGGAGCAAGGCTTGGTTAAAACTGTGACGAACTGAGCGTACGTCCGACGAACTTTCTTTGCTGACCTCTCCAGGTCCACCCCTTAAAATTGGAGGACCTAGGCAGGTAGAAATAGCTTAATAATCCAGCGCGCGAAGTATGTATGCTGTTGAAATCAAAGTGAACAATTTCCAAATCAAAAGAAGCGTCTTCCAGACCATGACATTGACCAATCAATAATATCGGTTGATATGATTGCTTGATGGAAGTATCAACATGGTGGCTGATTTCCTGGTCGACCTTCCGTCGGCCATCATAATCACGGAACACCCACCTAGATCGATCAAGCCTGGAGAGAACCGATAACGCTGCTCAAGAATGGGTAATATCGATCGATATTGATTTTCTGAGCGACTAATAGGACCGACTCCCGGATCGAAACACCATCGGCCATCATAATATGCTGTTTCTAATGTTAGGGAGTATTTTGCATCCCGACGCACCTAGTATCACAGTTGAGGCAAGACTTCTGAATCCTGGCACCGTTAAACGATGTCTGCGGCACATCTCCTCAAGCACCAAAGTCATAAAAGTCAGTAATTCTGTAGTTTTATAAAAACTTCTGTCAGAACCCAAAAAAGCGAATAAAATGGATCAGCCGTAAGGTGCAGAAACAGCAGTAAAGATCGAATGCGAAAATGAAGGGGAAATGAAGTGTAAAGGTGGATAAACCCGTACGGAGCGCAAACGTACACCCAACAGATACGTCTTTCGAAATCTCATGGATTGTTGTTTGATTTCCATCCCTTTGGTAGTTGGTCGATAAATACCCTAGATGTGATCAATATGCGCCGTCTACAGTTCATGTATCGCCGGCAGTAAACACCCGCTGTCGCCGCGGGCCTCGGACAGCGCGGTGGGCTTTAGAATGATAGTAATGATAATGATAAAGATGATAATGATGACTCCGTAAACACCGTAGATGGGACGAACCGATCAACATCTTCCGACAACACCTTATGTGTCGTCAGCAGGGCAGGTCTGCTGTCGCCGCCGGCCTCGGACAGCGCGGCGAAGCTTCAGACATGACTCATGCCTCTCCCGATCATATATAGTAAAGATAGGATATCGCAAGGAAATTACGACTTCCCCGCAGAGGAGCGGGTTGGAGTCGCTGGAGTTTGAGTTTGAACAAAACAACGTTACACTCTCTTCTCTTTAATTTCCTTTTCTATACATGCGTGTCTCTCTTTTTTCCCTTTGCGGAGCGTTTGGAGCACGTCTTCTTGACGTATAAAATAAATAAATAAGTCCTACTATATATGAATGTTGTGTGTGTGTGTTTCCGTCCGTCCGTCCGTCACAACTGGAGTGGGAGACGGCGTATTATTGGCAGTGCTCAACGACTGATGATGGCCCGAAGCTTCAGTCCTGGAGATCAACGAGGACGCTGAAGACGAATCTGAAGTTCTTTGAAGTATCGATCGTCATCAATCGATATTGATCGAATTATCGATTTTTTGTGGATGTCGTTCAAGCGGTCCGAAACTTTAGCTCTGGGGGTCATCAAGGTCGCTGAACACGAATCTGAAGTTTGTTTTTGTTGTTTTCATCTTTGATATTGATCGAATAGCCGATTTCTATGGATGTGGTTCAATTTTTATAATTTGTTCTAACTTAATGCAATCGACGTAGTTAATGTGTTCTTCTTGCCGAAATTCAGTACGGCCGAGAGGCACTCTGACGGCTGATAAATAAATAAATAAATAAATGACTCTTTGGAATAATTTATTTCGCAATGGATCATGACCTTTACGGTAGTCAACGTTACCCGTTATTTTTATGAATCTTATTGTTCTCATGGTTAGAGCACAATGAAATGTACGGTTGCTACTTTTCCATGTCAGTGTTTAAGGATATGTATTTCAGGGTTGTTCGCCGTGTTAACGAACAACATGAGCAATGCAGAAAAGAGCACTGTAGTAACCAAGGAAGATGTGTTCTGAAAAATCCTGCTGGTATAAAGTGAGGTATTCGCTTCACTCTTTATGTTTATTTTCAACAGAAGAAAACCTTATAGAGTCTCGTTAAACTAAGAGGATATTTTCTTATTCGTTTTGAAAATCAAATTCAGAATCTTCCAGGTATCTCACTGATTCTTTCTCCAACTTCACTATGGACTACAATTAATACAAGTCTGTCTGCGACGCACCCTATCAAGAAGACAGGTGTTCGACAAGTGGTGTTGGACTGCAAAGTTCATCTTAGAATCCCAGCCCGCACTTTTTTCTTTTTTTTCCACATGGTTTTATAGCATTGTATCACCGCACTGTGATTGAATGATTTACTCAACGATAAAACTTCTTCTTGAAGTAATCCTCCATCCACGGTTTAGTCAGGAGACCACTTAAACTCGTCGGCATAACAATAAAGAGGACTGCACACCCAGAGGAGTCTGAAGGACTGCACACCCAGAGGAGCCCAGCTTACGAAAATCCAACCAGTTTACAACTGTCCTGCTATTCTACTGATCTATTAAGAATCGTTTCCCCTCGTTGGCAACATTCGACGGAATCCCGCAAACTGTTTTCAAAAAATTTGCCCATTCACTTCATCAGACCTTGACAATGGTCTATGACGTCGGTTTCATGCACAATAAAGTTTCTGAAATTTGGCAGAGTCCATTATCACGGCTATTCAAAGAAAAACAACAACAACAGAGTCAGTTCCATTCTTCTTCTACCGCCCCATAAACATAACTCCTACTCCACCAAAAAACCCTTGAACCAAATTAGTTTTTGTAGTTCTTTCAAGCCTTTCATAATTTTCAAAGCGCTTCTGTCTTCTTTCAGCACTCAGAGTTCTAGCCCGTGGTCTATAAAAGGAAGGAGTTGGAGTCATCATCACCTGCATCACCTATGGTCTCACTGATCATCGAAGTGCTCGAGCGGGCGCCATCAGCGTCTCATTCGTCCCCGTCGCGTGCCAAAGTGCTCCAATGGATCCTCCTCGATCGAGGGACACGAAGAGCGTAATATCGTTCGCTCAATGCTTTCACGAAGAAGTCTGACCAACGCGTTGGTGGGTGTCCTGGTGTTCTCGTGACATCCCGCGAAATCCAGTCAGTGATGGCTCTCGTCCGGCGGGTGTTTGCGAAGCGCATTACATGGCGGCCCACCTAATTTTCGACGACTCGGCCCATGCCACAGCGTCTCTGATCTTCGAACGTCGACGATGCTCGGAACTTCGGAGGCCTTCTCTCACTTGCGTGAGTCATGTCACTCCGAGCATCGTCCTCTCGATGCCACGCTGCGCAACGCTGATCGCGTGCTCATCCTGCTTTCGTATAGCCCAGGTCTCTGAGGCGTATGTAAAGGCAGGAAGAACGGCGGAGTCGAATAGGTGGGCACTGAGTCGGGCATTCTTCTTCGCGACTTCTTCGACGCTCTTTAAAGCTCCCCAAGCCGCTCTTTTCCTCCTGCTCAGCTCTGGTGCTAGGTCGTTGGCCATGTTGACTTCGCGACCCAGATACACGTAGCTGGAGCATTCGGAGATGTTCGTTCCGTTGAGCTAGAATGGGGCGTCAGAAACTTGTCCGTTCCTCATGAACATCGTCTTCGTAAGATTCAGCTGCAGTCCGCCGTTCCTACATACGCCGTCGAAGTCGGCCAGCATTCGCTCCGCCTGGCTGATGCTCGGTGCTATGAGCACGATGTCGTCAGCGAAGCGAAGATGGTGCAGCTGCTGGCCGTCGATCTTCACCCCCATGTCTTCCCATTCCAGTTCGCGCACGACGTTTTCGAGGGTGGCGTTGAAGAGCTTCGGGGAAATGGCATCTCCTTGCCGAACTCCTCTCTTCACGTCGAATACGACGTCGTTGTAGAAAGCCGAGATCTTGGTCGTGAATCCACTGTACAGCTCTCGAAGGACTCTGTCGTACTGGAAAAGTCTTCGTTTTTGCGTTCTGACGTTTCATACATAGCTCATCATTCTATACAAAATTTTGTCCGGTCAATCAGGACTAAAGTGACAATGTGATAATTCGACTAAGAACGTCAAACAGAAGAGTTGAATCTAGTAGATCAGACATTAGAAGAGCAGAGGTTTTTTGCCACTAATGTCTGGATAGAGCTTAAAACCTTCAAAGCCTATACATTATTTCAAAGGCTATATAATATAATATACCATAACTCCAAAATCTCCGCATTCCTTATTTGCCAATGAGAGCTTGTTTTGCTGCAACGTTATGATTCATTAAATTTTGCTTTAGAGACAAACATGAAATCGAGAAACACTCACAAGTCTGGTAAATTTTAGGGTTTTCTTCGATTACGTTCCTTTTCTTGTATAGCGCACAAACATGTGCAATCAATCAATAAATCAATAAATCAATATGTGTACTTCGGAATTTGAAGATTGTGAAATTCAAGGCTTGATTAAATAGGTATCTGCTAACGTCCATGTAGAATAAATTCACTCTTACCATCCTTGCGGAGTACTAGGCGTATGACTGCTTAGTTTTATTGTATTTTATTTATTTATTTGTGTTATTGTATTGTACTGTTTATTATTGTTTGTATGTGTTATTGTATTTGAGTTTTGCGTAGTTGTGTTTAGATTGTTGTTGTTGATGTTGTTGCCACGATAAATATAAGCCTCTTTAATAAACAAACAAACAAACTGTGGTGAAAGTAAAGACGATTTTATAATTTTTATAAAACCTGACAGAAGTGAATTTAGCCGATATTATTCTTTTGCCCCCACATTGATCAGTGTATTCGTCACGAGTGACATTTTAAAGAATTTTTTCCTCGAAGCTTCTTTTAAGATGTCTTTTTGCCTTCAAGAACAATGTTCAGTTCATTGTTATACACTGTAGTCACACCTCAACCCAGCGGTCTTGAAACCAAATGGAAGAACGAAGAACGCGTGAAAGAAAGCTCCTCAACAAGTTCAGGGACGCGGGCAGTGGGTGCGGAGAGCTACTTCAACCGTCTGAAGGCCATCCTTATTTGGAACGGCGGAAGGAACATACTCAGAACTGTTCACACGATCACGTTCTCTGATGTCTGTCTAGTCTGCTTTGCCTTTAAAATTACCTCTGTTTTTATATATTTCTCATCAAATTTATCCAAATATTATTTTAATCAATGATCTCTTGAAGTCAGCAGTTAGTCAGTTCAACCAAGTTGATCATTTAGGTTCGGATTTCAGAAAAATTTATTCTCTAATTCATTCATTCATTGCTACACCCAGAATGCACCACTGAAAAAAAAAAAACGAAAAAAAGAGACAATCAAATAGCTACTAACACCAACAAGTTGTGAGCATTTTGGATAATACTGTAAACCTCATTTGGATTAAAGAATTATTTTTGCAGATTATTTCAGAAGACCCAGTGAAAAGGTTTTAAAAATATCGAAATCAAAAACAAACGACGGTAAGAAAACGACAAAATATAACGTCGAAGTGTTTAACTAAGGTTATTAAAAAATTTCTTGCTTTTTTTATATAGGCGACAAAAGTGCAGACGTTGGCATTCAGTATACCTATGGTGTGAGTTCTAATATGCGGAACCTTTCGAGCAACTTTGAAGAGAAGATAGCACCCAGGAGCTCGTTCATATTCCGCTCATACCTAGGCGAGCACTTGGTACATTACGCTACGTCTCAATGATGCTTCCACATGAACAGAATGAGACTAACCGCACTTGCATGATCAATCTAAATTCGGAGATAGAGCAGAAGAGGTAAGGTACATTAATAAGCAGAAAAAGGCTTGAAGACATGCGTCCAATTAAAATAGTCGGCGTGGAATGTGGGTACAATTCCTCCGCGCTGAGGCTCTGAAAACTGCTCCCACCAAAATTCAGTATCATAGAGTGTTTCGAATCCAAGGACAAGGAGGGTCAATGTCCAATCCGGTATACAAAAAAGATTTCAACACTTAAGGCTAAAAACTCTTCGCTATCGAAGGATTTCCCTGCTTCTGCTTTTAAGCTTCTATTTAAAAATAGAACTTCGATTACGGTCGTCAAACTACTGGCGCTTTCGACCATCACATGGGAGATGCGGATGCTTCAATCTGGATCATCACATTTCGGGCCGTTATCTACTAGGATTGTGCAATAATTCTTTTGTGGTTCGCTGTACAATGTGGTTTAAATGTCTTCCTCCAGCTCTCGCTCATTGCCAAACGTCCTCACAATTCAAGACTGCGCTTAAGAAAATAGACATTCTGATGTCTCTGATGTGTGTTACCTAGTATAATTCTGTAGAGGAGCATTCCGAGTTCTACAGGGTGGCCCATAAGTCCTGCAACAAAATTAGGAGGCCTTGTTGGTTGTCTTTTTCCAATTGCAAAGAACCTCATACCAGCTGTTATGTAGCATATACTCAGTGCTATACTTCTGGAAAGTATCATGGTTGTAGCTGCTCTTATTACAAAGTAATGCGCTCTCACGTAAAACTACCGAAAATTCTTCTCTGGCCCGTGGCGGAGCGCTTCCACTCCGATGTGACTAAATTTCGGAAGATTGGTTGTTGAACATGCAGTAGGATGGTATTGTGTAGGGCAGTGCAAAGGCTTCTCAAGAGTAAACATTGGATGAACGGATCTGAACTACAGTAGAAGAACGCTATTAATTTTCTGATCATTCAGGATGCAGGAACCAGCTGGAACAAATTCAATATTCAGCCGTGTGCGTAATCTATTACTAAGCAATATGTTGTTTCTAGAAAACTACAAGGAAAGCTCTACAAGTCCACAAGTGAGATGAAGACTCAGCTATGAGGAGAAGAGAGTAGAAGGAAAAATTTGTAAGCGCAGTTGGAGGGCGTCGTTCGAAATGGGTATTCAGCCTCTGCCTCATTTGATGAAAAATTTCTCAAAGTTGAGCGATCCCAGAAAGGTCAAAATAATAGTGCGTTTAATGCTACCTTTGCGGAAACCTGATGATATAAAAACAACGTCCACGCATGACAGGTTTTTGTCATACACGATTTTCCAAAATGTCTCCCCGCACTCCATAGGTTTTTGTGTAAAAATAGTGAAAATCAATAAAAATGTTCGTTTGATAGGAACGAAAACCTAACACCATATATTGGAGACTCAATCGCGCTGTTTAAAGGCAAAATGCACATTCTGGTAAAGCGATTCCTGTAACAGCAAAAGATAAGGACGTGGTAGCGTTTCTCAGTCCATCTGCAAAATATTGCACCTGCGAAAGGCTAGCTGTGAAATTCCTGAATCTTTAGATTTTCAATCCTTGTTTATTAACCATTTTAAAGAAAATGTCTTGCTCTATAAAGCCTGGGAAAACTATTGTTCAATATCTTCTTCGGAACGAATAAGAAGTAAAACTCCGTAAGAGGGGCTGCGACGTGAGTTGCAAAGCAGCCCACACGATCTGAAGGCTCTTATCAACCAAGGAGTGGTCCCTTATGAATAATACCGCTTCACCATAATCTACAAACCATGGGCAAACAGGGTTTGAAAATGTACCAAATTTGGTGCATTCTTAGCCTTTTTATACGCCTATGTTTTTGTTGCAGGACTTATGGGCCACCCTGTATGCTTTTGTTCATTTTCGGTTCTTTTTTCGACTTGTGTTTAAAGCGTCAAGCACCTAGGCAAATCGCTGAGCAGCTAGGGTAAACTAATTCGATGGTTCTCTCTCCTAAGCTAAGCAGTAGTACATGCTATGCTTTTGAAGCAAACTCAGCTTATGACTGGATAAACCTCCTAGGCTCAGGCAGGCTACCAGGCAAGCTTAGCAATTATCGCTATGCTTCGCTCTTTCGCTGGTAAGCTCTTAGGAACCTTATCAGGGAGGGCACCACCAATCTCTTATTCTTTGGTGTGGACTGTCAGCGTTTGGATGTCTGTCATTGTCAGACGTTTGTTACGGGGGTCGAGCGTTCTACCGCCTCGTCCTCCTGGCCCGCCCACTCCAACCCCCTGGGCTTGCTCGAGAGTCCAGTGGCTGCCTTACGAGATAGTGGAGACGCAAACACCTGCCATGCCTCTGTTTAAAGGGCGGGGGTAGAACGTCACTCCGCCGTTTGTTGCTGGAAAAACCCATATGCTAACCCTATCGTTCTCTTTGTCATTAATCGTGACCACTCCAGCATGTCCCTTCTACGTTTTCGCTTTTTGTCTTTAAAATTTACATGGTAAGCGAGCGCTCGGAATGCATATTTTCTTCAGTTTTATATTAGTTTTTTCTCTAGTTTGGGTCATTCTTGAGTTTGAACTGTCTACTGTTGAGTTTGTTTGAGTCAAGAGTTTGCCTACTGTTCTTTGCTGTTGTACTGTGTTGTTGTACTAGCGCACAAATAAATAAACTAAAAAAATAAAGAGGTATCATAGCTGTCTAGGACAGTGGGAGTACCTCCTGTTGACCAAGTGTCGTGGTATTGGGTATAGCGATACATACTGTCATAGTTGTGGGTATAGCGCGTTGTCACTGTTGAAAAGAAAAATGGCTCTGTAAAGTCCCTAGAATCTTCTAACTGCCTATTTGAGCACAGGATTTCTCCCATAAAATGTTACGAAGTGAATTTTCCACCGGCTTCGTCGAACTATCATTTCGTGCAGGCGTTCAGAAGAGAGTAGTGTTTGTTGCCGAATGAAACAGAAGACAAGAACACAGGTAGATCCCGGAAGGAAAGAGAAATGACCCATTAGTCCATTACACTTTCAAGGAAAGAGATTGCTCCTTGTTTAACATAACCACTTAAGATGACCTTAAAAAACACGAACAAGGGCTGAAGTTCCACTATCAACCAGTACGACGTTCTGTGAAAAAGCAATCAGTATGCCAAGAATCTTTCCCAAACCACATTAATTCTAAACGAGCCGAAGTGAATTACAGGCGCCTCGAGCGAGATGCTAGCCCCGTAGTGAGTCCACTTCAGATGCAGCTTCTAGATCTACTCGGACGGACAAACCCAAACAGATCCAACCAAATCGCTGACAATGGCGCTGGCAACCGGAACTGAAAAAGGTTAGTTGTAGCGTTTCAAAGTTTTATCTTCACTTTCGCATAGATACAGCTGGGTATAGGGTGTTAGTTTCGCAGAATTGCATAAGCTATTCTGAGAACAAATTCTCGCCGTATCAGGACAATTTCTTGCCGATTTACAACTATTTTTGACAATTTTACTTTTATTTTTAACTTTTTACAAATGTTATGTTTAAAATACATTTTTGACAGATTTTCTCGACAAACTCGACATTTTTAAGATCACAATGGACACGATGTTTTTTCGAGGATGTTCTGTTTGGTCAAGCAGCGCTGGTGGTGTAAAGCGTAGCATCGCTGCCCGGAAAGCAGAAAGTGCGGGTTCGAGTCCCGCCTAGCGCAAGAGTTTTGACCGCAACTAAACATCCTTCTAACAGTTTCAAATTGGACGCTTTCCAAATCAAATGGGACACTTTTCGCGTCAAACTGAGCGGTCTTCTGAACAAGCCTAAAGCTTTTGAAATCAAAGCGAACTCTTCTAAATTAAAGTGAGCTTCTTATACATTAAACTGGAGACTCTCCAAAAAGGTTAGAATAATTTTTTGTTCAAGAAATTTAATTTTTTGTTTAATATGACATTCTTTGAAGAGTTAATTCACTAACCCAAAAAATGAACACATTGTTTAAAATTTTATAAAATTCTTTTTTTTTGCAAAAAAGTTTGAAACATCTTGATTTGTGTCGTTAACATAATATCACTGCCTATGTATAAAAGAGTTTTCCGTTGACGTTTGGAAAATGTCTTCTGGGGCCGGATTCATCAACAACTTACAGCAATTTAACAGAGAAAATTAGAGCCGAAATCCCTGATAGCGCGGCTTATTAAGCGATACGGTGAGCGATAAGCCCCATTATCTGAGTTTTCCGCCGTAAATTCTCTGTTAAAGTTATGTAAGTCGTTGACGAATCCGACCCCACTCACTGCTGCGAATCGGTGTCCCCGCTGGCGAGGTTACATGCCCCTGTTGAGGGCTGCGAGCAACGATACTCATTCGCTGCCACGCGCGCGGTCGTGGCGCGTCGCGGCAACTGGTGCCGCCTCCAGTCGCGAGGTGGACGCGTACGAGCTGCACCGTGCACCATTACGGTCCCGCCACGAAACCATGCACCTGGCAAATTGCCATCCGTTGCTCCACCTACTAGAATCACTTGGCGGAGCGCTTTCAGGTCCGATAGGGAGGGATGGTGGCAACATAGGCGTCTAGCCAATAGGGAGTTGGAGAAAGGTGACGATCAAGTGGCAAACGAAATTAAAATTAAGAGGAAAATTACGGATTGATGCTACATTGACCAGTTTTTGAGCAAGCAAAGTTTCTCATATTAGTTATCCCTGAAAACCTTCACAAGGCTTTATCACAAAGCCAAGTGTTCAAAGGAAAATATGTAAAGAACTTCGGAAACCGCCTTCCAAATGCCCATAAATGTTCACTTCGTAAGCCTTTTAACGGTAGAAACTTTCCCATCACACCGCACAATGAAGAGAAGCAACAAATAATGTTCTCCAAGAACAGCGCCGAACGGATGCGTCACGATGGGCTGCCTGGGAAAAGGCGCCGAACAAGTCATCAGAGACTATCTTGGGTCGTCGTTTTATCCTGCTGTCTCTCTTGTAGGATTATTCTCCACCTACTTTTCAAAATCTTATCTCGACCATATTTACGCCCTGCCCCTTCCAGCTTTTCCTCTGTTCATGTTATGGTTCGAATTTTACATCATTTCCAAACCAACGACGATGTTGGCCTGAAGGTCGGCGAATCTCGTCCACTGCACCGCGCGAGAAAAAGCAACCCCGCCCAAGACGACGTACGCGTGCGCGACCGCACGCACTAAAATGAGTATCGCTGCCGCCTCCCCCCTGTTGGCATACACCCCCCTATTCGGCCCGTGGTATTACGAGGTAACCAAGGACACAAGACCAGGGGGATAGTAGGGGGACCCATGATGCGAAGACATCACGCCCCCTCCCTACCAGAAGAGGGCCTCGCATGACAACCTTTAGCCCCTTGCGCTGGACAGCGCATGGATTCACGCAGGCCCACACCACACGCCAGGGTGCGTACGGCAGTGCTGTAGTGAACTCCGACGGTAGTGAAAAGGCACCGGGCTCGCCGTCTTCCCTGAAAAGCAGCCGGCTGTAGTGAGTGTGATGGAGCGGCAAGGCCTCATTCGAGTAGTCCCCGGGATGGCAATGGTTTTTCTGCATTCTGCAGAAATAATTGAAGTAAATCATCACATTCAACTTTCATTGGCATTACAGTCTACTGTGCCAACCATGCACCTTGTGATTCGCAACGATATTGACACTACCGTTTACTTTACATGGTGAAACATGCACCAGATGATCTGCAGCTACATATCGAGCATCAATTTGCCTGCGAAAACGCCGTATATAAGCACCACTCCTCATTCATTAGGCTCATTTTTATTCGTCTGATAAAGTGTTCTGCAAATCGACGTCCTCTCCAACAAAATGGAAGCTGGCTCGAACGTGCGGCGCCCCAGAGCCGCGCCCGCGTAACCGCTTGACATGCCGAGAGAAGTATAGAATGGGCTCGGGATAGGGAGGCCGCGCACAGCCGAGCTCGACGATTAACACGTTGACGACAATGTCGCGCAATGGTGCGCGACAGCCAGTCTGTCTCATGGGACCGTGTCGCGTAATGGTGCGCGACAGTATTATTTCGATCAGAGTAACGTTATCTTCGTCTAAACGTTGCCAAGGGAAGTTATTTAAGATGCTGAATACAGTGGTGATGTCCGCTTGGTAAACTACGACCGGCTAACACCCATACCGATAACTAGTGTTGTCACCACCTTTGTCCAAACTCCCTGAATGGGGTTATTTAAGGTGCTGGTCACGAATCTGATATCCGCTTCTCGAATTTCGCTCGAGTGTTCTAAGTTACGAGTGGCATGGCTACATGGGAATGTATTAGAGGCAACCGATTATGGCATTGACCAGCCATCCATTGAACTTCTGTGCTATTTTTGAGACTTCATTCAATAAACGTAACAAACAGGGACGATTACAAACTACAACTACTTGGATGTTACCAAACGTCAATAAGGATGTCAACTTCACAAATATGGTCCAGACAGAAAACACTTTTAATCTACAATCAGCAGCTATGAGTTATTTGGAAGCAATCTAAACAACAGAATTTGTTGCATTCACTGCATTTTGTCTTAATCCTCTTAGCTAGATTCCTTGCGGTCGATCTACCTGAATTATGAGTATTTGGTGTTTTTAAATAATTATTGGCCTGAAGCAAAAATATAAAATTATTGGTTTGAAGCAAAAATAATTGAACAAATATTTTCCAATTAAACTATCAAAATGGAGAAAGAATGGAAGCTCATTGCGGAAAAGAAAAGATTTAGGAAATATGGCAAATAGAAAACCAAAATTTCGAGAACGTATATCAGATTCGTGGTGTGCATTTTGAGAATTCAATTTATGCTAAGCTAAGGTGACGAAATATCGTGTCACACGCGCGCAATATACGCGGTCTCGCGGTCTCGCGGGCCCGACGCGCGAAAATTGCGCGGTCGGCAACGTGTTAATGGCATGCGCGGGCAGGCCGGACCTCGGGAGCGGTCCCGAGCGGATACTTCAGCCCACGAGAGTTTGAATTTGAAGGTATCGCATCGCTACACTTACCGTATCGCGCGCGGGAATTTTTTTCGCTCAATATGGGATGATGCCACAGCTGTGTAGTGAGGGGCGTCGCTCTCCACAGTGGCAGGACAAGAATGAGAGTCCCAAGGGGTACCGAAACCAAGTCTCCGTCCAACGAAGACCATGGTGACCATATGGCGGACAATGGCTGGTATAGTCCATTACAAGTTGTTGAAGACTGGAGAGACTATTGTGGAGAGATGCTGCGTCGAAATTGAAGTGATGCACCAGAAGTTGATTGAAAACAGCCGGCTTTGGTCGGTCGGAGGGGCCCAAACCTACTGCGGGACAACGCGCGTCCGCACGCTGCAAAAATTGTTGTCCAAAAACAGGATGTATTAGGACACGAAACTCTGCCACATATTCCAGCATATTCACCAGATCTGTCCCCTACCGACTATCGTTTTTCCATGTATTTAGATCGTTATGTGAGGGATAAGAAATTCAGCAACCAAGATGATGTCGAAAATGACTTCTGATGTATTAGGGAGGGGGGGGGGGCAAAAGTAATGAAACAAATTGAAAAAAATCTTTATCCCTTTATAACTCAATTACAACTCAACGAGGGATGTATTTGCCATTAAGGGCAATGACCTTGCTGCCATCGCTCAGCCAACTTCCTGATCCCATCCTTCCAGAACTGCTTGAGCCTGGTGTTGATCAACTGCTCGATATGGTTGTCAAGGACTCCTTGGGTTTTTGTGTCCCTTCCGACCAGGAAGTCCCGTAGGCTCAAGAAGTGGTTGTAGTCGCATGGAGAGATGTCCGGCGAATACGGTGGTTGAGGCATGTGAACGTAGTCCAGCTGGCCAGCTTATCCGTGGTTACTTGTTCCCGATGGGGTGCGGCGTTGTCGAAGAGTAGGACCTTCTTGAAGCGCTGCGAATGAATAAGAGCGAGTCGCCGGCCCATCTCTTCTATTTCGTTCACCATGGCCTTGGAGTTCATCGTAGTGCTCTTGGGAAACAGCTTCCGGTGAACCGATCCATGGGCGCAGACCCAAAATCTCCAAAGGTTCTTCTCGCCGTTAACATCTCGTCGAACGAAGGTTGGTAACAGGTTACCAAGCCTCAGCCAGACTCGCTGCTTGGCAGGGTTAAGGTAGAAGACGTGCTTCTCATCTTGCGTGACTATTGAGCCCAGGCTGCTCGGGGTTGGGAATTGGGCGAGATTTGCGCGAAACAGGTCGACTCGTCAGACCGGGGTTTCGGCACGAGACAGACTGGGGTTTTGACATGCTTCTGGAAAGGGCGGAAGTGGTAACTTCTCAGATGGGCTTCAGTAAGTAGCATACAAACATACAAATACGATAAGCACGAAACCAGACTCCAGCCACGAGATATGTGGACACGGCACGAGGTGTCTCATTACTTTTGCCCCCCCCCCCCTAATATTATCAATTCTCCTAGCTCTAATTTTTGCAGAGATGGAATGTATTTTCGAGTCGGGGAGTGTGCACTAATTATAACGGTGCTTATTTCGATTAATAAAATGGCTTCCAAGCCAAATTATGATCTGTCAAAGTTTTCATTCAAAATCGGCCATTTCATATGCAACGACGACCTAGTGAGCTGATTAGTTAGCGTCTTAACTGATGAGCTTCGCGGTAACTAAGTCTAAGCACGCTTTGAAGACTTTTTCAATGTAGATATGCACCTAATAGAGTTTCAAATATAATGCCGATGTCCTACATGGTTCGTGATTTCTGGTCGTTGTTCGCTTTGAAATTCTCCATTGAAAACTACAAAATATTAGCACAACTGTATCATTGTACCAATTCATGTCAGCTTCGGTGTAATCAGCTTATGAGTTTCCGGGACATTGAGGAACATGTGATTCAGAGCCACTGGACCCGAAACGAGGAAGTACACGAGCAATCACGGCTGTTGTTGTCCCAGCTGTGCTATGCCTGGCATTTCATTTCCATCCAAACGCATACAAATATTCCACTTAATAACAGACTACCGTCACAGCACTTCAATCCTACACACGGCTCGTCTTTTTCTTGTTGAAAGTGAGCTGTTTCTGTAGGAAACTATTTTTAAACTAAGCTATTTTTTCATTTTAAACTATTTTTTCAATAGTAACAAATAATTAAGATAAAATCACTAAATTGACATTTTTCCTGATTCACCTCTCGTATTTATATCGATCTTCTAGGAAAGGAAAATAATTAACAACAGCGAATGCATTTACAGTGGGTTTGTAAAAGTCGTGAAGTCAAGCCTTGGAAGCTTTTTAGGTAGTTTATATCAAATTTCCTTGATCTCCTTTAATTTCATAATTTGTGAACTGAGTATAGCAAAAGCGAAAGGGTTTGAGTCAAAGACGATGTGGAGAAAACAGTCCGATTTGCGTCGTGAATGTAGTCATCGTTGCGATGTATGAGTTCACCAGCTAATCACTACCAATCAGAGCACCGAACGAATATACACTAGCCAATCAGGGCACAGACCATAGAAACCGTTAGGTATTGGCGCGCTTGTGATTAGCTGGTGCGTTTCCACATCTTCACGCTGCCCACGTTCACAAAAATCCTGAATATTTAGTGAAGAAGGAATACCAATTCTTCTGAGTCATGTTCGGAACTCCGAAGCGTTACGAGACTTAAGAATATCATCTGACAGCAAATGATTCTGTTCGGGAGAGTAAATTCGTTCCTAGACGAGAAATGGCGTGTAAGTGTCGGTCGTTTCGGAAGTCCCCAATAAAAATGAAGTGCATGATTTCCTTGCTTATATGTGTCAATTGGGCGCGTGTGGCGCAGTCGGAGGAGGCGCGACTGTCGCGTGCACCCGATACCAGGTTCCTAGTTCGGATTTCCCGCCCAGGCCAACCAAGCCTTCCATCCCTCCGGGTTCGGTGAATTGGTACCGGACTTGTCTGGGAAGGATAGAGCGCTGACTTGTTCATCGGCCGGCCACCGCAAGTCATTGTATGGCCAAATACGCATCCATGTCGCCTCCACGACATCCCGTAGAAGTAGAATGCGCTGGCGCATCCCAGAAGGGATTGAGTAACGCCGTCCTTTATCCCTTATCCTATGTGTCTATTCGGAATATTTACTCAAAAAGACAAAACGGACCGAGCTTCTACAAGGTAGTTCTGCTTTTCAACCAACAGCAAATTTTGAATCAAATCATTCATAGTCATTTGCTTCACAATGAGAACTTTTTCAATAACATTCGTTATTGGAAAGGGTGTCAGATAAGGAATGTACAGGGTGGTCCACATGAAGTGTTACGCGAAAACTATATATAACTTTGCACAAACCAACTCAAATATGGAAAGTGCACAACCATTCGAAAGACAAGAAAATTCTACATAACATACAGTGCAAGCGTCTAATCTCTTTTGGAAATTATTGAGGATGCGCGCGATCATTTCCGGCGAAATTTCGTCCCACGCCTTCTCCAGAGCTCTCTTCAGAAAACCTAGTGAACTGTGTGTGAAAGAGCAGGCTTCTTGCTCTAAGAATGACCAGATGACAAAATCCATAGGTTTGAGATTGGACGAATTTGAAAGCCAAACTTCCTTTGTCCACAAATACGGAAGGTTGGTCTCACACCATTCCAGAGTTTTCTTGGCACCGTGAGCTGATGCCCAATCTTTCTGGGGGATCCGATCTTGTCTTTAGCATTCTCTTGTGCCCAAGGTATCACCAGGTTCTCCAGGATTTGTTTTCGTAAACTTCGGCATTGGTCTTAACTTCTTTTTGAATAAAAACAAGCTTGGCCTTGCTCAGGCCCGATATTTCAGCCCAGACCATCAAGGACTCTGGAAAATGAACTCTTTCGACGTTGACAGCTTCTGAAGATCCTTTTAGCAGCCGTTTCCGTTGATTCTGCGCATTTTGGAGTGGCTCGATGGTAAATATCTTCTCGCCTGTGAGGAGAATCCTGTCCTGCTTGTCACCTCGCGTAAGGGCCTTCATCTTTCTGCATTTCTTCAATCTTGAAGCCTTCATTTCGTCCGTGAGGTGCTGTCCTTTAGCGAATTTGTAGCCATACAATCCCAGATCATTCCTGATCAGTCGATGTTTAGTTAAACGACTCACGTGTGCTCCTTAGCTAGTTCCTTGATGCTTCTTGCAGGATTTCAGTGAAGTCTGTCTTTGATGGCCTTCCGAAGGGCAGACGTTCTTGCAGTTTGTCATGGTCTTCCTCTCGGACGATTTTTGGTCCTTCCAGGTCTCTTCGGAGCTTTTAATGACTTGCATCCGATGCTTGAGCATCTTTGAAATCGTGGAAACGGATGAGCCGCGTTTAAACACAGCGACTACTGCTTAACGATCCTCAAGCGAAACCATGTGTACCTGGAAAAGAAGAATAAGACTGACCAGAGGTGGACTAAAAGATGCGAAAAAAACTAATAACACCACAGCAAAACGCAAAAAAGCGAGGAGTTTCCGAAAATGGACTTTATGTAGCTCGTAACCCTTCATGTGGACCACCCTGTAGATAGCATTTCTGGAAATTTTCACACACAACCGAACATGCAATATGGCAGAGCTAATACATTCCAGAATAATATTGTTGGCTAACTCTTTTTCTGAAGTCCGGTATAATAGATGTTATAATCATTTAGGTCGGAGGATAATTGCTACACCACATTGAAGAGGTTGCAACATGGAGCAGCTTCGTCTCATGTTGACGATTGCTCCGTTAATAGCGTCAATGTCGCCAAGTCTACATCCTCCTTTGGTGAGTTCAGCAGGCTAAACCGAATAGAAGATAGCGGTCTATGCATTCACCTAGAAAAACAACAACCTTGAAGTTTAATCGAGAGGAAATAAGGTTGAATAACCGTCGTTGTCTTTCCGAGGAGCCGTGCTTTCTGATTTTGCAAGATATTATGCATAAATGTTGCACGATTCTCCCTGACATAGCCTTCAAAAGATAACATTTTTTGCATTTCAGCCAATGCAGACGGGTCTGGTTAGATTTCTAGCTCAGCTCTAGTAGTAGAAGCTAACCAGGGAATGTGGTGAGCATTCCTGAAAATCCATCCGAAGAAGTTGTCCTTCCTGTACACAATGGGCTCCTACATTGTAAACGAAACTTCAGACGTACATTTTTTTGCCAAATCAGTCGGATCGATTTGGATTCACCGAAACCGTGTCAAGGTGTTGTGTACTTTATAGGGTAACTAACAACAAAGTTGGTGTCGTGACTCTCCGAGGACACACTGGCGCCGCGGCACTTAGGTCCCGAAGCGAATGGCGTACTGTGTCACCTACGCGACGCAGTATAAACGCCTTCCCCGCGCAGCCGTTAGGCCCCGTTTATACTTCGTCGCGGCGCGATGCGGTGGCTACGCAGAGAGGCCAAATTGATCGATCGCGTCGCACAGTCAATATGGCCACTATACGTGGCGTCGCGTTGCGCCGCGACGAAGTATAAACGGGGCCTTAATCTCCCACTCGATCGCTACCAGTGCGGTCGCTTCCGTCCGCTCGCGGTCGGCTCGTCGTCGTTAGTAGCACAGCTCCAGTTCCATTAGGAATTCGACTTCACCATCGCGCAGAAGTCCGGATCGACGAGGACTGCGGCGCGGAATGATGGAGATAACCGCACTGTCAGGCGCCAGGCCACAACCGTTGTGAGCGCAGGCTCCAGAATAGGCACTGGGCAGGACTTGGGGAAAACCGTAGGTGACTTGGCGGAGCTCAGCCTTGACTCGTAGGATTTCCATTCACCTCATTGGTAATGTATGTGGAATTTTATATAAACGTGTGCTGCCTTCATTGCGCAGTGTTTCATTACTCGAGGTTGGGGTAAAAGATTTACTGAGATCAACTGGTAAAGGCTCCAAGGAGTCGTTTGGTTCAGCTGCGTCACGCGAGTGGTGTGAAGATGTGAAGGGGCGAGGGGTTAAGGGGCAGCGCACGAGGTTCCCGGGGCGCCACAAAAAAACGATCCATGTTGCGAATCTGAGCAGCATTGGGAGCCGGAAATCAGCCAACCAGTCATAGCCAATCAGGGTAGAATGAACCAATCATAGCCAATCAGGGCAGAATAGCCTAATTGGCTGGCGCATTCTCACCTCCCAGTTCTATTCACATTCCTGACTGAGACTAGGAGAAATTTGAACAGGAATGCTAGCTTAAGAGGAACCCTATGCAAGATAAAGCTGATAGTTTGCGATTCTTTCCTGCGTTACCTTTCGATATACTGTTGTGCTTTAGACTATTTGGAACGTTCCGTCTGGTCAATGTTACGGTAATGGATCTCTAAAAAACCTCAGCAGCTACGACATCCAGGAGAACACAGGTGATGTTTGCAGGCAATTTCTACCGGATGGCACATAAGTATTGAAACAAAAGTTCCGGAACCTGCGGCCCAGGAGAAACTTCTCGAAACTGGCCGTTGTATGATAATTCAAAGGTGGATAATATGTTTAGAAATGTGCCAACATTTGATCGCCTTCTGTAATTTCTTGACTAAGATATGCAACTAAGTCCAAATTGCGCCTCCATTCCTCATCTCTTCGAGGAAGGATTCTGATCAGAAGCAGCTGAGAACTCTGCGAAGCACGGTACACCAAATCGATAACCAGTACCTGGAGGGAGGACCCATGATGCACTCCCAAAACCAGAAAGATAGCAACCCTGCAATGATTCCTAGATTCATTAGGAAGAGCTTTAAGCGGAACAACTCCCTCAGCCTAAACCGAGTCACTTTTTAATTCCAATGAATTATAAATTTTAAGAAAAACTGTTCAGCAAATCGTTAAAAAGAATCACGGACATCGCAGATGTGGCGTCCATAAAGAACAGACATTCTCTATCAAACCAAAGTAGAACCGGCAACTGAAGATAAAGAAACTATTGGATGAGCTGCAATAGCACCGCATCGAGGACGTGACCTGGTCCGATGGAAAGATTTCCTCTCTGGAGGTCGCGCTCAACCCCCTGAATCATCGAGAGCTACTCCTACGGACTGAAGCAAAGTCCTAGAAGAGACGACTCCATACAAAGATGCTGTTCTCGTAAAGTTATGGATTAAGCTGGACTTACTGCCGAAGCCAAAGCACCCCTCGTTTTCATGGAGCAATCGGTAGAGATCAGCGCCGAATTCTACAAAAATGATGTTTTCAAGTAGGTGTTGCTGCTGAGGATCAACCCAACATCAATAACTGTCAGATAATTCTTCAAAAAAAAAAAAAACTGGGCACAATGCTAGAAAACAACATTTGTTTTCCGCGATGCCCATTTTCTGCGGTGCCCAGGCAGAGACTTCAGGCCATCGAGTTCGCCCGACGAGGACACAATGGCCTGGGGATACTTGGATTCCAAAATTCCTGCGAAATCTCTCAAAGCCTTCTTTCAAAAATCCTGGGACGAAATCGACATGAACTGTTTGCGGCCAACCTGCAATTTATGTAGTCGAACGTCGTTTTCGTGATTGCATTTCGGCTGGTGGAGTACACTACGAAGACCTACTGTAGTCTCGTTAGCCTGCTGCCTTGAATAATAAATAGTGTTAGAAAGAAAATTGTTTGTTCTGAAAATGTGGCTTTTGGCCACTTTGAACTTGTCTCAATGCTTATGCGCCACCTTGTATTTTTCCAAAAATTGAAAACAACATTACTTTGTTAGCAGTACCGTTGTGAGGCATAAACTACTAAAGAGATTTACCGTTTAGATCATAAATTTCAAGGCGATAAAGTTGTAATTTTCTACGAATTCGTATTCGGTCGATATCCATATTTCAAGAACTACGACATGTCTATCCCAATCAACGGCGGATCTCCGCTGGTAAGGCTGTGGCTTTTTGCAATGGCATTTTAAGTAACGTGTTCAATTTTATCGATTATCTTAAGGAGTCAAATTTGAAAGATCACTTGGATATATCCAATATGAATATAACGAAGTTGATTCCTGAGGCCACGTTCGATGGACTTGCAGTCGTAGACTTCGAAGAATGGCGTCCTCTGTACAGGTACAACCCCGGGAAAAAGCAGGTATGTGCCACCGTTTTATTAGTTTGTGACTGCAGAATGGAAGATTATTCAAAACATCTAATCCCAACTCGTGTTTGAAATTATTACGAGCTAAATTAGGTATGATTTAATGCAAAATTCAAATGGGAAGACACGCGCGAAATTGAGGATAAGGAAGGACGCGGACTCTGGGTATATACGTTGTTTACTAGAAGGTCCTATTCAGCTCATTGTTACAATCTATCTACTAATCTATTCTACAATGTTGTACTAGTACAATAACCACCGTAAGAATTGGAACAACGCCGCGGAAGGTGCGGTATCCGCATTATTAGGTTGTCCGGAAAGTTTTTAGACTAATGTCAGGAATCAATGTGTAGTTAATAACTTTATTAACAACCACTATCATTCAACAAAATATTCACCATTATGATCCATCACATATTGCCGTGTTTCTGGAAGAGAGCGAATACCACGAGCGAAGAACTCCGGAGACTTGAACAGCAATAAGTTGTTGACACCACTTTTGACTTCCTCCCAAATTACGATTTTTTTTCAGCTAAGAAGGACTGCAGCGACCGGAAAACGTAGTAGTCACTGGGTGCCACATCAGGTGACTATGGCGGATGGGGTACCATTTCAATCCCGAGTTCCTCCAATTTCTTCTGCGTATTCTTTGCTGTGTGAGGTCTGGCGTTATCCATGAGAAAAAGAATTTTTCCTCTTCTGGGATCGTAGGATTTCGCTCATTTCTCCAGCTGAGCGCAGAACACGTTCGAGTCTACCATGGAACCGGTAGGAACCAATTCCCAGAATACTGTGCCATTGATGTCCTACCAGAAGGTGGCGATGTCCGTTCCTCCACGTGGTGCCACTGGAAACTGCTTGCTTTTGCGAGCCGAGCCAATCACGGACAATCGAATGCAGGCGACAGGCCCTAGTGACAGGCCGGCCTACGAACATCCTGTGTCACATCAAATGGTCGATGACGTTTCAGAGTTCTCGAGATAGTGCTACGGCGTCCGCGGGAACCGACGCGCACTCGCAAAGCCCGGCGGGTGTGAGAAGTATGCGAGGATCCCTGATGCGAGGACGGCATCGGGGGGCAACTGAGCTAGTCCGAAAGTCCCGTAACGTAGGCAAGACCCGCGTAGCAACGTTGAATGTGGGTACGTTGACGGGCCGCTCGTGCGAGTTGGTAGAAGCACTGGAGCGAAGAAAGATAGATTTCTGTGTGGTGCAGGAGACGAGGTGGTCCTGCAGCAAGTCAAGGGACATAGGACGTGGCTTCAAGACCGTTCTATGTGGAAGTCCCAGGACCATCAGTGGTGTCGGTATGATCGTCTCCGAGCGTTTCCGTGACGCGATTGCAAGCGTAGAACGTTTCGATGACCGCTTGATGAAGATTGTTGTCGCCGTAGAAGAGCGACGATGTCATTTCTTTTCCGCGTATGCTCCGCAGACAGGTTGCTCCGAGCAAACCAAGGACGAGTTCTGGTCCCTGCTTGATGAGAAGACAGCGGAAGTGCCGTCACAAGACATGATTGTTGTGGCAGGTGACCTTAATGGTCACGTCGGAGCAGCGAAAGATGGTTACAGCTGTCATGGTGGTTTTGGCTATGGGTCACGCGACGCCGATGGTGAGCGTATACTTGAGTATGCAGACTCACACGACCTCATCATCATGAACACTAAGTTTCGAAAGCGTGACTCCCACCTCATCTCGTTTTATAGCGGGAACGCCAAAACGCAGATTGACTATGTCCTTGTTAGGCGTCGCGACCAAGGTCTTGTCACAGACGCGAAGACCGTGCCGTATGAGACGGTTGCCACGCAACACCGTCCACTTATCTGCTCGCTGAAGATCACACCTCCGAGGTGTAAACGTATTGAGCGATGCGGGACGGCTAGAATCAAATGGTGGCGACTGAAAGAGAAGGAAGCAGCTGTTATTTCTCGCATTCGGTTGCCGACGGTAACAACTGTCGACGAAACCTGGAAGAACGCTACCGATGCGATAACTCGGGCTGCGCGTCTCGAACTCGTCACAACGAAGCCTGGACGGCGTTGGTTCGACAAGCAGGCTTGGCTGTGGACTGACGATGTCAGAGAGAAGGTCAGGGAAAAGAAACGGCTCACGTATTTATCGGTGATAAAACAGTCGATAATTGGCGGAATTATCGAGAAGCGAACAAAGCGGCAAAGAAGGCAGTGGCCGCTGCTAAAGCCGCACACTACGCTGATGTGAGTGAAAAACTGGAGACGCGCGATGGCGAGCGTTATCTTTACCGCCTCGCCAAAGCTCGCTGTCGCCAAGCAGAAGACATCGAGAAGTTCTTTGGCATTAACGACAAGAACGGTCATCTTCTGATGGATCGTAAGAGGGCTGTGAAGAGAGGGCGCGAGTACTTCGAGGAAAACTCGAATGTAGAATTTGAACATCCTGCTGGTCCTTTTGCATCACCTGTATACGGTCCCGTTCAGAAGATCACAGTGAGCGAAACTGAAGCAGTCCTGAGGAAGATGAAGTCAGGCAAAGCCACTGGTCCCGATGATCTGCCAGCTGACCTGTGGAAGTCGAAGGGCTGGTGCCCTGCTGGCTGGCTGACTGAGTTTTTCAATCAGGTTGTTGCTGAGAAGAAAGTGCCTGAGGGTTGGCAGCAAAGCACGACTATTCCGATTTGGAAGAAGAAGGGCAGTCCTGCAGACTGTGCTAGTTACCGTCCAATTCGCCTTCTTTCGCACACCATGAAAATCTTTGAGCGAATTGTCGACGGACGTATCCGGGATGTCGTACAGCTTTCCACGAATCAGTGTGGTTTCGTATCTTGCTGTGGCACCGTTGATGCCATTCACGCCGTTCGTCTTCTGCTAGAGAAGCACCGCGAGAAACAGAAACCGGTGCATTTTGCCTTCCTGGACTTGGAGAAGGCCTTCGACCGCGTTCCGCGGGAAGTGATATGGTACGCGTTGCGACGACATGGTATCCCTGAAGAGCTTATTGAGTGGGTGCGCATCCTCTACTCGTGCCCAATAAGCCGAGTGCGAGCACCAGCGGGCACCTCGATGGAGTTTCCAATATCTGTCGGAGTGCACCAGGTATCTGCGCTCTCCCCACTGCTCTTCGTGATCGTCATGGATGCAATTACACGCGATCTCCAAAGGGCAGCTCCTTGGACGCTGCTGTATGCCGATGACGTCATGCTTGCATGCGAAGACAAAGCAGAGCTCGAGCGACAGGCACAGGCGTGGTGCGATCGCTTAGCATTGTTCGGACTCAAGCTAAACGTCAAAAAGACGGAATACTTGACGACGGATGTGAATGAGCATGGATCCATTAAGATCAATGGTACTGAGCTCTCACGAGTTACATCTTTCAAGTATCTTGGATCAACAGTCACGTCCGATGGCAGTCTAAAGTTGGAGGTGAACGCACGTGTGAGTGCAGCCTGGTCCAAATGGCGTTCGTTGACTGGGGTGCTTTGCGACAAGACAATTCCTGAGTACCTCAAATCAAAGGTGTATAGAGCAGTCGTCCGCCCAGTAGCGACGTACGGTGCTGAGTGCTGGCCCGTGACGAAGGAAATCGAAAGCCGCCTCAGTGTAATGAAGACGAAAATGCTAAGATGGACGGCTGGAGTAACACGATTGGACCGCGTTCGCAATGAAACCATGCGACAAAGGTTCGGTGTCGCCTCGATAGCTGACAAGTTGCGCGAAGCACGCCTACGATGGTATGGCCACGTCCTTCGCGCTAACGACGACACCGTAAGATTGGCCTGAATCTTGAAGTCCCTGGAAAACGGCACAGAGGACGTCCGAAACAACGTTGGCTAGATACGTTGCATATGGACTTGAAGTTAGCTGGTGTCCATCCCGACCAAGCGTTTGATCGGGAGAAGTGGCGTCACCAGACCAGAAGAGCGGACCCCGACACCAAGCGGGACAAACGCTATTGAAAATGATGATGATGATGATGATGATGCCCTACCAGAAGGAAAGCAACTCCTTTTTGTCGTGATCAGGACGTTTCGGCTGTGGTTGAGGCAACTCATCGAAGTGCACCCTGTGCTTGCGACGCACCAAATTGTAGTAGACGCAGTACTTTTCATCCATCGTGACGATCGAGTCGATCCAAGCAAATGTGTAGTGACGGTTGAGGAGGGAAGTGCAGGTATCAACACGCTTCCGTTTGTCCTGAGGCGTCAAAGCATGTGGTACGACTCGAGGCAACTTCGCGACTTTGCCAGAAGACCGAAGAACGTCGTGTACTGTGGACTTAGGAGTATTTGTAAGGTCTGGGAGTTCCTGTACAGAAAGATCAAGTCGAGCACCACAGGTGGCGAGACGAGCTGTCTGTTCTGCGTATGTGGTTAACCCCTGCGTCGGGAATCCTCGAGCGATTTGTCACCGTTGTCGAACTTGCGGTACCAATTGAAGCACGTCGCCCGAGAGGGGGCTTGCTCCTTCATCGTCTCCTGTAGAAAGCGATGGGCCTTGTTCGCGGATCGGCCGGAGCGGTACTGTAGAAGGAGAGCCGGTCGGTAGAGCATCTTCTTGTCGTCCATTGCGAAGGCGCCACTTGGAACAGGAGACGATATGTCGCACGTGCTGCTGGTAGTTACATATGCAGGACGTGAAACACAAATTTCCTAAGTCCGGCCCTTTCACAACTTTATCCGGCAAAGGTACGTTGTTTTGAATTTTACCATGCAATTGGTCTAAAAACTTTCCGGACAACCTAACACTTCTGTTTTTTGCAGTAGCCTCCCCGGTATTTGCCTTTCTTGAAAAATTCACATACCATCGCGATACCCTTGACGAGAACAACTCACTGCTATAAAACACTTCGACGAACTGTGTGTTCCCTGTGCCGATACAGCTGTTCCCAAACTTTGTTGAGATCATCGGACTAAGCAGCCGCTCACTACAGCGCACCAGAGACAAGAATGCCGTTTCCTCCGTCTTTTACTGCAGCAGATGGGGGACTGCCTATCGCTCAGTCTCTTCTTGTTCTTTTCCGATAAGCCTTTTCTTGAAAATGTCGTCACGGGAGATAATCCTGGGTCTTCCTCGTTAACCATAGTCGGAAGGTCCAGTGGCTCCATCAAGGAGAACCACAACCTCAAGGCGGACATCCACCAGAGGAAGGTACTGCTGTGCTGTTGGTGGGATTCTTGAGGGATGCTCTATCATGAGCTCCTTGACGTCGGCCCCTCAGTAGCAGCGAACATCTACGCTACACTATTGCAGAAGCTGAGAGAGGCCATTCCGCGGAAACGGCGAGGGCGGAAGACTGTTTGCCTTCTTCACGGACAACACTCACCCCCACGTGGCGAAGGAGACCCAGCAGAAGTTGGCGACGCTCGGCTGAGAGACGGTTGCCCATCCGCCGTACTCCCCGGACCTCGCCCCCTCCGACTACCACTTGTTTCGCCCGCTGAAGCACCATTTGGCCGGAAGAAAATTCACCAACTACGACGACCTCAAATCCAACATCACGGACTTCTTCGAGTCGCAGCCCCCGGAGTTCTGGGCGAAGGGCATCGGCGACCTGCCCAATCGATGGGCCACTGTTGTGGATAACTGTTATGATTGTATTGTTGATTAGACTTGTTTTTCAATAAAGTTGAAAAAAATTAAAAATAGTGAAATTTTCGGGCAAGAATTATTGGACAGCCTGGTATAATACATATGCCAATAATGCGCTCTTTGATTGCCAATTTTCAACTTGATTGTTAACTAACTTTTTCTACTAACGTTTTAAGTTTTCAGTTTTTGATAGAAGATAGTCTAAAGTTTGTCCTTTGAAACAGTGTATAGTAATTAACCACGCAATCACTTTTACAGCACTAGACATGCCTCTCCGTCGAACATGCACAAGCAGCGCGAAAGATAATGAGCGTCCCAAAAGCGCGCCGAAAAGCGCCGTTTTCCGCTCGCCACGCGTCGCATCGAAGGTAAATCGCGTTATGGGGGCGCAGGGGCATCCTTCACTTCTGGATGTTAGCTGATGAAAGGAGCCTATCCACGCGTTTGGACGAGAATGGCCTACTGTTTGGAACTAACTTTCGGCATAGTGCGCTGTGTGAACAATGCATGCAGGTCCGGCAGAATCAATCGAGTAGGCGCAACCGCCCGCACCTCGCTACCACGCAACCACTTCTCCATTATTTCGAAACAGACTTACTCAACGGTGTATGTGTGTGGGTTTCCGTTGTCTCTGACACAAGACTATTCAATAATGCGCTTATTCGTAATTCTACAACTAAAAACGGGTTACCAGATCGGAGGAACTCAACTGGACTGTGACCGCAAGAGCGGTCATTCCACATAAGAGGCGTCGTGTACTTCCAGTTTTCAACGAAGAAGACACTATAGGCGAACTGTGAATGCACTATTTTTTGCCTGTCTGAGGTCTCGCGGGTGAGAAACTCATGGAAAAATAGCGGCAGCTAATGCCTGCCGCGACACGGTGATGCAGGAGCATAAAGATACTCTGAAAGGCTGCAGCAGCAAATTCCACCTGAGAATTTCCAACTTGCTTATTGTTTTGCTATACTATTTTGATCAACAGCAAATAAGCTACTTTCAGGTGTATAAAAACCATTCTATCCAATACGCGAAGGATAAATATCCAAGCATAACGGACCCAAAAGAAATAGAAGAGCAAGCAAAGCAATTGTTCAACGATGCTGCAAGGTTTGACACTTTTCTGATGAATGTTAGGAGACTGTTAAGCCCTACGCGCACTTTTGCGGCAATGCGGCAGTCCTATCTTTAAGCATGGGGCAGAGACGCAGAGTCGCCGCGCGAGGCAAAACTAGCCTCGCGCGGCCTGCCGCTGATGTGCCGCCTACGCGGTAGATGCGGCAGACGCGGTGGCAGCGGCAGTAATCCTTCAAGCCATTGTTGCCGCATTGCCGCGTTGGTGATTGAGCAAGCGAACTCTAGCACGCTTCAGTGGAAGCCGCGTACGCGGCTGTTCTGGCCTCTGCTGCGTACGCGGCTGCCGCAAAAGTGTGCGAACGGCTTTAGAGGAAGAGTGGAGTACTAAATACGACATGTATCTTTTAAGAGAATTCATCAACGAAACGCTGCAACTTGGAAAGAATCTCCGCCCGAAGGGGCTCTGGGGACTCTACGGACTGCCCTACTGCAACTATGATGCTGGGAAGAATGATACAGACTTCAGCTGCTTACCATTGTTTCAGGGATTCAACGACGAGTAATTTTTTTGATTTCCGACTTTTCTACTCTAGAGAACCTTGCGGACTTTGCACCAGCCTTCCAAAGAAATCAAAGAATCTAGTTCAATAAAGAATTGAACTCAAATAGCGATTTAGTCTGGACTACATCTACGAAGAAAGCACCGCCTTGTTCCCATCGATATATCTTGGATTCAGTGCTTCTTCAGAACAGCGCTTTCGATATATACAGGTAAGTGCTTTCATTTTTTTATCAAGACCGGCACTAAGTAATTTATTTCTTCAGGCAATTCTAACGGAAGCAATAAGAATTGCAAACAAATCAGTACCACGTCTACCTATCTACGCGTATGCTAAATTTGAGTACGATCCACTGAAGGAGCTTAACTCGTTTTACGACGACGTGAGATTTCTCTAAATGTTAGCATCAATAACGGTGGGAAAAGCCTTTAATAGCGGTTAAAACGGATGACGAGTGGTTGGATACTCTACGTCCTATCTGATCGAACGCTGAAAACCATTCGAGAACCGGGTTTCTTAGTTTATTGAGCTGGTGTTGTGTCACCCAGAGTTCAAATATTTCTCTATCTTGCATCCTGACGCTTTCTCTGTTTTAATGTGAGGAAAAAAGGTGAAGCGACGACCTGGTGGATCTCCTCTGAATGTTCCTTCCAACGCGGATTTTTTCGCGTTGGACATCAACCGTGTCGTGAAACGATCGGGCTCCCTATAACCCTCGATTTTCGACCTCCAACTCTACGTCGTCTGCTTACAGCGTCGTGTCTCTACGAGAATCAGAATCAGTGTAAAAGGTCAGGTTGTTTTATCTGTAAAGAGGATAACCAAATTTGCCAAATGAGGTGTGTGGTGTACAAAGTGGTTTGTATGACATGTGGGCAATTCGGGAGTGCGACAGGAGGTACACCCGCCCCTGCTTGGGGGCGTGGCGTCAGGAGGTACACCGCTGTTCTGAGGACCGGAAACTTTTGTTTTGCGTGTCAAAGGTTTCGTAAGGCAGCCATTAGACTCTTGGTGAAGCCTAGGGGGTTGGGAGTGGGTGAGCAAGGGGGATGAGAGGAAGATCGCCCCCCCCCCCTCCCAGCAGGGGCAGGTGTATCTCCTGACCGTCCCCCCCCCCCCAACAATTCTACATAGGTGAAACAGCGAGACCACTTGGTGTAAGAATGGATGAATATCATAGAGCACAGCGCAGCCCCCAGAGCTACCTAGACAATCCATTTTCTTGATATCATACCCTCAAACATACACGTGATCCACTGCCACGGCTTCGAGTCTCGACCCTACATAGGAATCTTACAGATCCAGTGGAGAGGAAGATCAAGGAAGCGCTTGAAATAAAGCACTGGCGACCACCCGTCAACAAGAAGGAAGAAATGAAGTGTGCAATGAACCTCTCTGAGGGCTAGTGATGTGACTGCTGAGGATGATAGCGACATTGAGACATAGAGACGAGAGACCGGTCACTTCCCGCCATTCTATATAAGCAGCCCAGAGACCCCTGCACCTCATTTTCGGCCAAGCCACCCTACTCTAATAGAAAAAGACAAACCTTGAGGTAGTTAAGCTCATTTCGACCCTAACCTGGACGAGCATACTCAAGGTTTATAAAGCCTTCTCCGGGTCTCATCAGCAGGTAGAGAAAGCTTTATGAGAGAATAAATAAAGCAAACTAACAAAATAAACTAACCTGCAATCGGTATAAAATCCACAACAGTTGACACAGAAGAAATATATTCTCAATAAATCCAGACTAGAAAGAGAAATTCTGTAAATGGATGGATAAGTCAATGGCTTTCCCCCACTTTCTTCCAGATAACCCAGCCAGGTCCGTAGTATGTCAGTCGTTTTCTTGCTATTGAGTGTGTGCAATGTATAGGCGTGTATAAGCGACCTTTTAGAAGAGGGGCTTAAGGCCCGAAACGTCGTCGGTGAAGATCCTACTATATATGTATAAGCGAGAACGGTCGTTTGTCTGTGTGTGAGTGTGTGTTTACTTGCACAGAAGTGCTGAAGGAGTGTGTTGGGAGGAAGCATGTGGAGGGGGGAGGAGTGGTCCAGTGAACCCGTAGAATGTTGACCAGTAAAGAGGGAACCAGGTGAAGGGGGGACCTGTGAGGAAGGTACCAGTGATGGGGACCGGTGAATGATGGGGGGGGGGGAGGGGTCCAGTGAAGGGGAACCAGTAATGGGGATCGGTGAAGGATAGGATGACCAGCGAAGAGGGGACCGGTAAAGGGAGGTCCAGTGAAGGTGCGAGCAGTAGTAGGGACCGACGAAGGGGAAGGGGGACCAGTGAGGGGTGAACCGGAAAAGGGCTGACAATAAAGGGAAACCAGTGATAAGGGACCAGTTAAGGGAGGTCCAGTGAAGGTGATGGACCTGTTTTGCCCTATTCCGCTATACCATTCCATATGGCAAAACCAGCTTTTTAATGAATGATAGAAGGTCTAAAGAGGAGAAGAAGACGTTCGGATGTTCTATTCTCCGGGTTTGGGGCGAAGCCTCAACCAGACGTTCGACGGCCGGCAGACCGTTGAACGTCTGGTTCGACTATATCAAGCTTCGCTACTATGATAACGAAGATATAAACAAGAAGCTCAGTGAAACAACTGTCTTAAGAAATATTCTAAAGTGATTGCCTGTTCTTCCTATGAGCGATTCAACATGTCTAGCAAAGAATTTTTGGCTTTGGAGGCGATGCGAACGCTTATACCAGGTTCTTGAGTCGGATTTCCCGCCCAGGCCAACCAAGCCCTCCAAACCTCCGGGGTCCGTGAATTGGTGCGAAAATTATCTTGGGAGAATAGAGCACTGACTTGTTCAAAAGCTTGACGCCTAATTTAGTTGCTAGTACTGTATTGGGCGAAATACTTTTTAAAACTGAGAAATTTTAAATTACTGAATTGTTCATTTGCTGGCCACCGCAAATCATTGTATGACCAAATACTCATTTAAATCGCCTCCACGACAACACGTAAAAGTAGAATGCGTGGCGCATCCGAAAGAACTGTGTGTCGCCGTCTCTTTACCTTAATCGACAGTTGTTGCCTGGTCATCTCTTAGCATCTGACGTGAAAACGCAAGATGCGCCGATGAATCTGAAATGAATAGTGGTGTAAATGAAACGCTTTCAGTACGATTTATGCAGCACGGTAAAGCAAGCGTTCGACTTGGGTGTGGATGGACTAGTGTTCTGGAGCAGCAGTGCTAATATGGCGCAGCGATGTGCTCTAATCGAGAGCTATTTAGTGCAAAAACTTGGACCGTAAGTTTTTTTCGCATAAACAATTGGCAGGGCTGGTGAGTGTGTTGTAGTATTTGAATGCGTCCGCTTACGGAGGTTAACCTTCTGTTGGCGACGTGAAGATGGAGCAGTTTACTAGCCACAGAATAGGAATCGCAGAATAGTAGCACAGTGAAGGCGAGAGCTCTTTCACTATGTGACAGTGGTCAAAATGGGCTGCCTCTTATGTCACGCGGAAGAGACTTTAACTCGCTCTCGTGATAGACGGTGAAATATAGAAATTAGACAGCCAGAGAAGCGGAGAGGCAGTGAGAAATGGGCGAATTTCAACTTCCAACTAACAGAGTACATGATGACTTCTAACGAATTAATGCTATTATTACAACACACCTCTGGGATACACCAATTATTTTTATTATCTTTTTAATGACATCGTGAAGACACTCTGAATAAGTATTTTGTCAAAAATGGAGTCATTTCTATACAATGTGCCTCCATTCGTTCTTTACATAATCTGATTTTAAGCTAATTATGTGTTACTGTCACTCTCCGAACATTTTTTGTCTAACCAGGAAACTATCTCAACGGTAGATCGGAACGGCCCAATTGTTGTATAAGGGCAAAATCGCCGCTCTCTGGGAAACAACAAAATGCAAATATCTCGACCCCAATACAACTCTGCGCAGAGTTAGGGACGACAGATGTTGGGCTGTTGGCAGTGTTAGCCATATGCCTGCACGAGGAGGGCGAGCTCATGTTGGCTGCAAACGGCGATTATGGGGATTACGCCGCCCCTCTACACACTGCGCCACCATCGCTCGCTCGATATCGCTGTTTTCAGCCAACTTGAGCTCGCCCTCCGCCTCCAGGCATAGGGCTAACGCCGCCAAGGGCCCAAATTCCGTCGTCCCTAACTCTGTGCAGGGTTGTATTGGGGTCGAGGTATTTGCGATCTGTTGTCTCCCAGAGAGAGGCGATTCTGCCCACATACAACACTTGGGCCGTTCCGACCTACCGTTGAGATAATTTCCTGGTAAGGCTAAGGCTCTCATTCATCTCCGATGTATAGATCTATGCCTTCACAATAGAAACTGAGTACGAGCAAGACGATATTCATGGTCAGTTTTGACATCGATTCTCTCCTAAATAAAATAGTTAGCTTTCCTTAGTACAGAAGTGATTGTGCTCAGTTTTTATACGCCATTTGTTACCATACAAGGGATACTTTTCATTTTAAACTGAACCCCTTTCGTTTTGAATCGGACACTTTTCAAATTAGAGTAGATGTGTCTGAAATCAAAATAGGCTTAGGCTAATTGAGAGACAAAATAGGTTTAGGCTTATTGAGAGATTTTAATGCAAATTTTCTCAAGGAAAGGATTATTTTTCCTAAGGGAGGAAAAATAATCCTTTCCTTGAGAAAATTTGCATTAAAATCTCTCTCGAATAGGGTGTTCTAAGAAAGAATAAGCCTTCAGAATGAGCAAAAATCATTAGCATTTGGTCGTAATCCCCAGGGCTCAGCGAACCTATACAAACATTTTTTGTGTGAAGTGACTGCGCCGTGCACTCGTCTAGAACTTTGCAATGTTTATGATGGATAATGTAAATTTTTTTAAAAATGTAACACGTATAAAATTCTTTTTTACCTTTGGAAATACTTATGTAGGTGTTTAAGGTCAAATATTAAAAGTTTTGCATTTATTCATAAGGTGTGGTCATGTTTTCTTTAAGACACAATGCGAAGGTAAATTTTTATTACAAATTTTCTTTAAAGAAGGATAGTTTTTGCATTATTAGACCTTGCGCCTATCCTATTTAAACTTTAAAGAAGTTTGATTCGGATTGCAGAATTTTATTTTAAAAAGATTTCAGCTACAAAACAAAAAGCGTCCAGTTTAAAATGAAAATTTTATTTCATTGTTCTGAAGAGTAAATTTGCCGGAATAGCAGTTAATAATTTGCAGAGTATATAATTAGGTCCTGGAAATGTGTAGTGAATCCTGGTTTTCCTCAAATACCATTGTTTTCCATTCCTTGAATCTAATTATACACAAGAAACGGTACTATTGCAGTGTTGTTAAAAATGTTATCGATCAGCATAAGGAATGCAGACTAAAGAGTTGCAGTAACCATGGAAGATGTATTTTGAAGGAACCTGCCAATATGAGGTGAGATTTGAGCGTGCACATTTTCTCATTGAAGGAAGTCTTTCTCGTATTCAACTAAAATAATTTTGATCTCTAACCTCTAGTGGAAAATTTTGGAGCGCTTTCAGGCACCTTACTGACTCGTGCTCTAGCTTCACTATTGACTACAATGACTACGAATGCTTGTGCGACCCATCTTATGAAGGAACAAACTGCTCGACTACCAGCCCTACGCAACCAACTTCATCATATTCTATTTCTCTTCCTGATTATGGGAACCTTGCATGAGTGCAGTGTTAACTGGTACCATCAACTACCTCTTTGATTCACTTTAAAATTTTATTCGAAATAAAACGGTTTATGAATACTACGTACGTTACAATAAATACACGATATCTCATGAATGAACCGTTTGGTTACAATGAAATTATTGTTTACATATTCGGCTGCAAACGGTGCTTTTAAAAAAGTTATCTTATGAAAAGGATACAAGGGTACAATATTACACGGCTTCACACGTTATGGTTGTTCAATGTTGGTAAATTAATGATCTTGATCACTGTTGCGATCGATGGCCCAGCAGGTCGAGGCAAGCCCTGCACACGAGGCCCCTCTCGTCCCACGGAACACCCGAAGGTCGCCAAGAGGGACCTAAACCCGTGGGGACCAGTCTTTGGGATCTCTAGCCCTGACCCAGCGTATTGAGCCGTACGGACTCGTATTACGTACTGATGTTACTTATATGAGATGGGAACTCTAGCGTGGACTCTCGTCTCCCTCTGTTCTCCAGCTCGCCCCTCCAGTCGTCTTCTCCTCACACCCAAGGGGACAGAACGAGCCCGGGACCCAGGGAGAGCGATACGTGCGACCCAACAGCGACGACGACACGATACAACGAAATGCGAATACGACCTCTACTAAACGTATTGACTGGTACTCACCCTGCTCCTCCTTCTTCAGAGCACATCTCGTAGTAGTATAGGTTGATCTGGAGTACATAGAATAGACGACAGAGACAATGAGAGTGATCAGGGGCGAAGAGTAGAGGGATCCTCTGAGGTGGCACAGGTTTCTAGTTCCCGAGGCCGCGAGAGTGAGCGTAGTGCTAACGAACCTCGCGGCCTCTCTCTTGGTGCTGCTTCCGTAATGTTAGCGTATTGAGTGGCAGGAACGAGGCCTCACGGCGGCCATGCGGAATGGGGAGACGGACGGACGAGGTCGGCAGACCTCGTCGCGGGAGCGCAGGACGTCGACTGCGACGCGCGCCGATCGATGGTGCTGACGTCACCTATTTTCCCATGCTCCCAAGCCAATCGTTGGCGCCTCATCGGCAAGCCGAGTGTTTGATAAACTTACAACCGGAAAAAACCCCTATGAGTTGTTCACCGTAGTGCCGGAGTGAAATTCAGGGAAACCGTTACGGGATCATGCAGTTGCCTTTTCCTCTGCTAAACAGTCGCTGCAGCTAGTGATATTTGCGTGCTTGTCCGGCGCAAATAGGGTCTGGGGGAGGGGCTTCTGATGGGCAGACAGAAAATCCCAGAGCCCCCTCCCCCTCCCCCGACCATATTTGCGTCATCAATGTCACTCATCCCTGGCTCCAGCGTATAGAGGCGGTAGTAAGGGCGCTCCATGGCTAATAAAAAGCAGGTTTGAAACGCGCGGCTGTGGGCGTTGCGCATCGGACAACTCGGACGGTTTTTTTGGTTGTAAGTGTATCTGCGAGTGGCGAGCCGCCGTGAGAAACTGCGCACCGGAACCGAGGAGCGATTGTGTTCGCGGCAATCACAAAGGCTCTGGTCCAAACCCAAAATCATCGAATTCGCATATTTATCTGCGACACATCACAAACCACGGAACGTCGAGCCAGAAATCAACACGGTATAACCAAGGCGGTATATGTCGCGATAACGGGCAGCATTGGGAGATGGGAGCGCACCATCCAATCAGACCGCATTGAATGGTGATGCCATTCAGAAAGCGCGTGTACAGTCGGCATTTTGATCGGCTGGCATGCATTCGGCCTGTGCTCTGGTGATTATTGACTGGAGCGCTCGCACTTACTAACGCTGCTCACCTTCGCGACATGCACCTGAAGGGAGCAGATGCACGGCGCTGACGACACTGGCTGGCTCCCTGGGTGGAGCCGCGCGACTTTCCACTGTCAGCGTGGCCGTCTACGAGAGTTGTTTGTTTTCCAATTTGTCTTGAAAAGTGTCTGTTTTAAGGCAAAGATGGCGTAAAACCAGGAGCTTGGAAAATGGCCGACTAGGTGAAGAAAATAATAACAGCCTTTTTTACTTTGTATTTATATAGCTGTCACTTACTGAGATACCAAAAAAGGCACCCAGTTGGGATAACCTGCGTAGTCTTACATATTATAGAGTAACTACATAGGAAAAAATACAAAAAAAAATACAAAACTACAAAAATGCAAGTCTGACAATGCTGAAGAATTCCACCTTTCTTGCGCTTCATACTTCCTCATTTCTAAAAGTCGTTTATCTCGGGTTTCCAAAGTGGGGGAATTCCTTCGATCGTATGAAGAGCATTGACGTAACTCGCCAGCAAACTGAGCCGTGTTTATTTTTGAAGGCAGATGAACATCTGCGATTCTGATCCGGCTGACATCTGTGGCGTCGCCGTTGGCTACTCTGTCGGGAGGTTGTCGTTTGAACTTTTAGATATAGCTCTGCTCTTGACCTGGCTAGAATTGCTATCTTTTTGTTACTTTTATTCTCTTCGTTTCTGTAAGTTTTTTAATTGGAAGATTTTCGATGTAGTGTGACCGAAATGTGCCCAGGGAACCATATTATAACTCCTGAGAAATCAAAATTCTCTGATTTTATAATCTTCAATCCACTTTATTATTAATATAAATTTATTTTATTCTGAAAAATAATAAATTAAATTTTCTTTAAAATTGCAATAAAGCATCAATCATTTGATGCATTGTGATCGCGCCATGCACTCGAAAAGCTCGTCGTGGTTTTTATTTGATTGCTAGTGTAAAAGCGCCTTATATGAGGCATAGAAGTAAGGATATGTGCGTTTTGTACAATTGTTTTTATTTCATTATCCACAGGCGTTAAACCCATATGCAAACAGATATTTCGCAAGCCAATGAATGAATGTCGCGTAGTTTTGGACGAGGGCATGGCGCAATCTCTCTATTTGGAAATGAAAAATGGCTGCCTTCCTGCGTTTTAGAACAAGCTTTATGAATTTATCCTTGTGGGAAGGTGGGACGGTCCAACCTGACTCTCTAGCAACGGCGACAAAATTGAAAGTAAGCTTGTCTACGAAAACAACACAGTAAACTGACCTACGAAGGAGCCTTTCTTTGTAATTTCCTAGCCAAAAGACGCCATGCTGTCCACGTTTGCTCCATTTTTCTAGCGATGGCCCCCTCCATCCAGGATAGATTCAGCTTTATGTCAACAGTTGTTTCTGGAAAATTCAGAATTTTGTAAAATTTCAATCATAGTGTTCACTTATTAGTATATTAGTAGGTGAATCAAGCCTTAAAAGAAAGATATACTAAAATTTTCCTTAAACAAATAGCTATGGTAATAATTATAATGAATAATAAATGGTAATTCCCATTCCTATATTTCTAGTAATTTTTAATAAATAATAATCTTATAACAATAAGTGAGTAGTAATAAATTTTTGGGCGCTTGTAGCGCAGTCGGAGGTGGCGCCGGCTGTCGCATGCACCCGATCCCAGGTTTGGTTAGGATTTCCCGCCCAGGCCAACCTAGCCCTCCATCCCTCCGGGGTCGGTGAATTGGTACCAGGCTTGTCTGGGAAGGATTGAGCGCTGACTTGTTCATCGGCTGGACACCACAAGTCACTGTATGGCCAAACACGCATTCAAATCGCCTCCACGACATCCCCTAGAAGTAAAAAGCGTGGCGCATCCCAAAAAGGATTGATTAACGCTGCCCTTTATTTTTTAACTTTAATAAATTTTTAGGTGATAATTGTAAAAATAAAAATAAAAAATTTCCTTTTTGAAAAGGGTCTAGTTCAATGTGGGAGGAGGTCGTTTTGCATTGGAAGACGTTCAATTCGATTTTGAAAGCATGAAGCTTGCTTAGAAGGGTCTCCTTCAAGGATTCTTAGCCTCAGGAACACAAGAATTTTACAGACATGGGATAGACCAGTTATCTGATAAATGGGAAGCAATTCTGCGATTGAGTAGATCTTATTCCGATTGAAAATTTTATTTGTTGTTTGTTAATAAACGATTTTGTTGAAGATGCTTAAAAGTCCACGGAGTTAGTTGCCAACCTTATCCCTTGTATAAGCGTGTGTCAAGCGGTCATAGTTGAGGCGGCGCGTTTCAATCACACACAGGAACGTCGTCGAGGTGGAGGAGTCGTCGAGTTGGCAAATTGAAAAGCTGCCTCGATTCTCGGACAACAGCTCAACGACGTGCTCTCGTCACGCCTCTTTTGCTTTGCATGGCCTGCAGCTTGTATTATAATAATGTAACATGTTATAGCTTTATTTTGTATGCTTAGAGATTTCTGGAGTGCGCCACACATTCTACTCCCACAGGATATCGTGAAGATCGCTTCGAATGCGTGTTTAACCCATCGAATAAACTTTCCAGTAAAGTCGTCGACCCCGGAGGGATCCAACTTTTGGCTAGCCCAGGCTAAACCCGAACCACAGAGCTCGAATAGAGGTGAGGCAACAGCCGCCGCCTTCTCCGACTGCGCTTCCACGTGTTCTTATTTATTTATAACATTTTTACGGGCGCGTAGAGCGCAGTCAGAGAAAGTGCCGGCAGTCGCGTGTACCCGATATTCGGGTTCCTGGTTCGGATTCCTGCCCAGGTCAACCAAGCCTCCCATCCCTCCGGGGTCGGTGAGTTGGTATCGGACTTGTCTGGGAAGGATAAAACGCTGACTTGTTCATCGACTGGCCACCGCAAGTTATTGTATGATCAATTACGCATTCAAGTCGCCTCCACGACATCTCGCAGAAGTATGCAGAATGCGTGGCGCATCCCAAATGCTATTGAAGAACGCCGTCCTTTATCCTTCATAGCATTTTCAAGTTAAATTCGTCATTTTTCAAGGCAAAACGAAAAATTCAAAGAAGGCTCAAAACTGCTAAATCAAACTGAACATCTTTCATACCAAAGCAATCGTTTTAAGCCCCGTTTATACTTCGACGCCGAGCGACGCGACGGCATGTGAAGTGGCCAAATTGATCGATTGCGTCGCTCAATCAATACGACCACTATACGTGGCGTCGCGTCGCTTGGCGTTGAAGTATAAACGGGGCCTTACAGGTTGTACTAAACGCTCGTTGTGAAAATTCAAATAAACATTTATCTGAATTTTTTGTCTTGTTCAGAATATTTTTCTTTACCTGCTGTGATGAATGCGGTGGATGCAGTAATTAAAATTTTACAAAGTAAATAATTATTTTTCAAGGCAATTATTTAAAAACTTGGAAATAGTTTTAGGCCGCGTTTATACTTCGTTGCCGAGCGACGCGACGCCACGTATAGATGCCATATTGATTAAGCACGCGATCGATCAATTTGGTCACTTTACATGGCGTCGCGTCGCTCGGCGTCGGAAGTATAAACGGGGCCTTAAGCTTACTGTAAAGTGCACAAAAACAGAAGGCAATTTTTAGATTTTAAAAAATCGAAAAGAATAAATAGCGTGGTGCGTTCAAGACGTCACGATTTTCCATTGATTGATTGAAGAGCAATTTTATTTCATTGATTAGGTTGCAGTAGCTGACTTGAACGAACTCACCGTGCTTTCCTGGGCAAGGATATTGATAAAAGAATTTGCTGGTAAGGAGTTAAGCATTTTTACGATACAACGCTTACAAAACAGTTGTAGTATACCCATATATCTTTACGTTTCACCCCCAAGTAAGCAGCAGCCGCACTATCAATCAAGTGAAAGTCGCGACAAGCTAGAAGCGTGCATGGCGCGATTTCGACTTTTAATACACTCAACATGGCTACACCTATACAGCTTAAAATAAATTTTAAGTCACTTTTTGATTGAAAATAATTTTTTCATAAAACTTCAAAGAGTGGCTCATTTTTTGGGGCAAACGAATTTAAATTTTTTAAAGAAAGCCGTACCAACCTTTTTGGACAACAACTATTTCAACATTCTTAGAAAGTGTCTAGTTTTATCTGGAGCACGCTGGTTTTGATTTAGAAGATGTCCAATTTGCTTTGAAAACTGTCCATATTGGATTAAAAAGTGTCAAATTTTCTTTGAAAAGTTCTTTATGTAAGGTGAAAATGGTAATTATTATTTACGGCCTTTCATGAATAACATCAGTGAACTGTAAATAAACGAAGGATGGAGGATAAAGGACGGCGCTAGTCAATCCCTTTGGGGTGCGTCACGCATTCTACTTCTACGGGATGTCGTAAATGTATTAATATAGGACGGCGAAATGACGCACCGTAGGGGTGCGGGAACGCGTACTTGCCACTTACGTAACCGCGGCAACCAATCAGACAACGGCTCACATGATTGGCGTTTGCGATTATGGTGGGAGCAACGGCGCATTCCCGCATCCCTCGCTGCCCATTCGCGCACCTCTGCGGTGCGTCTTCGCGACATGTATATAGGGCGGTGTTAATCAATCTCTTTTGGGATGAGCCACGCATTCTACTTCCACGGGATGTCGTGGAGGCAATTTGGATGCGAATTTGGCTTGCAGAACGACTTTTGGTGGCCAGCCAATGAAGAAATCGACGTTTTATCCTTCCCAGACAAGTTGGTACCAATTTATCGCTTCGGAAGGGATGGACAGTTTATAGGACTGGGCGAGAAATCCGAACCAGAAACCTAGAATCGGGTGTACGCGACAGCTGGCACCTCCTCCGACTGCGCTACACGCGCCCATAACTATGACATTAGAAAGAACGGGTGGGGGTGTTAGGAACCCTAAAACCTGCCCCTGCGCAATCAGACGAGGCATGGTGTTCGATGAAGCCATCCACAGCTGAGGTTTACGAGACCGTGAAATGCACGTTGCTAAGGTCTCTAAGCAAACAGCTTATGGAATGGACTCCCAAAAATGGAATTTCGCGCAAAGAACGACGCGAAATTAGGAAGCAGATCGTCACCATTTCTATACGATGACGCTCCTTGTCCTCATTTTACCGAGATGTTACTGCATTTTCGGCGCTCAAATTCGTGACGCTTTGTGGCATTAATTCATTCTGATATTTCGAGCACGCTGGCCAACTCAATTTCCGGTAATGGGCCGGCCGCGTGGACTTTGGGCGTGAAATTCGACCATTGTGAACGCGCCTCCGTGAGCAAAAATCGCCGTCACGACTGAAGTGACATCACAAATTGGCCTCGCTTAAGCTGATCTTCCATTCCTGTGCATTTCTTTAGAACTCGTATTACATAATACGTAAACTAGATAATTAAAAAGTCGATATAACGGGGTAACAAGTTAGTAAGCATATAGGGGCGACCTAATATTTTTTGCTGTTTCTAGTTGACGTTTAGAGCCCGAAAGTTGACCACAGCGCTGAGCAAGCTTGGAAATTACTGTGAGTTTTGAAGCTATTCCAATCAGTTTCTTTAAGCCTCAATTGGCTGGTATCGAGGTTGTAAGCTGTCACAACGATGTCTTGTTGCGATAAAACTTCTAGCGCCAGACGGGACTCGAACCCGCACCTCCCTCTGACCGGGCGGAAATGCTCTACGCCATTACACCACCGGCGCCGTTTGATCGAACGGGTGCTGATCAATCCCACGAGGTGTGGATGTTGCGTTCGATCAAACGGCGCCGGTGGTGTAATGGCGTAGAGCATTCCCGCCCGGTCAGAGGGAGGTGCGGGTTCGAGTCCCGTCTGGCGCTAGAAGTTTTGATCGAAACAAGACATCGTTGTGACGGTTTTGAAGCTGTTGCTCCACTAGACTGTCATTCCACCGTAGTTGTGCTCTCGCAAAATTTTCGAATATTCGAATGCTTTCGAATTCCCGCATTTTCAGCATTCGAATACATTCGAAAAACGCGACTTTTTGGATATTTGAATTCGAATATTCAGATTCGAATGAAAATCGTTCGAATACCTATTCGAATAGGTTATTCGAGCACAATTATACACTCCACTGGAAAAGGAAAAACAGTAGATGTATTTGTTCAAGCAGAGGCTGAATTTTCCGTCGTATTTGACCGCCCAGATCACCTTCCTTTGACCAATCCGATCGGTCTGCCCGAGCCGATAATTAACGGACTCCGAGCAGAAACGAGGGGTTTGCTCGAAAATTCAACAAAAAAGAAAATTTGCTACCGCTTGATCTCAAATTTGGAGAGCACTGAAGGTTGGTGATATAGACAACGAAAACCTTAAAAAATCCCAAAATTGTATAAAAATCATATATTTTAAAAAATCAAGGTCAATAAGAAACTAAAATCATCAAAAACAAAAGTTACTACTACTTTGATACTTTGATGGTTTTTTCGTCGGCTGAAGGTCTTCTCAGTGGGACCACAACTCTTCCAGACCGCTCGATCTCTGGCTGCTTGCATCCAGTGAGGCAGACTCCGCTCTCTGAAAGATCTTGAGAATGAGTCTGCTCATCGCGTTGGCGGTCGTCCCAGTGGTCTCTTATGGTCTCTCGGGAGCCATTCTGTGACACGGAGACTCCATCTGTCGTCCTTTCGTCGAAGCATGTGTTCGGCCCAGCGATATTTGGACTTCTTCATGTACTGCAGCGGGTCTGCTAATTGCGACTTCTCCCGTAGCTCCGAGCTTCGTAGGCCTTCTTGCCATTGCTGACGAAGGCTTGTCCTCAGAAGACATCTCTCCAGTGCACGATGCGTAGTTTGCGAATTGTCTGCGAATTGTCCCCTCTGGCGATTGTCTTGTTGTCGGGCCAGGTTTCCGTCGCGTAACACATCGCAGGCAGTACAGAGGCGTTGAATATGGAGGCCTTGAGGCCGGGATCCTTGACCTGATCGGTGACTTCGCGAATCGAACTGAAGGCTGCCCATGCTGCGCGTCTCCTGCGGGCGATTTCAGGAGCGAGGTCGTTATCCATGTTCAGCTCTCTTCCCAGATAGACGTAGGAGTCGACCCGCTTAGTTTTGTAATTTTTTGCACAGTTTTTTATAACATTTAGAAGACAATGCTCTGTACTACAAGAATATGTGTTGGTCCTATTTTCTTACTTGTCCTTTATTGATTTTTAGGCCATCAAATTGGGACGTCCGAAGGAGGATGGTTATTTTTGCCGACAGCTCCTGCTCTGTGGTTGGACCTTTTGGGTTGGTGTTATATGTCATTCGAAAGCGAATGCCTTGCTCTATAAGAACATGCGTTGCGTTTATTGAGTTCTATTGAATATCAACAAAATGCCAAAAAGAGAAAAACCGTCTTCACCAACAACTCCTTCTCCTCCTTCAGTTGTTGATGTTCGACAGAAATCAGCGTGAGCCAATAAACGCGACACAAATTCTTACTGAGCAAGACATCCTCTTCCAAACGACATATGACACCAAGCAAAAAAGTTCAACCACAGAACCGGAGTTTTGGTAAAAATTCGGACGGAAAAGTCGGAATTCCCAATTTGATTGCCTAAAAAACAATAAAGAACAAATAAGAAAATAGGACCAACACGTATTCTTGTAGCACAGAACAGTGTCTTCCAAGTGCTATAAAAAACTGCGCAAAAAATTACAAACCTAAGCGGAGAGAACAAGTGCGCAAATGGCTACTTTTTCACTTTTCACTTTTCACTTCAACGACCTAAAAATTGACAAAATTCATGATGAAAAAAGAATGCAATACATGTTCTGATGGAGCAAATCATTCCCTTTCGAAAGCTATGCAGCGCTATGCAAGAGACCGCCGGCGAAATCCGCGATGAATCGATGAAAAAAACGGCGGGGACTTATGGGACAACCTAATATATATCAGTATGTGTGTATATATGTGTACATGTGTGTACATATATAAGTCATATTAGGTTTATAGTTAGTAACAATACGTTCGCGGTTCTATAATGTAGTACAATTGTATTAAAACATAAGTGTTACCTGTATTTTTCAATTGTAAAATTTAGTTGCTAGTACAAGTTAAAACACTTTTAAAAAATGAAAAAAAATATTTCGCCCAATACAGTACTAGCAACTAAATTAATTAGTTGCCTTTTTCACTGATGAGCCTCGGGGTAACAAATTATAAACATGTTTTGTATGAAGGTAGAGGCGAAACAAAACATGTTTTAGTTGTTGTTAGCTGTCGTTGTTTTAGATGTTGTCTTTTAAATAAGACTGTTGTGTCGTTGTATTTTATGTTGTTGAAGAGCTATATAAAAAAGACAATTTTAATTTCAATAAATGGTAGCATAATAAATATTTGAATAATTTTATACATAGATCTACAACTAATTCTATTAAGCTCGTTCCTGGACGGATACGCTGCATTTTCGTACGATTCGATTTTGAAGTCACGTTTCTGTCTTTTAATTTATGCAAAAATCAGTCATCTCATTTTACAGTGAAGCCGACAATAGACAGAAAGCTCGTGTCTGCCAAAGAGCAACTGATTCAAAGTACAAGTCTATAAAAAATAATTTCTCACAATTTTGGCGCAGCTTCAAAACCAGCACTTCAACCACTACCTTCGACTTGGTAGGATTCCGGACTCATGGAAGGAGTCGAAAACAGTTTAATCTTCAAAAAAGGTCAGCAGGAGGATATCAACAACTATCGACCCATCAGTCTTCTCTCGGTTGTGTACAAGATCTTCACCAAGATACTGCTTAACCGCATGGAGCGTTGCTTGGATGAGTATCAGCCAGTGGAGCAAGCAGGGTTTCGCAAGGATTTCTCCCGTATGGACCATATTCAGACTGTCTCACAGCTCATCGAGAGGAGCCGCGAATACCACCTCCCACTTGTCCTTGTCTTCGTGGATTATCGGAAAGCGTTCGACTCTGTGGAAATCAACGCCATTCTGAACGCACTTGTGCATGCTGGTATACCATCGCCCTACATCCGACTTCTCGACGAGTGCTTCTCGAACACATCGACCACCATCCAGCTGTTCGATCGAAAGCTTAAAATTCCTATCGGGAAAGGAGTACGACAGGGAGACACGATTTCTCCCAAGCTATTCACAGCGGCACTCCAGGATGCCATGAAAGACTTGAACTGGGACGATAAAGGCTACCTTGTCGACGGTAAACGGATCAGCAACCTTCGCTTCGCCGATGATATTGTTCTCATCTCTACCAGCACGGCAGAAGCCGAGGAAATGCTGAACGAGCTCAATGTGCCAGGTATGAAGATTGGATTGGACTTGAATATGTCCAAACGCAGTTTATGGTCAACCAGTGGTGTGACACGGGACTCGTAAGGTTAAATGGAGTCGCTCTGTAACAGGTCGACTCCTACGTCTATCTGGGAAGAGAGCTGAACGTGGATAACGACCTCGCTCCTGAAATCGCCCGCAGGAGACGCGCAGCATGGGCAGCCTTCAGTTCGATTCGCGAAGTCACCGATCAGGTGAAGGAAGCCGGCTTCAGGGCCTCGATATTCAACGCCTCTGTACTGCCTGCGATGTGTTACGCGACGGAAACCTGGCCCGACAACAAGACAATCGCCAGAGCAATGCAAACTACGCACTGGAGAGATGTCTTCTAAGGACAAGCCTTCGTCAGCAATGGCAAGAAGGCCTACGAAGCTCGGAGCTACGGGAGAAGTCGCAATTAGCAGACCCGCTGCAGTACATGAAGAAGTCCAAATATCGCTGGGCCGGACACCTGCTTCGACGAAAGGACGATAGATGGAGTCTCCGTGTCACAGAATGGCTCCCGAGAGACCATAAGAGACCACTGGGACGACCGCCAACGCGATGGGCAGACTCATTCTCAAGATCTTTCAAAGAGCGGAGTCTGCCTCACTGGATGCAAGCAGCCAGAGAGCGAGCGGTCTGGAAGGGTTATGGTCCCCGCTGAGACCTCCAGCCGACAAAAGGACCATCAAAGTATCAAAGTAAGTAAGTAAGTAATGGCATTTAGCTTCCAACTCCAAAATGGGTGAGAAATTACTTTTTGTAGACTTGTGCTTTGAACCAATTACTCTTTGGCAGACACGATGTTACTGTCTATTGCCAGTTTTACTAAAACCTGAATCTCGACTTCAAAATCAAACCGAATAAAAGTGCAGCGTATATGTGCTGGAAAAAGTTTCATTTTTGAAATTCCATTTTTTTCGCATTTATGCTGCCTCTATCAGCATTCTCCAGTGTTGTCCAAATTTCAGACCAAGCGATCGCAAAATTTTTCCGTTGAATTTTTGCGAAAACCCCTCGTTTCCGCTCGGGGTCGTTAATTATTGGCTCTCGATCGATTGGTCAAAGGAAGGTGATCTGGGGGCGGTCAAATGCGACGAAAAATTGAGCTTCTGCTTGAACAAAATATCAACTTTTTCTTGTTTCTTTTCAGTGGAATGACAGACTACTGGATAGCAATTTGTCTGAGCTGCCCATCGCTGATAACTGTGAGCACGAGACAGGAACAATTAAGAAACTATGAACAGGCTTTTTGAGCGATTGTGTTATGGAATCGATTCGCATTTTTTTTACACGGCTGCGCCGCAGAAGCTTGCTCAACGAACGGGCTTTATAAGAAATAAAGAATGGTTTCAGAAATTGTATCGATATCAGTACCGGTCAACTAGAATTACCAGCAATGCCGCTCCGTGAGGGAATTTTAAACTCAATCTGCAACAACAGTGCTTGACTGCGGTGGTGGGTTGTGCTTCTGCGGTAGACACCTTGTGGAGCGTAGACTCCTTTATTGGCTGAACTGTACCGCGTAGCGGTAGGAACACAACTGAACTCTACTAATGAAGTGAACTACTGCTTACTTATAGTGATATGTGGTGATATGATAATGATTCTGCTGTTCTTCGTCTTAGTCCTCAGTATGATGTCTTCTTGCTTCTCGTAATCCTCGATACAATAGATTTCGGAGAGGTTACGGTCGATCATGTGGGAGATTTATTTTGGGATACCCTGCAAATGTCTTTGCTAGATGTGCCACGCGTTCCACTTCCACGGGATGTGGTGGAGGGGCAATGTGAACGCGTATGTGGCTCTGCTGAATGCACTGCGGGTGTCAGCCGATGGACAAGTCTGTGTCTTTTCCCTGACGGTGCGGTGGGACTCTCATTAGTAGCAATGACCGCTGATTTCTGGCGAATTCAGCGACGCTGTCCAGAAAGAAGAGGCGATGAAGAGGCTGAATGGGAACGCGCTGAATGCGCGATGAGAATACTGATGGAATGGCGGGTATTCTTATACACGCTGCAACACACCACCCATCGTGACGTACTCGACGACGCGTCTTAGGCGATGGCGATGTTGATGTTTCCTTATTGAATTGTTCATCTCTATGAATTCAGCTGAAATAGAGTGGGCTCAAACCAGTTGGTCCTTCCAGCACTGCAAGATTTTCGATCGTTCTGGAGTTCTCCCTCTCTCTCTATATATGAGAGTCTCTTATCAGCATTTTGCACTGTTTCCACGTATGTTGTTGCTGTTTTGATTGTAGCCAGAGCCAAGACGGTAATCGTTTATCCGACTAACGTTTCGGCTATTCGCCTTCGTCAGAGCCTGGAAAAATCAAAGACCAAAGTGATCCAACCGGTCCCAACTGCATTTTCAGGCTACAGTACAAGACAAAAGGCGGCCACTCAGTACCAAGTGTAGTGGAACACGTAGACGCAGGAAATGCTCACCTAATGGGATGGAAAGGACCTGATGGCAGGCTTTGTAGGTTCTCCTGCTCCTAATTAGGTTGTATTTGTATCTGTTGTTCGGAAAGTTTTTAGACTAATGTCAGGGGACAATGTGTAGTTAATAACTTTATTAACAACCATTATCATTCAACAAAATATTCACCATTATGATCTATCACATATTGCCATCTTTCCGGTAGAGAGCGAATACCACGAGCGAAGAACTCTGGAGACTTGGACGGCAAGAAGTTGTTGACATCACTTTCGACTTCCTCCTGATTTGCGAACTTTTTTTCCAGCTAAGAAAGACTGCAGCTACCAGAAAACCTGGTAGTCACTGGGTGCCAGATCAGTTGAGTACGGCGGATGGGGTACCAGTTCAATCCCGAGTTCCTTCTATTTCTTCTGCGTATTCTTTGCTGTGTGAGCTCTGGCGTTATCCGTGAGAAGAAGAATTTTTCCTCTTCTGGATGGCGATTACGTAGGATTTCGCTCATTTTCTCCAGCTGAGCGCTGAACATGATTGAGTCTACCATGGAACCGGTAGGAACCAATTCCCAGAATACTGGGCCACTGATGTCCCACCAGAAGGAAAGCAACTCCTTTTTGTCGCGATCAGGACGTTTCGGCTGTGGTTGAGGCAACTCATCGAAGTCCACCCAGTGCTTGCGACGCACCAAATTGTCGTAGACGCAGTAGTTTTCATCCACCGTGACGATCGAGTTGATCCAAGCAAATGAGCGGCGACGGTTGAGGAGAGAAGTGCAGGTATCTACACGCTTCCGTTTGTCCTGAGGCGTCAAAGCATGTGGTACGACTCGAGGCAACTTCGCGACTTTGACAGAAGACCGAAGAACATCGTGTACTGTGGACTTAGGAGTATTTGTAGGGTCTGAAAGTTCGCGCACAGAAGGATCAGGTCGAGAACCGCAGGTGGCGAGTACGAGCTGTCTGCTCTGCGTATGTGGTCGACCGGGAATCCTCGAGCGATTTGTCACCGTTGTCGAACTTGCGGTACCAATTGAAGCGCGTCGCCCGAGAGGGGCTTGCTCTTTCATTGTCTCCTGTAGAAAGCGATGGGCCTCGTTCGCGGATCGGCCAGAGCGGTACTGTAGAAGGAGAGCTGGTCGGTAGAACATCTTCTTGTCGTCCACTGCGAAGGCGCCACTGGGAACAGGAGACGATATCTCGCACATGCTGCTGGAAGTTACATATACAGGACGTGAAACACAAATTTCCCAAGTCCGGCCCTCTCACAACTTCAGCCAGCAAAGATACGTTGTTTTGCATCTTACCATGCAATTAGTCTTAAAACTTTGAGGACAACCTAATATGAGTTATTCAATGGGTTGGCATGATTTTTCTATATAGCTGGCTTCATAGTAAAATAAATTGGGCAATTTTTGAGTAAATTTAAAGGCAAAACCTTGACTTGAAAATCTGGTTGAGCACTGGTGCAGCGTATCTGCACCGGAACATGTTCAAATTTGACTTTTTTTTTACATTTTCGTTATCTCTACCAGAAACCCTCAGCGCCCTAGTAGTTTCAGATTAAGCGGTCGCAAAATTTTTTTCGTTCAATTTTCGAGCAAACCCCTCGTAGCTGTTAGATATCGACTCGGGCAGATGATTGGTTGGTCAAAGCAAGGCGATCTGTGCGATCTACAATAGCGCGACAACGATCTACGTAGTAAAATGCTGGTTTTTTCAAAACTATGTTTCCATTTGATTCTTAGAATCCGAAAATTGATCGTACTGCTGGAAAACTACGGAGTTTACAGTGAGTTTTAAAAGCTATTATAGAGCTGCTGAGGAAGTAGGGTATATGTCGCGTAGGTGAGCAGCATTGCTAGGTGAGAACGCCTATACCAATCAGACCGCATTGAATGGGCATGCCGTTCAGAGAGGACGTATTCACTCGGTACCCTGATGGGCTGGCATGTGTTCGGGCTGTGCTCTGTTTGGTTATAATTGGCTGGCGCACTCCCACCTATCAATGCTGCTCACTTACGCGACAAGTACCGGAAGTAGTTTTATAGAAAATCTGTGCTTTATATGAGTTATCTTTTGGACTGGCACGGGTTCTGTCTATTGCTGACTTCGCTGTAGAATTAACTGGCTGATTTTTGTTTCAATTTAAGAGCAGAACCTTGACTTGAAAATCTAGTTTAACACTGGTGCAGCGTATCCACACAATTTCTTCAATTTTTTGAAATTTCTTACAGTTTCGTTATCCCTACGATCACCTTTCCGTGCTCTCCAATTCGTAGATCAAGCGGTCACAATTTTTTTCGTTGATCTTCCGAGGAAACCCTTCGCTTTCGTTCGGAGCCGTTAGTTATCGGCTCGGGCAGTCGATTGGTTGGTCAACGCAAGGCGATCTGTGCGATCTACAGAGGCGCGACAACGATCTATGTAGTAAAATAATTGTATTTTGCTAGTTTTATAGCTGATTTGTGGAATCTGAAATACGATCATAATACTGGCAGATTTGGAGAGACACCGTATACTTTGAAGCCTTTTCAAAGATGCGGAAAAAAACAAGGTTGCTGATGCAGTAATTTTTATAGAAAACTTTGTTTTAAATAAGTCATAATTTGGTTGATACGGTTTTCTGTCCTACCCTTGTTTCACTTTAAGATCAGTTGATTGACTTTCTCACCTATTCAAGGACAGAACCTTGTCTGTAAACTCAGACTGAACAAAGGTGCAGCAAATCTGTAGTGGGACAGATTCAGAATTATTTTTTTTTCAACATCTTCGATCTCTCTATCGTCAATCTTGAATGCTGTACTGTTTTCAGACTAAGCGGTCGCAAAATTTTTTTCGTCGATTTTTCGAGCAAACCCCTCATTTTCGTTCGGAGCCGTTAGATATCGGCTCGAGCTGTCGATTGGTTGGTCAAAGCAAGACGATCTGTGCGATCTACAGCAGCGCAGTACCGATCTATGTAGTGAAATACTGGTATTTTTTACTGGCTTTGTAGCGGATTTTTTGGATTTTGAAATACGGTTATAATACTGAAAGACTTCATCAAAAGATACTGTGGGCTTTGAAGCCTTTCCAAAGCTGTTGAGACAGTAATTTTCGTGGAGAGAACCATAAAAATTGTGGTCATTTTTTCTTCAAATACCCTGCTGAGTCAACTTCAATATGAAGAAAGTTTCTTTAAAGCTGCAACGATGAGTCTAATCTAGTATTTTGAAAAATGTCCAGTATTGATTATAAGCACCTGGTTCATATAAAAACAACTGAAAAAGGAAATCGCATGTATTGCTCCAGCTTGCCCTCCAGTTCTGAGTTGTAATTCGGATCTCCCTACTACTATTTTTGCAGTAGTATTCGGTACGTTTCTCTCTCTTGGATGCCTGGTGGCGCAGCCGGAGAAGGCGCCAGCGGTCGCGTGCGCCCCGAACCGTGGTTACTGGTTCGGGTTCCCCGCCTAGGCCAATCAGACCTTCCGTTCCTTTCGATAGTCCCAGATTTTTCTGGTAACGCCAAGACGTTGGACTCAAGTTGTTTTTACGTTGTTTTTTCCCGTTGAAGTATAACGCGTGGCGCATCCCAGAGGGGCTTGATTAAAGTCGTCCTTTATTATTCATTCTTTATGCAACCAATAGCAGCATTTTCCGCGAAGATTCGGTATGATAATGGTAAGTATAAATATGCATGCGTACTCGGTAGTTAATGTTATTTATGAATGAGCAATGCAGCCTTGTGTTAATATTTTTTGGTTTTTCTTCTGTTTGTAATTGATTTTTATTGGTGTTATTGTTGTTATTATATTTGCTTTCGATATTTTTTATGTCATCTTTTCGAATACGCCTCGATTCCACAGTTTCATGCCATACCTGCTCATAAAAACAAACTTACCCTATTTTTTTATTTTATGGACTGACTAGAGCGCGTGTAGCGCAGTCGGAGGATGCGCCGACTGTCGCCTGCACCCGATACCAGGTTCCTGGTTCGGATTTCCCGCCAAGGCCAACCAAGCTTTCCATCCCTCCGGGGTTGGTGAATTGGAACCGTCTGGGAAGGATGAAGCGCTGACTTGTTCATCGGCTGGCTACCGCAAGTCATTGTATGACCGAATACGCATTCAAATCGCCTCCATGACATCCCGTGGAAGTAGAATGCTTGGCGCATCCCAAAACGGATCGAGTAACGCCGTCCTTTATCCTTTTTCCTTACGGAATGACTCGATTTTCGATACATCGTGTCCACAGTGCTTCATTAGTCACTGTTTTAGTCCACAATTTTGATGTAAATAAATAAATAAATAAACAAATAAATGAATAAACATCCTTGTTGTCAGGTACCAGCACATTAAACCAATTTAGGCTTTAATCAACTAGACGCATTCGTTTTCCATCTGCCTTCTAATTTGGACGATCTCTGACGTCTGTTTGCATTTCCATTGACGTGGACGTCATCTCGATGAGGTTCTTCATTACACTTCTCGGCCGCTTCCTCAAAATGTCGACGCCGTTCTCAATTTAGCTACTTTACGACGATCGTCGGGGCGTTAATGAGGGAGCAAAGAATTGTACTGCCTGAAAAGGTCCGCGATTGTGGGAACAAGCCCCGTTTCGGAACGCTGCTACATGCCACTGACCCTTCTGATCTCTGCTTCTCCAGACGCGCTTTGCAATCTCACTGCTTTGAAAATTTTAATTCGACTAGAATTCGACGTCTTCTTCGAGTCATTGTTCAACTAACTTTTATACACTTCTCTTTTTTAAAAATTTAAAAATGATAAAAATTAACGGGCGATGTTAACTGATCCTTTTTCGGGATGCGCCATGCACTCTACTTCTACGGGATCTCGTGGAGGCGTTTTGAATGCATATATGTGGCCATACAATGGCTTGCGGTGGCCAGTCGGCGAACAAGTCAGGGCTCTATCCTTCCCAGACAAGTCTGGTATCAATTCACCTACCCCGGAGGGATGGAAGGATTATTTGGCCTGGGAGGGGAATTCG